>CM055831.1:2481790-3081790 GCA_029582265.1 Zoroaster sp. YZ-2022
AAGGCCCCCTCCCACCAAGTGGTCTGATGTTACTTTCATGACGTAAAATGCAACTCTGAATACATTTCAACTTAGGGACAAGGGCCAAAGTCATGGTACAGCCAAGCCTTTGAGAAGCCTGGCCAGGCCCAGGCTTTTCCCCTGCCTACTGGCCTATATAATGAGCTCTGCTTGCCTGGGCTAAGCCCTCCAGAAGCCCAGGTTATGTTGATTGGCAGGTACTGTATTGTTACAGGATTAGGACTCACAAAAGACAATTAGGAGACCAGGTAGCCGAGGCTTGGCCAGGCTCCTCAAAGGCTTGGCTGTACCATGACTTTGGCCCTCCTCCCTTACACAAATAATTCACCATACATTTATGACGTAACAATTTGCCTCGCATTGGTAGATCGTGTGAACCTGTCTTTACATTTTAATTGTAACCATGAGCCTGGAACGAGTGAAAAACAGGCCAGTGATTTCTCAGGATTTTTCTTGATTTAAAGATTTTTTTTACAAATCTCCCTTTGCCTCAACATTTTCTTGAAAGAACAGAAGTAGCCGCCAAGGGAAGAAAGAACTAGCCTGTATTGTGTCCAAACCTCTAGTTACTTGTTTGTGGAGATGTGGAGAGTCTGTAAATCCTCCAAAATTAAACATCCAGGAGATTCAGGGGGCTTTGTCCTCCAGACCAAAAGGAGACCCAGGAGGTTCAGGGGGCTTTGTCCTCTAGACCAAAGGGAGACCCTGGAGGTTCAGGGGGCTTTGTCCTCTAGACCAAAGGGAGACCCAGGCCTGCTACCCATTTTTCAGCATTGTTTAATAATTGTAAAATCACCCTCCTGGAAAAAATTGATCACACTAGTGGAAGTTTGGAATCATTAATTAGTCCTGTATGTAGTATTGTGTAATTCTTATTTTGACACCCTTATAGGGATTTCAGATGAGGGAGATTAAAGGAGATTTGTTTAGTTGTCCTGATGATGAATGCCTCGCCCACTGCATCAGTGAGGACATCAGGATGGGGAAAGGCATCGCTAAGATCTTCAAGAAGAAATTTGGGGGTGTGAAGGAACTTATCAATCAGGGTAAGCCATATTGAAATATCTCCAGACTTAACCATACACCTAACTAATTATTAACCTAGATATGCTTTTCAACCGTAACTAAAAATTTACCAAAAATTGTTTTAAAATATCCAAAAAGTATCTAACATTTTCAAGACGTTACATTTAAAAAAAAATTCCAACAAAAATCTACACAAACTTAAATTATTTTTAATCAAAATAATGTTTCAAACTTAAGAGGGTTGTATGGGGGAGGTTCAGGAGGGGTCATTGGAATTGGAAATATTAAATTAGTCCCCTCACTCCCCCCCCCCCCGCCCCCCCTCCCCCATCCCACCTTGGACAATGTATTATGCATGGGCGTAAATCCCATGGAGATAGGGGATATTTTAATAATAATGATAATGATAATAATAATGTGGACTTATATGGCGCACGTATCCACCAAACTGGTGCACAAGGCGCATTACATTATTACCCCTGCTCATCGGGCTCATAAATCATTCCTGAAACCATCTCAGCTCAATCGCCGCCATTTCAGTGCGTATGGGCTAATCAAACACAACAACCAACTCTGCCTTCACAGGTACCCATTTACCTCTGGGTGGAGAGTAGCAATTATGGTAAAGTGTCTTGCTCAAGGACACAAGCACCCCAGTCACGACTGGGATTCGAACCCACATTCTGACGACTCGGCCATCAGAACACAAATCCGATGCACTAAACCGCTCGACCATGGCACTCCTTATTCCCTGAACGTTTTGGCCTGGGGATGGTCCATAGGATCATTCTCCCCCCCCCCCCCATGCAGTAAAAAAAAATTGCGAATAATTTGTGAAACATAAGCAAGAAAAGGGGATTTTTTATTTTATTTTTTATTTTTTACACCACTGGTATTATGCCACTATCTTTGTGGGTTTAACAGATGTAAACATTCTACAGTGACACACAATGAAAAGTATAATTCATTTTTTCTAACTGTTTTACTGACAGGTGTTAAACCAGGAGGAGTTGCTGTGCTAAAGAGACAAACTAGATTTATCTACTATCTGGTGAGAAGGGGTACCAAATAAAGAGACATATATCCCACCAGGGATATGATGAAAGCTACATCGGAGATAATCTTTTACAATGGGAGTGTCGTGGCCGAGCGGTCTAGCTTACCGGACTCAAGTTCTGGTGTTAGCAGCAGAATGTGGGTTCGAATTCCGGCCGTGACACTTGTGTCCTTGAGCAAGACACTTAACCATAATTGCTTCTCTCCACCCAGGGGTTAAATGGGTACCTGTGAGGGTAGAGTTGGTTGATTAGCCTTATATGCGCTGTAATGGCAGCAATTGAGCTGTATACTCCCCAGGGAGCTGAGATGGTTTCAGGAATGATTTATGAGCCTTATGAGCCTTATGAGCAGAGGTAATAATATAATGCGCCTTGAGCACCACTCAGTTGGTGGATACGTGCGCTATATAAGTCCACACATTATTATTATTATTACAACTCTCTGTGGCTACAATGGTTTTGTACAGCTTAAATTTAATGGGGCAGTATCGTCACGATCAGAGCAGACTTTCAACAGGGCATGGAATCAGTGTCCTAGTTTAAGATGAACACAGTGACTGAAAATTACTGGCTTGTTTTTGCATGTGGGTATTGTTTTCAGTGACTGAGTTAATCTAAAACTAGCACTCTGATTCCATGGCCTGTTGATCGTGACAAATTGCCCCTTTAATCGAATGAGTTAAGAATTGTGCATTAAAGGGAAAATATCGTCATGATCAACAGGGCATGGAATCAGAGTGCTAGTTTTAGATTAACTCAGTGACTGAAAATAATACCCCACATGATAAGGTCATATTACCGTTGCTGCTGCATAAATGAGCCAGTAATGTTCATCTTAAACTAGGACACCGATTCCATGCCCTGTTCTGATCGTGACGATACTCTTCCTTTAACCATTGACAAAAGTTGAGACTGTCCATCAATCCGCCATTTTTAATAACTTTGCACTACCAATAAAATAATAATAATAATAATAATAATAATGTGGACTTATATAGTACACGTATCCACCAAACTGATGCTCAAGGCGCATGACATTATTACCCCTGCTCATTAGGCTCATAAATCATTCCTGAAACCATCTCAGCTCCCTGGGGAGTATACAGCTCAATTGCTGCCATTACAGCGCATATAGGGCTAATCAAACACAACAACAACCAACTCTGCCCTCACAGGTACCCATTTACCCCTGGGTGGAGAGAAGCAAATATGGTAAAGTATCTTGCTCAAGGACACAAGCACCCCAGTCACGACTGGGATTCGAACCCACATTCTGACGACTCGGCCATCAGAACACAAATCCGATGCACTAAACCACTCGACCATGGCACTCCATGGAGCGCTATGTGACCAATATATAAATAAGGCTTTGCATGCTGGTGAAATTGCTTGATGCAAACTATTGTGGTAAAGCTGATAATTCTATATCTATTCTCTGGACAATAAAAACAAATCATTTGTACATTAACAAATTATATTTGTTCTGAATTTGGACACACAGGTCACCAAAGAGAAATATTGGAACAAGCCAACATATGATAGCCTTGCTAGAAGTCTACGAGCAATGGCCGCTCACTGCCAAAGGAATAACATTCATAGAGTGTCCATGCCGCGTATCGGATGCGGACTTGATGGCTTAAAGTGGGAGAAGGTTGCAGATGTGATAAGGGATACACTAGGAAGTACGGAGTTGATAGTGACAGTGTATACACTGTGATTAATAGTCAGAAATGCTCTTGAGTCTGTGAACTACAAAGTTAACAGTGACAGGGTATTCTGTGATGTTTAGCTGTAGTTGTGTTTAGAGACATTCTATAAAGTACAGAGTTGACACTGTGATTGTCAGAAATGCTCTTGAGTCTGTGAACTACAAAGTTAACAGTGACGGGGTATTCTGTGATGTTTAGCTGTAGTTGTGTTGAGAGAAAATTCTATAAAGTACAGAGTTGACACTGTGATTGTCAGAAATGCTCTTGAGTCTGTGAACTACAAAGTTAACAATGACAGTGTATTCTGTGATGTTAGCTGTAGCTGGAGACATTCTGTGAAGTTACTGAGTTGACAGAACAGTGTATAGAGAAGTTTTTTTTTTAAATACCAGTCTTTTCATTTATTTCGTACTGTTACAAAGGTCCATTTAAGGAAGGTTCCGTTGACATTTATATTAAAGAATTGATTAAATAATATCACTAAAGTAAAAGCCTGTAAATTAATACAAATTTAAACAAAATAAATTCAGGCCTGTGATTTCTCAGGATCTTTCCCGATTTCAGTATTTTTTTTACAAATCTCCCTTTGCCTCAAAATTTTCTTTCTTGAATGAAGAGAAGTAGCCACCAAGGAAAGAAAGAAGTAGCCTGTATTGTTTCCAAACCTCTAGTTTCGTGTTTGTGGGGATGTGGAGAGTCTGTAAATCCTCCAAAATTAAACATCCAGGAGGTTCAGGGGGCTTTGTCCTCTAGACCAAAGGGAGACCCAGGAGGTTCAGGGGACTTTGTCCTCTAGACCAAAGGGAGACCCAGGAGGTTCAGGGGGCTTTGTCCTCTAGACCAGAGGGAGACCCAGGAGGTTCAGGGGGCTTCGTCCTCTAGACCAAAGGGAGACCCAGGAAGTTCAGGGGGCTTTGTCCTCGAGACCAAAGGGAGACCCAGGAGATTCAGGGGGCTTTGTCCTCTAGACCAAAGGGAGACCCAGGAGGTTCAGGGGGCTTTGTCCTCTAGACCAGAGGGAGACCCAGGAGGTTCAGGGGGCTTCGTCCTCTAGACCAAAGGGAGACCCAGGAAGTTCAGGGGGCTTTGTCCTCTAGACCAAAGGGAGACCCAGGAGATTCAGGGGACTTCGTCCTCTAGACCAAAGGGAGACCCAGGAGATTCAGGGGACTTTGTCCTCTAGACCAAAGGGAGATCCTGGCCCACTACCTATTTTCAGGATTTTTTTACTCGTCGAATCACACCCCTGTACATTATCTGGAAATTAAGGTTTCAATTGAGTGATGGATACTTCGGGTTAATACAAAATAACTGAGTGAAAGTTAATAAAAGAAACATTTTTTTCAGCTTTTGACGAAATTAAAGGGACAATATCGTTACGATCAACAGCACATAGAATCAGAGTGCTAGTATTAGATTAACTCAGTGACTTAAAAAACTGAGTCAGTAATTTTCACATACTGTGTTCATCTTAAACTAGGACACCGATTCCATGCCCTGTTGAAAGTCTGCTCTGATTGTGACGATACTGCCCCTTTAATATTTTCTTCCTTCAACATAATTTTGTTGTAATTCCATTATCTTTGAGCAATTCTGCATTACTTAAAGTTGGTGTATATCCAAATTTTATAGTTTACCAGTTGTTTTATAAACTTTCTTAAATGTATCACTTTTTGATTATAAAATGAAAATCATTAGTTGAGTGTGCATCCCTTTTTCTATGTTTTGATTTACATAAAAAATTGATATAATTATATTACTTATGAATCATAAAGAGCAATATTAAATTATGTAGCATATATTTTGCCTTAAAATTTTTCTCTTGTGAGTTCTTTTTATGTTTGTCAGGGTAAATATACAAATATTAATAACCTGGGAAGCTTAGACAAAAATTCATTCAGTCATTCGTTTGTTTTCTTAATGATAAAATGCAGAATAACTGAACATACGGCGAATTTGTACAATAATAACAACATGCCAACATACAAAGATTACTATATTACGATTTTGCTCGAGTGAGAGCAGTATTACAGTATAATGGGCTCGCTGGACGCACGGTGGCATGGTCGATCGGTCTCACGAGTCTTTTTGCATTGAGCTAGGTGGCCATCAACATTTCTGTAACTAGGCAATGTCGAAGATCTTGCAGTTTTTTTAAAATCGATGACAGCCCTGGACACTCAGGCTACTGAAAATCAGTTATTTACCGTGTATGATGGTATTGATAGATGTATGAGATAAGGTATTGCAATGCCAGTGGTGTGTGTCTGACGTTAGTCTTTACTTCTTCCAAGTTCCATGCTAATAAAGTGATGTAATAATTGTAAAATTGAATTTTTCACCGAGCGATCACTCCCGATATTGCTGAAAAGTGAAATCAAAGGTATCATAACATCATGACATTAGCACGCCTTTAGTTATATTACCGGGGCCGGCCCGGGATTATCGGATGTGCAGTTTGTGTCACTGGGACACTGTCACTAACATGACTAAGTTATTAGTGTCAGTATTTATTAAATTTAAAATGACTAACATGACTAACATGACTAACGTTGACGTTAACCGTTAGGGAAAGAATGTCGTGTCCGACCGCCACTTATTAAGGGTTTTTTGGAATTTTTTTTGCAACCACTAACCAGTTAAAAAATTATTCCATCGATTTTTGGGGGTACAGAAAGCGAATACTATATTTAACTAAAATCCACTTTTATGATGGTTTTCGGACTTGATTTCCCTTCTAAAAAATAGGAGGATCCTATTATACTAGTTGCCACTGTGCATGTACAATGACCGTGTTGGTTAACTTATGATATGGGGGAGTTGACAAGATCAGACCATGGAGGAAGGTTTCTTCCTCCATGATCAGACTGACATGACTGAGTAAGTCATCGTATACCAAACATTACGTGTCCACCCCTTTAGAAGCCGACCCGACCAAACCTTATATCTGGTCGGGTCGCTATTCACCCTTTTGGGAGATAAATCAACAGTGACTCTGGGGGATTAAGATTGTTATCACCACTAACCCCATAATGAGTTTGATAAAGGTGTGAAAGCGATCCTGCCTGAAGGATTCCACGTGAATTTTTTCCAAGAGAATACGAAGATATAAGTTGGTATAAGTATCAAAATAGTTACACTTGTGAAAAGTTTTATGGTTTTCGTTTTTGAACAGTAAAAATCAATAAAGGAATGGCAGAGAACGATTATTTTTGTATATTGGAGAGTTTGATTCCTCGGCTGCACTTGCGTGCGCACTGATACTGTGTTTATCGATAAGGTTGTGCTGCCGGTTAAATTAGTACTGTCTTGAACAAAATAATCTAATGAATTGCTTACGCACGTTTGAGGTAAAATTATTCTTTCAATGTCTTGTAATATAAAATTACGACATCGTTCTTACAATCGAAAATATACGACTTTTAACCTCTGCGATGGCCGGCAAAATGCGCATTTTATTGTTACTTATAGTCGGATGAGCACTGTTTTATTGGTGCGTGATAAGTCGGCCGGGCCCAGTAGCGTGGGTTTCGTTGTTTATTCTCTGAATGTTGACGTCACCGGAATACGCACGTACGGAGAATTTGTTTTAACAAAGAAGTACATTATACAACGATTCGCTTTACACACAACGCGGGGCACTACGCAAAAGAGTATTGATCACAACCAAATTCTCTCTACGTTCCGTAGACTGTGATTAACAGTCCTACATGTATTTTTGTGTGTGGTGCACGTGATGTATGCTCCATAGTGCTAGCGCTGGACGTAGAACCGACTTACTGTCAAGTCTATCTGCACACAGTCTTCGCGCGCGATAGCAGGAACTTTCTATGCGATCGAGTTTGCAGACGATAGAAATGGCGCTCAAACTTACTTACGTCCAGCGTGGTTCCGCCGTGGATGGTAATGAAATCGACAAAACTATCAAAAATAAATGGAAATGGAATTGGTGTGATAAAGTTCTGTTTGCTGGTTCTGCAGACCAGCATCTAATCGGCGATTGTTTTCGTAAACTTCACCACTTCAGCATAATAAAACCAAGTCTTTGCAAGAACCAATTAGTCTTTGTAAGTGTTTGTAAGATTTGTTTTAATATGTGTTGAAAATTATATTTTATTATATTGGACAGGTCATAATGTACACAAAATCTTGCCAAAATAACAGGAGATGTTAATGAAGTTAATACCCAGAATAGCTATCCTTTAAGGATTTCATTTACCAAAATCCAAAAATTTCCCGGGATTATTATTTTTTTTAATTATTTTTTTTAAAATCCAAATTACAAGAGATTTCAATGATAAAAATATCCAAAATAGCCATCCTATAAGTATAAGGTTTTCATATACCAACATCTAATATAAGCCTGGATTATTTTGTCCTTTTTTGCAAAACTCCGTTCTCATGCCTGCTAAGCTTGGAGAGCATTGATCTGAAATATCTGCTTCATTTGAGGCATTACTTTGTTCTTCAGTGTATAGGTTATATTGGATAGTAAATCAATATTTAAAAAAAAAAAAAAATTGGGGTGGGTGGGTGGGTTGAATTGGTTGGTGGGTCAAAAGAATTAAACAAAAAAAACTTCGATTTTTTTTAACATTGACTATTCTCAATGGCCCCTAAGTTAAAGTCAACTTAATCCAGTGATGACAGAACGTGCAAACTTGCACTTCTCATATTTAAGAAGGATATAAGGCAATTCAGTGAATACAATTTCTTCGTGTCTATGGTCATAACTTTTGAAAGTAGTTCCAACAGTTTACCAGTCAGGTTTGTGGTCAACAGCAGGTTGTTTATTTAAGGGATTATAGGGATTATCTTGGCTGGACATCAGGACAGTGTGTTTACTTAAGGACTTCCCACTGAGGTTGAAAAGGGTGCGTGAAACCAGCAAAATTTTCTAAAGGGCCGGACACGTCATGAATGGCTGATTTTTCATGAAATAAATATCCTGGAATAATTTGAAGTATGTTCATCATCATCCACATGTTCTCCACCTTACCAGGTAGGTAAGATTACATTATTGGTTATATTGAATGAGAAAAACTGGCGGTCAGATACGGCATTCTACCCCTTCTATTGCCTATCCCTAACCGTAACGTTATGTTGAACGAGGGCACCCTACAGTTTGTGACATCATGGGTGGGGGGGGGGGGGGGGATATGACGAGCACTATGAGCAGGACCAGCTGGGAACATCGGAATGGATTCACTTGGGGGGGGGGGGATACTTTAGGGTAGAATGTCGTATCTGGCCGCCACTATTTTTCATGATGGACATACTTCAAATTATTCCAGGATATTTATTTCATAAAAAAATAAGCCATTTTTTGTATACGATGACTTCCTCAGTCATGTCAGTCTGATCTTGTCAACTCCACAATTAGTGACCAACACAGTCATTGTACATGCATAGTGGCAACTATAATAGGATCCTTCTATTTTCTGAAGGAGAGGATTTTTTAGAAGGGAAATCAAGTCCGAAAACCATCATAAAAGTGGATTTTAAAGATAGTTTTTGCTTTCTGTACCACCAAAAATCGATAGAATGATTTTTTAACTGGTTAGTGGTTGCAAAAAAAATCCCAAAAAGCCCTTAAATAGTGGCGGCCGGATACGACATTCTTTCCATACTTTAGCTGTTGGGAATATAGCATTAGGCAGCACTAGGTCAGATTGGACACTTTCCTACATTTATCATGATCCAGGTGCATATCCAAGGAGGGGGAGGGGCAAGGCAGTGGTTTTCCCTTCCTTTGGCACATTCTTTTCATTCATCTATAATTTTTACCCTTGGCAGATGTGTCTGTATCCAACACCTGAGTTTTCCAATTAAAGGGGCAGTATCATCACGATCAAAGCAGACTTTCAACAGGGCATGGAATCGGTGTCCTAGTTTTTAAAGATGAACACAGTGACTGAAAATTACTGGCTCGATGCAGCAACAACGGTAATATAACCTTATCATGTTGGGTATTATTGCAGACACTCAGTTAATCCAAAAATAGCACTCTGATTCCTGTTGATCTTGACAACAGCGGCGTAGCCAGGACTTTTTCAGTGGGGGCACAGTACAGGGGGCATTGCTTTTCAGTGGGGGCCCAGGGGTATGGGTTTTTTCCCTTTTCTTTTCTGTTTTTGGGGGACTATCGGGAATTTTCGTGGGGGGGGGGCACCTGGGGGCACTGGAAATTTAGGGGGCACGTGCCCCCAGTGCCCCCAGGCCCGCCCCCTCCCGTGGCTATGCCGCTGCTTGACAATACTGCTTATTTTTCTTTTCCTAACTATCCAGGTGTCTCACATCCTGGAAATTAGTAAGCCAATGCCAACATGAGCTGATTCAAGTATGGTGAATTGGACGCTTTGTTATCTATCCTTAATCGAAAATGGGTTGCGGTGTCTCGGCAAATGATTGGAACAGTACCAGCAGACATGATTCCACACAAATAAGCCATCCACCTACAGCTCAATTCCAAAATGATATTTACGGCAGAAGCTACAATCAGTACAATGGCCACAATGTAGGACCATCGCCACTGTATGCACCCCAACAACATCGGCAGCATCCGATCTCCAATCAGGCATACTGGTATCCTAACCAGCCACCAGGAATCGCAAGTTACAACCATGGCATGGCAACAGTCCACCCTCCTACACACCATGCTGAAAAGAGACCCATGACTCAAGCCAATAGTTCTCAAAAACATGCCACAGTTCCTAAACCACGGACATCACCCGTCTCCAAAACATCCGGAGCACAGCAGGTATACCCATCACAATCCCATCTAAAAGATTCTGAAGGACCCAGTGAGAAACAAATTTCGATTGAAGTCAACCTTCCAAACTCTTGTACAACCCCAAAGGAAGTAGTGCCCCTGGATGGCAGTGCATCTTTCCCGGTTATCAAGGATGAGGCAGAACTGTGGAGGAGCGAGGAACTGAATTCTGGGGAACCTGAGCCTGAGGAAGAACCAGAAGAACCTCATCCAGATCATGAACTTATACTTGGTGTCATGGAGGTATAACGTTCACTCATTCTTTGTGAATTTTATAAGAGAATTTAATTTGAGCCATCTCTCTATAAAGTCTTATACAACTGTGTGTCTGTACTTTTATTTTTTCCCTGTTGATGTATTTTCCGTCAAATCCTTACTCTGAATTACAAAACAGAAAATTTGTGTGAGACACACAATTTGAGCCAGTTGGGATTTAGAAGTGGTTAAACATCACATGTGCACTTACACAAACTTAATTTCAAGGGCTCAAATCCATTGTGGACATGGGGGGGATGAAATCAGGTGCAAATCCAGTTTGGCAAGGAGTCATGGCCCCACCGAAAGGCCCCACACTATGAATAACTTTACCCTGAAAATGCCCTGAAAATCTGTTTTACCATGAAATAAATAGTTCACGGCAATTTCATGATGATACAACACCGTGAAAATGCCATGAAATACTCTTGGGATTCCTTCGTCGTGAAAATGCAGTGAAAACGCTATGAACTTCTCGTGGCAGTTTTGGGGCAGCTCATTAAATTCTTGAGAACGCTGTGAATTTACCGTGAAATCACTGTGAACATTATTGCCAATATCTGAGAGGAAGAGACACCGTGAAATTACGGTGAACTGTTATTTCACGGCAAAACGGATTTTCAGGACATTTTCAGGGTGAAGTTGTTCATAGTGCCAGAAGCTTTCGTTTCACTGAGTTGGGGAATAATTATACTGAAATGATAGCACCTCAAGCTGAAAGATCTCGAAGGATGTTTGATACCATCATCAACTTAAAGATTACCAGTAGAAGTGTGGCCAGGTCACTGGCGGACTGAAATCTGCATTTAAGATTGTGGTATTCAACTTTTATTCCCTTATACCGGACGCAACCCAAGGATCGGCTCAAGGGGGTATAGACGGTAGACCGATGTGTTTCTCTCATCTTGTCCTTTCTTTGCAGGATTACACTGCGTTTAAACAGAAGTTTGAAAGCACGTCCCATGGACGGCTTTATGAAGATCCAGATTTTCCAGCTGATAGCTCATCACTCTTCCCAGATGCAGACCAAAAAAAAGACATTGTTTGGAAAAGACCATTTGTAAGTTTTCGTCTTTTTCTGCCAAATCATTTTACCTTCAATTTAAAGTGTGTAGATAATTCCCTAAAGACAACATCTTTACGGGCAAGTTAGATTTGGCTAAAGTGCTTCACTGACTAATGATGTACAAAATTTGTTGCAACTCGTGACAAATTAATAATAATAATAATAATAATAATGTGGACTTATATAGCGCACGTATCCACCAAACTGGTGCTCAAGGCGCATTATATTATTACCCCTGCTCATCAGGCTCATAAATCATTCCTGAAACCATCTCAGCTTCCTGGGGAGTATACAGCTCAATTGCTGCCATTACAGCGCATATAGGGCTAATCAAACACAACAACCAACTCTGCCCTCACAGGTACCCATTTACCCCTGGGTGGAGAGAAGCAATTATGGTAAAGTGTCTTGCTCAAGGACACAAGCACCATGGTCGCGGTTGGGATTCGAACCCACATTCTGACGACTCAGCCATCAGAACCCAAATCCGATGCACTAAACCGCTCGACCATGGCACTCCATAACTGTAGCAGCGAAATAAAAAATATACAAACTCCAGCCATCTTCATTGTATTTTTCTTTTAAAACTATCCTAGGAAATATGCGAGGATCCACGGATGTTTGTAGACGGTACAAGTCGGGAGGACGTCATACAGGGTGTCCTGTCAGATTGCTGGTTCCTGGCAGCATGTGCAGGGATCGCCCCACATAAAGACCTGATCAGGAAGGTATGGATAGGAGGGCCAAAGTCATGGTACAGCCAAGCCTTTGAGAAGCCCAGCCAGGCCCAGGCTACCTGGTCTCCTAGTTTGTCTTTTGTTGGTCCTGATCCTGTAACATAGTATAAGTACTTTACCCTCCTACTATAGCTGCACTTTAGTGGGAAGTTGCTATAGAGGTCAAAATCAGTCAACTGCCTGTTTTGACTGCTGACCCAAATGTGCACACAGGGGCATTTTTGACTGGTTTTTCCTGTCATTTTGACCACCCTGAAAAATACCAATTAATGCTTTTACCAGTCAAAAACGGTTGACTCATTTTGACCTGTAAATGTACTTACTACACATAAGGTTTGACAATATTTGACTTTTTTGACTAGATATACCTTGGCAAGTATATCAACATTTTGACTGATTTTGACCCTTATAGTAGTAGGAAGGTTAATAATGTTTGAGTCAATTATTACATGGAGTTTCACTTGAAACAAGTTTACATAAAAGTGTACTAATTCAAAACAAGATTGCCACTGAAATAGGGAAAACAAGTATGATGTTTTTAATGGAGGAGGGTCAAAGTCATGGTACAGCCAAGCCTTTGAGAAGCCTGGCTAAGCCCAGGCTACCTGGCCTTCTAATCTGTCTTTTGTGAGTCCTAATCCTGTAACAATACAGTACCTAGTTAAAACTTGTAGCTTTGTATGGTGAAGAGGATAAGTAAGACTAATTGCGGTGACACCATGTGAAATTCTCAATTGAGTAGTAAAAGAACTGGAGGTTACAACTCGACGTTTCGATCAGTATGCTCCTGAGGACGATCAGCATACTGATTGAAATGTTGAGTTGTAACCTCCAGTTGTAACCTCCAGTTCTTTTCAGAACTAATTACTACTCAATTGAGAATTTCACATGGTGTCACCGCAATTAGTCTTAAGCCGTGTTCGCACTGGACTTTTTTTGGTAAAACTTACCGAGACGATGGGTACTTTTCCCATTTTAAGTCCAGTGCGGACAGCCTAGGACATTTTCCTCTCAGTTACTTTTCCTGAGTCCAGCGGTTACTTCTACTGGCCAACTGCTGCCCAGGAAAACTAACCAGGTAACTTTTCCCGAGACGATAAGTCCAGTGCGGACAGTGCGAGTCGGTAAAAGCGGCTCAGGAAAGCGTACATCCGGCCCGAGCACAAGGTCGTGCTACACAGGGACACCACGCATGCGCTTTGCATTGTTTCACCGCGCGGTGGGGGCGGGCCGGGTGCATTTAATGCATGTGCATGTGTAGCAAGTTTTCTGTGCGTTGTTGGGTCAATCGGGTCAACGTAAAAAGGTCACGCAAAGCGCCCTCATGAGTCATTATACTGACAGCTCGGTTACTTCTACCACGGTCTCGGTAAAATTTTCCCGTGTCGAAAGTCCAAGTGCGGACAGAGGTTACATTTGACCATTTTTCATTTTACCATCGTCTCGGTAAAACCTTCCCCAAAAAAAGTCCAGTGCGAACACGGATTTACTTAATACAGTACCTGAAAATTAACCCAACCTGAGTTTCTGGAGGGCCAGTTGTGAACAAAAGACAGCTGAAGTGTCAGTCAAGTCTGTGTTAACAATAAGCTATTTGAGATCTATTCATTAGTAAAGGGTCTTTTGTGTTCAGATAGGGGATTATATAGGCCCCTAGGCCTGGGCAAATATAAAAATAATGAAATATGTGACCTGCTCTGTGAAAGTGACTCACAAGTCGCAAATTTGACAAATATACATTTCTATGTAGCTGGAAAGAGTACATCATCGGCTTTAATGTGGTATATGTTAGATGTGTGTGGCATATTGCATTATGGAGATATGGCATTTGTAATAATCAATAATGTGCATAATTAACACAATTTATTGTTAGGAAAACAAGCATTCAAATGAAAACAAAAGACATATTTGAAACAAAATACTCACAAAAATCATTGGTTTTAATTTTTTATTGATTGAAATTGACGTTTATGTAAAAATATTGAGAAAATTTAGATCTTAATGATGTCAAAAAACATGATAACCAAAAATCAGATTAAAAAAAAAAACACCCTCTCAACATTTCATCGCCCATTACATGTAAATACATGGTGCGACATGTGAGTCATTTTCACAGAGCGGGTCACATTTTAAGCATAACGTTGTAAATAGAAAGACTTTTTTTATCATCTTTTCTTATTTCGTTCTTCTCCTCAGATCATCCCAGAGAATCAATCCCTGTGCCCACCAAACTACATCGGAGCAATTCACTTTCGCTTTTGGCGTTTTGGGCGTTGGATTAATGTTGTCATTGATGACATGTTACCTACGAAAGATAACAGACTTATATTCGCTTCATCAAGTGAGCAAAATGAGTTTTGGCCAGCACTAATGGAGAAGGCATATGCAAAGTAAGAAACGAGCTTCTGTATCAATAATTACAAAACTAAAATTCATTTTGTTCGAGTTTATTGAGCATATGCCAAATTAAATTCTACTTTCCAGATCAATTTTTTTAAAAAAATCTCAAATTCTTAATTTGTTATTTTTGATGGATCCCGCTAAAAGCAATGTATATACATTTTTGTGTTTCTTTTGCATGTTAAAGGGACAATATCATCACGATCAACAGGGCATGGAATCGGAGTGCTAGTTTTAGATTATCTCAGTGACTGAAAATAATACCCCACATGATAAGGTCATATTACCGTTGCTGCTGCATAAATGAGCCAGTCACTGTATTCATCTTAAACGAGGACACTGATTCCATGCTCTGTTGGAAGTCTGCTCTGATCGTGATGATATTGTCCCTTTAAACATGTCTTTTTTAGACATAAAGTGAAGATTAATTATACTGTTTGTTGTCCTCTTTCGGCTGCTCCCGTTAGGGGTCGCCACAGCGGATCATGATCCGCATATTTGATTTGGCATAGGTTTTACGCCGGATGCCCTTCCTGACGCAACCCTCCCATTTATCCGGGCTTGGGACCGGCACTAAGCATGCACTGGCTTGTACATCCCCAGTGGCTGGGTTCAATTCGGCCCTCGCAGCAATTATGGTAAAGTGTCTTGCTCAAGGACACAAGCACCATGGTCGCGGCAAGGCTTCGAACCCACACACTCTGACGACTCAGTCATCAGAACACAACTGCTCGACCATGGCACCCCACATTCATTATACTGTTTGAATTTGTAAAAATATTTCATGCTTATCCGATCCTTGACACACAAGGGCGTCGTTTTATGAAATCACAACTGGAACTCTGCTCTGATCATGATGATATTGTTCCTTTAATTACACCTGGTCAGAATGTATTGAGCTGAATCTTTCACAGATAAGTTATTTAAAAAGTTTTTTTTTCTCATGAAATGAGACTCGGCAGATTGATGATTTCCAATGGATTATTTTCCCTCTGAAACTTGAACAAACTTTTCATAATCTGACATTTTTATCTTTCAGACTGAACGGCACATACCATGGACTTAATGGTGGCATGGTGGCTGATGCCTTCGTTGACCTGACGGGGGGGTTGTCTGAGGTCTTCTTATTTACCCAAAATAGTGTATCGCCAAATTTCTACTCCCTCCTGTACAAAGGGACCAAGACACGTGCCTTCTTATCTTGCTCTCAGAAGGTGTGTTTATGAATGTAGCTCTCCAAAGTGGATCAGTAACCAAGGAGGGAGGGGCAGAGGTAGACTAGCTCTCCACAAAATTTCTACTTGCTCTTGTACGAGGGGGCCTGGCCTTCTTATCTTGCCCCCACTGGAGGCTCAAGGATGAAGTAGATATAGATAACTATAGCTCAGTCTTCTGAACAGCAACTCCATCAGGATGTGAGCCTCGGGCGCTTTATATTATTACCCCTGGTCGTTCGGTTATAACTGTTTTTGCTCTCTAGGGAGTAACAGGCCTGTGATTTCTCAGGATTTTTCCTGATTTCAGCATTATTTACAAATCTCCCATAGCCTCAAAATTACAATTTCAACTGATAGCCGGGCCTTCAGAAACTGGTTTATAAAATACTTTGATAAGATTCTTATCAGATTCTTATAAGATCCTTATCAGATCCTTATCAGATCCTTGTCAGATCCTTATCAGATCCTTATCAGATCCTTATCAGATCCTTGTCAGATCCTTATCAGATCCTTATCAGATCCTTATCAGATCCTTATCAGATCCTTATCAGATCCTTATCAGATATTTATAAGACTATTTCGTAGGGGACCCAGTTTCTGAAGACTCACCATCAGAAGTACAACACACTAAACCACTTGGCCATGATCTTCCTGCCTAGCTGTCTTGCAAGAAATTGGATTTTTGATTTCTTCATCATCTCTTCCCAGAATCCTAACTGGCAGAACATGAAGGCGGATGAGTCTGGCATTGTTCCGGGTCATTCCTATACTGTCACTGATGCTCAGGTCGTCAGACTGGAGAAGAAGAAGACGATAAAACTTCTGAGACTGAGGAATCCATGGGGAAACGGCACGGAATGGCGCGGTGACTGGAGTGACAAGTAAGATGAACGTAGCCTTTAGTTAAGGCAAACACGGCAACCTAGATAGTATGCATCATGCATGGAAAAAGGCAATGCTAGGGCTGTGCGTTTTTGGATATTTTTGGAACCGGATACCCGAAATTAGGAAACTTCAGATACCCGTTTTCATTTTTGTTGAAAACATGCCTCCGGTGGTGTACAAATATATGTACTGTAAATGGTAACAAATTGACTTTTATAATACAGAGGATACCATACTATGGATCTTTTCTTTATTGAAGTGTAATCTCTTGAATTTAAAGATAATTGTCTGTACAAGTGCATTGTTCAAGAGTCACAGATTTCTGTTTACACCGCTCAAATGTTAAGTCCGAATTTTAAAAAGTCGTTTACGGGTAATTGGAACCTAAAAATGGAACCGGGTAATGACCGTTCTGGTCGGGTACCCAGATACTCGGCACAGCCCTAGGCAATGCACAACCCTGATTCAGAGAAATGATGTATCACAAATTTTTGATAAAATTTTTGATTAACTGGAGATTTTTTTGTTTGGCCTAATAATAACTCTTTAGTAAATTTTGTTTTCTTTTCTATTTGAAGTTCATCATTGTGGAAAAAGATTTCAAGTACAGACTGGAAGAGACTGAATCCAAAATGCAAGGATGATGGAGAGTTTTGGTACGTTATTGAGTTGATGGAATAAGCCGTATCTGAACTGCCGCACGTATGCGCATTAACTTGAAAAACAACCTCGCGGCTTGGAAAAAAGTATCTTTGCATACGAGGATATGTAAAAAGTGAATGGGGAGTGATTTTTTTGGTGATAAGTTGAAAGTTTTTTACGTATTGTAAAACTTGAAGCTATGCATGGTGGAGACAGATTTGCTGTGACACCATGTGATGAAATCTCTTTTGAGTAGTGGTGGCTCTGAGAAGAGCCGGT
Source organism: Zoroaster sp. YZ-2022 (assembly GCA_029582265.1). NCBI lineage: Eukaryota > Metazoa > Echinodermata > Asteroidea > Forcipulatida > Zoroasteridae > Zoroaster > Zoroaster sp. YZ-2022. Next base: position 2,499,858 of record CM055831.1, read on the forward strand.
TTGTACTCGACGTTTCGACCAGTATGCTCTGATCGTCTTCTGGGGAAAGCTGGACTCTGTGGCTGTGTGTGGCCTTAAGTAGTGTTGGCTGGGATCCTGGGTTGAATGGGTGTACTGATGCGTGGATGATTTTGGCGCTTCTTTGTGGAGTGGTTGCCAGATGTTGTTGATGTTCATGCCGATGTCTTGTGGTACTGTGTAGTGTCTGTTGATCTCTATTGCTTCTCTGATGCGTCTTTGGTGCCATTTGTTGATCTTAGCGATGAGTCTTGAGTCTTTCCACTGGATGATGTGATCTGTTTGATGTGAGTGTTCTACGATGGATGATTTGTCGAATTCTCCCCGTCGCCGTGTGCAATGTGTTCTTTAAGTCTGGTCTTAAGACTTCTTCCTGTTTCTCCGATGTATAGCTTTCCGCATTCACAAGGAATGCGGTAGACTCCGGCTTGAGTAGATGGATCTTGTTTGTCTTTGTGTGATTGAAGTGTGGCTTGGATCTTGTTGGTTGAGCTGTGGAAGACTTTGATGTTGGCTTGGTTGAGGATGCGTTGGATCTTATGTGATACCCTGCCTAGGTATGGAAGGGTAGCTGTGGCGATGTAATCTTGAGGAGGATCTTGGTTCTTATCTTGATCTTGGTTCTTGTCTTGGTCTTGATGTGTGTCTTGATGTAGCTTGTCTTGTAGCCATTGCGCCGGAGTGCTGTAGAGATGTGTTGTAGTTCTTGCTTGAGGTTGTCTTGGTCGCAGATGTTATGTGCTCGTTGAAGAAGTGTACGGTTGACTGAAGACTTGACTTTCGGGTGGTGGAATGAAGTGCTGTGCAGGTAACGGTCTATATGAGTAGGCTTGCGGTACACTGTATGACCCAGTGAGCCATCCGGCCTACGGTAGACCTTAACATCCAGGAAGGCGATTGAATTCCCTTGTTCTTGCTCCATCGTGAACTTAATGCTGGGATGCATGTTGTTCAGATGTTGTAGGAATTAACAACTGGAGGTTATGGACTCTGTGCGGCCAGATGACAAATGTGTCATTGACGTACCGTATCCAGGTGCTGGGTTGGTGGTCTGCTGTGAGAAGTGGTGCCTCCTCGAATGCTTCCATGAACAAGTCAGCAAGGACCAGGGATAGACTAGAGGGGATCCCATAGAGGTCCCTGTTGACTGTTTGTAAAACTTGTCTCTCCATCTGAAGTTGGATGAGGTGACGCAGGTGGTGAGGAGGCTATAGATCTGATCTGGTGTGAGTTCGGTACGTTCTTGGGAGTGTGGAGTCGTGGATGAGGCGGTCTTTGGCAGTCTTTGCACGCTTCTTCAGTTGGGACACTGGTAAACAGTGACACAACAACGAAGCTGACCATGATGTCTGCAGGTTGAAGGGTGAGGGTCTTGATATGCTTGGTGAACTGGTCGGAGTTGGATACATGGTGGATAGAGTTGCCCACCAGTGGTTGAAGGAGTTTGGTGAGAAATTTCGCCGTGCTGTAAGTAGGTCCTCCTCTGGATGATACGATGGGATGGAGAGGGATGCCATCTTTGTGTATCTTTGGTTGCCCAAAGAATCTTGGACAGGTGGAGTCTGATGGTCGTAGTTGTCTGTAGAGTTTGTAGGGAATGGCTCCTTGACGCTGAACGTTCAGTAGTTGGCTGGCGATCTTGCGTTCAACTGCTGGTGTGGGATCTTTGTTGAGGATGCGGTTGGTGTCGGTGGATAAGATGTCGTTGACCTTGGAGTTGTAGTCAGTCTTGTCCATGACTACTGTTGCGTTGCCCTTGTCTGCAGTCATGATGTGTATGGATTGATCTTGCTTGAGACTGCAGAGTGTGGTGTGTTGTTCTTTGGAGAGGTTGGGCTTCGGCGGCTTGGCTTGCTTGAGTGCTAGATGTAACTGGATGCGGACTTCGTCTGCAGTTGTCTTGTTGAGGTGTTTCAACCGGCTCTTCTCAGAGCCACCACTACTCAAAAGAGATTTCATCACATGGTGTCACCGCAAACCTACCTTTTTTACATATTATGACAACATTATGGATAATTTTCCTTTGAAATTGATAAAAAAATCATAAAACAGAATACTTTAATTATTATATCTAACCACTTCATATCTAACAATGTTTGATACGTCATCACCAAGAAAGTTTATGTAAAACTTTATGATTATTATGATTATTTATGCTTTCTGAGAATACCAAAAGGTATACACTGCTCTTTTTTCAGTTGTGGTTTGAAACTTTAAGATGTTTTTACTGGGAAGTATTTTAACAAAGTTGTATGAACAGCCTATTTTCACATGGGAAAATGGCAGACATTTTGTACGATTTTTTTTTTTTTCCCCTCTTGACATTTTGACAGGATGAATTTTGAAGATTTCTGTATGAAGTTTAATTCAGTTATCATGTGTACGCTGGGACCGGACTTTGACGGTGACGGGAAAGCAGATATGAATGAATCAGGTAGGTACAGCGAGGGTATATCGTTGGTTTTTGGGACTGTAGATCCATTTCATCTGGAGTGTCGTGGCCGAGCGGTCTAGCTTACCGGACTCAAGTTCTGGTGTTAGCAGCAGAATGTGGGTTCGAATCCCGGCCGTGACACTTGTGTCCTTGAGCAAGACACTTAACCATAATTGCTTCTCTCCACCCAGGGGTTAAATGGGTACCTGTGAGGGCAGAGTTGGTTGATTAGCCCTATATGCGCTGTAATGGCAGCAATTGAGCTGTATATTCCCCAGGGAGCTGAGATGGTTTCAGGAATGATTTATGAGCCTTATGAGCAGGGGTAATAATATAATGCGCCTTCTCAAGGCGGCCTTGAGCACCACTTAGTTGGTGGATACGTGCGCTATATAAGTCCACACATTATTATTATTATTATTATTATTATCTCTCCTGAGGACGTTCAGAGCATACTGATCGAAACGTCGAGTTGTAACCTCCACTTCTTTTCAGAACTAATTACTACTCAACAGAGAATTTCACATGGTGTCACCGCAATTAGTCTTACTTGTCCTCTTCACCATGCAAAGCTACAAGTTTTATTCATCTCTCCAGTTTTCAAGAAGTGTGTTCTAAAACTAACACATTTCAGCACAATAGGTGCAAATGTTTTTGAGGAAATGTTGAAAAACAAAGAGGTTTTTAACAATTTTTTGTTGTTGAATTGACAATAGGGGATTAAAAGTTTGACGCTCGGTCTTTACTGTACGATAATGACCAGTTTGGGTCTTACCATGAGTGATAATGCACTGAGGCGAATGATAAGGTTTTTATCACCCGTGGCCAGGCCCGAAACCTGTTATTATCGTCGGGTAAAGACCAAGCACCAAACTGATATTCAAATTCATAAATGCCTGTAAGAATTTTGTTTTCAAAATTGCAAAATTGAGTGATGTTTCAATGAAAAAAAAATCGGTGAGTCAGTGTGATGCTAAGAAAACTTTGTTACTCTGAATGGTTCAATTTCGAGAAACATGTCATGCACTGGTTAACTGTAACAGCTCGTGCTTACCAGATGTTTATTGTCGTGTGCCTGGAAGAAGGATATAAGAAAAGTGTGAACGGCAAAAGGTCGTAAGCAATTAATGTGCAAAATTGAATACCTGAATATGAGAAGGGCCCAAGTCCATATTTTGGCCAAAATGAGTTACAGCTGGGAAAATATTGCTATACCATAGGGTTACCTTGTGTGTGAAATATAGGCCCAAATCCACACTCTAAGTATTACTATTGAGTGCATGTAACCAGTTTTTGACTATACAGTTTTTGACTATGAGTGAAAAAAAAATCCGCCCGCCCGCCCCTGCCCCAGAAAGGTTGTGGAGGACAACCAACATTTTTTTTTTTTTTGCCTAAGTGTCAAATTATTGTATTTGTGTTTCCTTTCAGTAAAAAAGCCACTGTGTATTGTTTATTTTAATTTGAAACAAATAAAATGTGGTACATGCACAACAAACTGTTTTTCTATGGTGTGATTATGAGAAGGGCCCAAGTCCAACGTACTAAGTGACCCCCTGTGTTGCGACCGAAATGTGTATCATCATGCAGTATACCCTTTTACATTCACATATGCATAAATAAGTTGCCATATAAACCAAAAGACCATATCTTAAGAAATAAGTATAATATATATATTTTTTAAATTTTCTCAAAATAACATCTTGTGGACTTGGGCCCTTCTCATATTCAGGTATTCAATTGTGTTTCAAGAAAACTGATTGTGAAAGTTTGGTTGTTTTTCTGCCATTTATAAGTCATTGTATGGGAATAGAAAAACATGTCTTGGGAGTAATTCTAGCAACAAATATATAACAGTTATGCCCTACTTTTTTCAAAGGAGTCATTTTATTGCTTGCGACCTTCTGCTGGGACAAAAAGTTGTACTTTATGTGCCCGGAAGAAGGTCGTAGAGCCTTATGACCTTCCGGGCACACGACATTATAATGCACCCCGTATGACCACGTTTCATCTAATAAGATTGTCTGTAATGTCTTAGGATTTATGGAGAAAGTATAACCTTTTAACAGTGTTCATTCTCCTGAAGACGATTAGACTGAACTACTGATCGAAACATTGAGTTGTAACCTACCGGTAGGCTTGGGCGATATCGATTTTTTTTCTTCCACGATATATCGCCAAACATATGTCACGATTTTCAATAGTATCTCGATTATTTGTTTTTCATTCTCGCATGATTGCTTTAGGGCCGATAACCACAGGTATGTACCCTTCTACAAGCATCATAATAAATCACAAATTCATTTGCATAGTGTGTATGTATTTCCGAAGTAGTTTGCTTTTGTGTCTCACTTCCAAAAGCTGAAAAGACTGTCCTAATTTTGTTTCCATGGAATTTCTGACTTGACTCACAATTGCGTTTTTTTAATCGCGATATATTTTTTAATCGCGATATATTTTTTTAATCGAGATGTATTTTTTAAATCACGATATATTTTTTTAATCGAGATATATTTTTTAATCGCGATATATTTTTTTAATCAAGATATATTTTTTAAATCACGATATATTTATTTAATCGCGATATTTTTTTAATCGCGATATTTTTTTAATCGCTATATATTTTTTTAATCGAGATATATTTTTTTAATCGCAATATATTTTTTTAATCGCGATATATTTTTTAAATCGAGATATATTTTTTTAATCGAGATATATTTTTTAAATCGCGATTTTCTGATACCTCAATAACTTGAAAATGTTCTCGATATTGTAATCGAATAAAAAAAGGTATCGCGATATTGGATATTATCGTGTTATCGCCCAAGCTTACCTACTGGTTCTCAAAAGAAAATCTTTATATGGTGTCACCACAAACAGTCTTTTAACAATGTTGTTAATTTCTTCAGGAGGAGGGTTTTGTGTTGCTGATATGCGAGGCCACTGGATCAAGAACGTCACTGCAGGAGGATGTCCAAATCATGATACATTCTATAATAATCCTCAGTTCAGCTTCACACTCCTACACCCAGGTAAAGAAATAATATTAACCCTAACTCCCTAGGCCCATTTGCTTACACATAACCTGAATCCTTCCTAACTCCCTAGGCCCATTTGCTTACACATAACCTGAATCCCTCCTAACTCCCTAGGCCCATTTGCTTACACATAACCTGAATCCTTCCTAACTCCCTAGGCCCATTTGCTTACACATAACCTGAATCCTTCCTAACTCCCTAGGCCCATTTGCTTATACACATAACCTGAATCCTTCCTAACTCCCGAGACCCATTTGCTTACACATAACATGAATCCCTCCTAACTCCCTAGGCACATTTGCTTACACATTACCTGAATCCTTCCTAACTCCCTAGGCCCATTTGGTTACACATAACCTGAATCCCTCCTAACTCCCTAGGCCCATTTGCTTACACATAACCTGAATCCTTCTTAACTCTCTAGGACCATTTGCACATAACCTGAATCCTTCCTAACTCCCTAGGCCCATTTGCACATAACCCGAATCCTTCTTAACTCCCTAGGCCCATTTGCACATAACCTGAATCCCTCCTAACTCCCTAGGCCCATTTGCTTACACATTACCTGAATCCTTCTTAACTCCCTAGGCCCATTTGCACATAACCTGAATCCTTCCTAACTCCCTAGGCCCACTTGCTTACACATAACCTGAATCCTTCCTAACTCCCTAGGCACATTTGCTTACACATAACCTGAATCCCTCCTAACTCCCTAGGCTCACTTGCTTACACATAACCTGAATCCTTCCTAACTCCCTAGGCCCATTTGCTTACACATAACCTGAATCCTTCCTAACTCCCTAGGCCCATTTGCTTACACATAACCTGAATCCTCCAAAATCATTCAGTAGTAAAGCAAGCACATGACATGTATGCACACATGTGTTTCTAATCTGTGATACATGTACATGGCCAGGGACCCTCCCTGCATGCATGGAGCAATAAACAGTGCCCACTGACCCAAGCACTGACCTTGTAATCACTACAACAAACATGGATGTACATGTACCATGGAAAGGCAAGTATGCCCAATAACCTCAATCCTCCAAAATCCTTCACTTTAGCAAAGAGCATGTAGCATGTAACCTCAATCCTTCAAAATCCTTCACTTTATTGATATTTAGCAAAGAGGATTTTGGAGGATTTGGGAGGGTTAGGGTTAATAATAAAAATAATAACTAGCATTTAAATATGTTCTTTTTAGTATATGGGTCATTCCACCAGGTTGGGGCAAACTTTGTGACATGGTGTCCTTGTTACGTACATGTAGGTAGATGTATCATGAATGCACATTCTTGGGTTATTCCACCAGGTTGGGGCAAACTTTGTGACATGGTGTCCTTGTTACGTACATGTAGGTAGATGTATCATGAATGCACATTCTTGGGTTATTCCACCAGGTTGGGGCAAGCTTTGTGACATGGTGTCCTTGTTACTTAGGTAGATGTACCATTCATTATCCTTATTATGAGTGCACATTCTTGGGTCATTCCACCAGGTTGGGCCAAGCTTTGTGACATGGTGTCCTTGTTACGTAGGTAGATGTACCATTCATTATCCTTATTATGAGTGCACATTCTTGGGTCATTCCACCAGGTTGGGCCAAGCTTTGTGACATGGTGTCCTGGTTACGTAGGTACATGTAGATGTACCATTCATTATCCTTATTATGAGTGCACATTCTTGGGTCATTCCACCAGGTTGGGGCAAGCTTTGTGACATGGTGTCCTTGTTATGTAGGTAGATGTACCATTCATTACCTTTATTATGAGTGCACATTCTCAGTTCTCAAATTAGAATGAAATTAATCTCTGTGCCTTGAATAGGAAGTTACAATAATGTTAATTAGGAGTTATAATAAATGATAATAAATGGAACATTTACCTATGTAACAGGGGACACCTATCACAAAGCTTGCCCCAACCTGGTGGAATGACCCATAAATAAATCACAGTGCTGTCAATGTTGGATCAATGGCAATTTTTAACACTCCAACACCACAGACTTAGACTTACTTAGACGTAGAAGCTCCTGTGTCGTCCGACGCATGAGGCAGTCAACGCTCTCCATTTGAGTCGAGGGTGAACTTCTTGCTTGTCCAGATTTTGTTCAGCTTTGGCGAGAAATAATGAATGAAATATGATGGTTGCTTTGGAAATTAATGTCTTAATGAGTTTCTTGAATTGTTCAGTTGAAATCAGATTAATATGTTGCAATTAATATTGACTGTGGATTTAAATTTGCCATACACCAACATGTGGATAGCACTGCATACGCGGTGCTCGGTGAAAAACTTCACAGGCGGTGGTCGAGAGGTTAAGACGTCTGCACTAGTAAGCAGGAGGTCGTGGGTTTGAATCCTGCCTGAGTTGCCTGTGAGGTTTTTTTCACAGACACTCGGAAAGCACCAAGTATACAGTGCTATACACACATTGGTGTAGGGCAAAATTAAATTAATTGTTTATCACCCGACGCAAGAATTTCACCAACCTATATATATCGCGGAACCCGCTGCTATATGGGATTCTAACCAGCCACTCTTCATCGGGCAAGCTCGGTGGTCGAGAGGTTAAGACGTCTCCACTAGTAAGCAGGATTCGTGGGTTCGAATCCCACCCGAGTCACCTGTGAAGTTTTTTCACAGACACTCGGAAAGCACTGAGCATACAGTGCTATACACACGTCGATGTAGGGCAAATTTAAATTCATTGTTTATCACCCGATGCAAGAATTTATTTACTGTACTCTGCAATGTTTCAATACCAGGCAGTTTATATATTTATTTCTCATCTATTTGTTTTCAGATGATGTCCATTATTCATCAGATGGTGAAGAGACACGAGGCAAGTGTGCCATCATCATCGCCGTCATACAGGAATACCGCCGCTCCAAGAAGAACTTAGCTCCCAAGAGACAACAAATAGGCTTCAGAATCTTTGAGGTACAGTCCGATTTTGTTCAATCCTGTGATTTGGGAAAAGGTGGGTCATTACACCAGGTTGGGGTAAGCTCTGTGATAGGTGTCCCTTGTTGCGTAGGTAAATGTACCACTTATTATAATTTATTATTCAAAAATGGCTGCGCCATGATAAAAGTCTATTCAATTCCATTTATTCTTCCTATCCAGACGGATGACCCAAGCCGTCCGCAAAGTCCGAAGGAGATACAAGAAGCCGCCATTGTAGGCATGTCGGGATCCTTCATCAATTATAGACAGGTGTATCGACGCTTCACACTGTCACCAGGTAGTTACATCATAATACCCTCTACCTTCATGCCTAACATACCAGGGTCTTTCATGGTACGTCTGTTCACTGAGAAACCAGCCCTGTCCAAAGCTCTGGGATCTTTTATTAAGACTCCCTGATTTATTCCATTATTTTTCTGCTATTATGAAAGGGACAGTATCGTCACGATCAACAGGGCATGGAATTCGAGTGCTAGTTTTAGATTAACTCCATGTGGAGTGCCATGGTCGAGCGGTTTAGTGCATCGGATTTGTGTTCTGATGGCTGAGTCGTCAGAATGTGGGTTCGAATCCCAACCACGACCATGGTGCTTGTGTCCTTGAGCAAGATACTTTACCATAATTGCTTCTCTCCACGCAGGGGTAAATGGGTACCTGTGAGGGCAGAGTTGGTTGTTGTGTTTGATTAGCCCATATGTGCTAAAATGGCAGCAATTGAGCTGTATACTCCCCAGGGAGTTGAGATGGTTTCAGGAATGATTTATGAGCCTGATGAGCAGGGGTAATAATGTAATGCACCTTGAGCACCAGTTTGGTGGATACGTGCGCTATATAAGTCCACATTATTATTATTATTATTATTATTATTATTATTATTATTATTATTATTATTATTATTATTATTATTATTATTATTATTATTATTATTATTATTATTATTATTATTATTATTATTATTATTATTATTATTATTATTATTATTATTATTATTATTATTATTATTATTATTATTATTATTATTATTATTATTATTATTATTATTATTATTATTATTATTATGACTGAAAATAATATCCCACATAATAAGGTCATATAACTGTTGCTGCTGCATAAGCCAGTCATTTTACACTTTTGGACACCGTTTCCATGCCCTGTTGAAAGTCTGATCTGATCGTGACGATATTGTCCCTTTAATTCATCTTACTAGATCGAATATTCACCAGCATTTTGGTAACTTTCAAACCCTAATTTACATATTGATCAATAGACTTCAGGCCGGTTTATACTTGACTCAAATGGGAAAAATTTGTCCCATATGATTTGCATAAGTTTTAATTTTTGCAAAACTTTTACAAATATTTCGTCCACCATTCCATATATTTATTTTACACAATTACCAAGCAACATCATGACATAAATTCATCACACAGTTGCCTTTCAGATTTTATTTTGAAATGTTAAAAACCCTTAACCCATATCCGCCGATCTACGTGATAACCCGTAGATATGTAAAACGCTACAAACGCCGACCTACGTGATTTTCCGTACCGTGTTTTGTCCAATTCCAATTTACTACATTTTTCCGATGACTGTATTTCATGATTATAGATATGAAATTAGACAAGTCTGACATCATAATAAAGTGCATGTTCTCCTCTTTCCATCAGTATATAATGTGTCTGTGTCAGTGATTGTAATATTCTCTAAATAAGGAATCTTTCTGATTGTGTGCAAAAACAATGTATCTCAGTGCGGGGGCTTAGGCACATACAGTCTTTTGTGTGTTTACATGGTTAGGCAGATATAGGTTAAATGTTAATAAAACGGTAAAACAAAATTGTGTCCAAAATTACAAGAATAATTTTTGTGTTAACCACAATTTGTTTACTTGTACAGGGAATACAAATTAATTAAATTGAACTAAATTTATAGGTTGATGAAATTCTTGCGTCAGTTGATAAACATTTGATTTAATTTGTATTTCCAAGTGTCTGTGAAAAACTTCACAAGCGACTTGGACGGGATTTGAACCCACGGTCTCCTGCTCAGAAGGCACTGAGTATGCCGTGCTATACACACGTCGATGTAGGGTAAATTAAATAAATTGAACTAATTTTGTTATATATTTGTCACAGGTGCTATTTTTTGTCTTGGTTTGTTTTAGTTTTTAGTTATTGCTAAATTAAAGACGCCACAAAGAATATCATGATTTTTAAAAACTATTTACTTATTAATCAACTTTCTAAAGTTTGTGTTTAACTTTTTTTTTTTTACTTGTAAATTTTATACTGGTAATTCATTTTTCATATTTTATATTTTCAAATTCCATTTACAATGTTCTTGTATAAAATTTTGTGTGTTTTGTATATAAAGAACTTTTTAATAATGCCTTTTAATTCATAATAACTTCTGCCTATCTATCATCTTTTTGGACCATGTAAAACCATCACTTGAACATCATTATACAAATTCGAGAAATTAAATAAACAAGTTGTTTTTATTGTAGTGATAGATTATATTTTATTTACAGTTTTGCCTTTAAGGAAGATTGTGCTTGAACTGAAAAAATAAATAAATAACAGGTTGGACAACGTCTCTCCAGAGGAAGATTGTGCTTGAACTGAAAAAATAAATAAATAAAAGGTTGGACAACGTCTCTTCAGAGGAAGATTGTGCTTGAACTGAAAAAAATAAATAAATAAAAGGTTGGACAACGTCTCTTCAGAGGAAGATTGTGCTTGAACTGAAAAAATAAATAAAAGGTTGGACAACGTCTCTTCAGAGGAAGATTGTGCTTGAACTGAAAAAATAAATAAATAAAAGGTTGGACAACGTCTCTTCAGTGCTTTGCATTTAAACATATAAAATAAACCTAATAAATAAAGTTCATGACATTACATTCAATAACATTGTTTTTTGGGGAAAGTTCCTGACAAAAAAATAATTTTGACAACTGCAATCACTAACATTTTGTTGTTTTTAGAGTTCTTTCGGGTACACCATGTAATGATCTCTTTTTGGAAAAAGTGATGGCTCTGAGAAGAGCCGGTTGAACAAACCAACCGGCTCTTCTCAGAGCCATCACTTTTTCAAAAACGAGATCATTACATGGTGTACCCGAAAGAACTCAAGAACATCTATCTCAACCATGCAAAGCCTCAAATCCTACATTAACATTTTGTTTTAAAAAATACATTCAGTCAGGCACAAACATTCAATAGAGGCAATAATTTTATATGAATGTTTTCTAATGAATAAGATTATTTTACACCACTGGTTATTTTTTATGCTATTTTACAAAGATGTACAAATGGGTAGTACCCAATGTTTATGGATTATTTCTCAGTTTTAACATTGTACATACTTTGTTCTGTTAAAATTTTACACACATTGGATACTGCCTGCTGTTTTACTAAAGCTATGCATTCCACATGATGTGACATTATTTGATTTTGAACACGTTTGCATTTCCATTTGCACAGTTAAGCCTTCCATTAAAACTACGAGAAACATTTATTGTTTTATTGTTTGATTTTATTGTGTACATGCATTCAATTATTAAAATTTACCACAAATTCGGTTCTCAATTCTGTTCACAAACAGCCTCCCTTCAGCCTCCCACAAACAGCCTCCCTGTATCTGGACTGCCCTGGGCCATCCCAATATAAATTTGACATTTTTGGGTTTTCATTTACCTGTAAGCAAGTGCAGCCACCCATTCACCCAGCTAATCTTGGGATTTTTTAGCCCTGAAATTATATATTATCAAAAATTTGATTCTCAGAAATCAAGTAAAAACCCTAAACTTGGACCCAATTTTCCAAAGTGAGATTTTAGTATAGTTTGATTCCCTAGATTTTCCCCTTTCATTTGATACCAGATTTTTTTTCTGATTTCTACATATCTGGTATCAAATGAAAGAGGAAAATCTAGAGAATCAAACTATACCAAAATCTCACTTTTAAAAATTGGGTCCAAGGGTTTTGCCAGAGCCGGTCACATTTACAAAAAAGTAATGTTTTATTTTATTTTGAAATCATAGACATAGGCCAATAGGAATTGGTGGGGGGTGGGCAGTAATAATCCCCTTGGAATCAATGGAAACGAGAGGGTTTTCTGTTTTTCGTTTGTGTGACTTGGTTTTTGTTTGTCACATTTTTCTCATGACTTAAGATTCTACATTGAGCTAAAACTTCCACAGGTTGGTTGTTTAATATAAATATATCTTCATTCAAGGAAATAGGAAACTAAGAATACTCTTATAGAAGCAATTATCAACATTATTCAATGGTTGAACCCTCCTTTTACATAATCATTTGAAATATTCATAAGTTTTCCTAGTGAGGTCGGTACTACTAGTCCGAATGCCTTATCGTTCAGTCTATTTTTAGAATGATGTAATTGTCGCTGTGAACAATTACATCATTTCATTTCATTTCATTTATTATTTCACAGGGCAGAAACAATCACAAACACAATGGTAAAAAAACAATTAGAGAAAAATATAAAATACATATACATGATGAAAATAAGGCAACATGAAAAAATGTTGACAGCATCCCTGTAGGATTACCAAAATGCGAACCAAATCACAACCTAGTGGCTCTCCATAATGCTGCCAAACATAATCAAACAATATAATAAAACATAATATAGGGGCCTAATATAAAAGACAAATAAAAATCAATCCAAGGGATTAAAAACAAGTACGAACAAAATAAAACGACAAAAGGAACATAAAGCATTAGTACAAAGTGTTATGTTGGCAAGTCCAAATTTGTATCATTATTGATTTGAGGCTTTGCATGGTGGAGAAAGAAGTTACTGAGTTCTTGCGGGTACACCATATAATCATTATTTTACAAAATAGTAATTGTCGCTGTGAACAAAAGAAGACTGAACAGAAGAGGCATTCGGACTACAATCAATCAATCAATCAATTTATTGGAGTTACACTTTCAAATCAGTGGCACACGTCAAAGACGGTGCATCCTTAAACATAGTACAAAACATAAACAATAAATATAAACTAAGACTTAAAATACAAAACACTAGTACAAAGTACACAAGAATAAAAAAAGAAAAGGAAAAAACAAACATGCAGCGTGACATATAGATAGAACAGAAAACTTGTCAATTAATTCATCAATTCAACGACATCTTACGCTCATCCCATGTTGGTCAAAAGATTCTTACATGATGTATCAAGAATGTTTCCAAGTGTGTTATCGAATTCATACATGTTACCCAGCATCATGTATAGTTTTAAGTCGATATTGCCTGAAATAAATATTTCCCAAAACAAATCCATATTGTTACCAAAAAGATTATTTTCAAGGGCTATGAATTCCTTAATACGAATGTGATTCAATGTAGGTTGCGTCGGCACGCGCACGAAAACAAGTTTGTCCAAGTTTTGTCAAACTAAAGAGGGCGCTATACCACTTTAACGGTATCACGATTTTGACGAGCCATGTAATCGACCGTACCGTACCCGGTCATATCGATCATGCAGCAGTCAGCCGATTGCTATTAGCAACAGACCAAGCCGATGATCGCTTTCAGTCGACCACCGGTGTGCACCTAGTGTACATGTACGTGTGTGTGATTTGTATGATCGGCCAGTTATAGCTTACTAGCCCCAGGCCAGGAACTACGTATTGTGTCCTACATTTAATTATCACACAGAGACCTTGTTGGTGATGGAAGTTGTAAGGTTGAGTTCCAGTGTTCGTCTATCATGGATTTCTACTCAAGTCAAGGTAAACTTTAGAACTTCAGACGTCTGTAATGAATTGTAAATGAGTTAATAAATGAAAGTCCTATTCTCAAAACCATTCGTTTTTCATAGGGTTTTGAGGGATCGAACTAACATTACGGCCTATGTATAGCATGAAGGCTGGCAGGCACTGTCCAGACGTGACAACTGTGTACGAATTGTGGCATTGCTTTTTGTTATTCTTGTGTATGAGACCACTGACATGCCAGCCTGGAAGTTCTCAAAAGTAGGGTTTTCAGGTGAAAAATTATTCCTAAACCAATATGCTCAATATTTATATCAAATTAAAGGTCTTGATGAAAGAAATACAATGGTTTTTAAATAAAGAAAATCGGACGAGTTGTTTTTGAGGAATCCTGTTTTATTTAATCAAATATACAGCATTCGATGAAGCGCGACTGTCCATACACTGTGTACATCCCTAATGACACCAAAACCGTTGAATCAGCCTACACACACCGTAATACACACGCACAGCATTCGTGCTCGTTTCCCTCATAAGAGCTTTTGAAAGGGTGTAAAAAATACACTCCGCTCAAAACTAAACAAAATTACGGCGCAAAACTTTCACATATGATAGAAAAGAGGTGTAAAATTCATTCAGACACCGCTCTTACCTTTCAACTTGAAGATTTCACCTCGAAAAAACAGTGTTTACTTTTTATCTCTTCGTAACTTCGGTTGTAGAGTAGTTATGGAGATCGTGCAAGCATGGGTATGTCAAGGAGCCCTTTGACTCAATAGGGAAACCCGTTTTCATGTCAATCACAATGTACTCGGGCGCGGAGACAGCTCCAAAGTGGATGCCCTCAGCAGAGCGCGGCAAATTTCTGGCGCGAATCGCTACCGATCTCGGAACACTTCGCGAAAGGCTGGGCGGGACGAGAGTGGTTCATTCATAAAAACCTAGGCTTTCACACGTACTTCCGATTGCTATTTTATGTACATTGTTGGATAGCTGAAACTATAAGCTTTCCAACATTTAAGATTTTGACAGGTAAAAGTAGTAATATTTTTTGATTTAAAATTTTGATGTTTTTTGTTGCGGGCGATGCGCTGTACGTGTGGCGGGCTTCGGTCAAGCATGTACAAACTGAAAACCCTAGCAAAAGAATGTTGTTTGTTAATGTCTAACCTATTCTCTCTTCTTCTTGATTATTAAGCAAAGTAGGCCTAGCTATAGGCCTATATGTGTTTATAAAGTATGTACCCCCATGTTTTCAAATTAAAGTCTCCACATTAGTTACTGAGTAACTGTTACTGTTATTTAGCCAGCCACAGTACACTGTCTGAGAAAACAATCTGGGGAAACTATCGGTTGACTTGTTTTATGATTGGATATGTTTAGAGTTAGACCATGCCATAGTGACAATAACTTACTTAACCCTCCTACAATCAGTGCAATTTTTGAAACAACCCATTCAGGCCACTCCAAGCCATTAGCTGTTGCCAGTGGCCTCCTATGGTTACCCTTCTAGTGCACTGTCACACCACTGAGATTACAGGGTAAGGTGGTCTCCCATTGATACATTGCAGGCCATACTAATATGTTCAAACATTTACAGTGGCCTTGGGTGGCACACAGTTGATTTTGTAAGATTACTTGGAAAGGACAGCAGGCTTGTACATGTATGTACTGAAGGTTGCTTGAGAACAGAATTTTGTGGATTGGAGTGGCCTTTATGTGCAGGAGGGTTTTAATGGGAGACCACCTTACCCTGCAATCTCAGTGGTATGACAGTGCACAGAAGGGTAACCATAGGAGGCCACTGGCTACAGCTAATGGCTTGGAGTGGCCTGAATGGGTTGTTTCAAACATTGCACCGACTGTAGGAGGGTTAATAGCTCATTGAAGGTATGTAGCTACATGTACCTCCATGCTTAGCTCATGGTGCCTTGGAAGGAACATGTCCAACATGTATAAGATCCCTCTTTATTGTTTTAGGGTGTTACTTTAAGTCTAGTCGAGTCATATTGGATTGAGTCCATTCAAGTCACCTCTTCTCACTTACAAAGTATGACCCAAGTTGACTCAGTCTCAAGTTCAAGTGGATGACTTGAGTTATTACAACACTGTAATCTAAGACGTCAGCATAGTATAACATGACGTCTGGGTCTCAAACAGATTAACTCGCAAGCATCAATATTTGAATCTTATTTAGAATTTTAGGGTAGAATGTCATATCCGACCGCCACTTTTTCTCATTCAATATAACCAATAATGTAATCTTGCCTACCAAGTAAGGTGGAGAACATATGGATGATGATGGACATATACTTCAAATTATTCCAGGGTATTTATTTCATGAAATATCAGACATTTTTGGTATACGATGACTTTCTCAGTCATGTCAGTCTGATCTTGTCAACTCCCCCGTTAGTGACCAACACAGTCATTGTACATGCACAGTGGCAACTGTAGAATCCTTCTATTTTCTGAAGGGGAGGATGTTTTTAGAAGGGAAATAAAGTCCGAAATAAAGTCCAAAAACCATCATAAAAGTGGATTTTAAATATAGTTTTCGATTTTAAATATAGTTTTCGCTTTCTGTACCCCCAAAAATTGATAGAATCATTTGTTAACTAGTTAGTGGCTGCAAAAAAATTCTTCCAAAAACCTTTAAAAGTGGCGGTTGGATACGACAATCTTTCCGAGCCTTGGAAGGAACATGTCCACATAAGGCCCCCTTAATTTTAGGGTGTTACTTTATGTCACCTCTTCTTGCTTACAAAATATGGCTTAAGTCTACTCAGTCTCAAGTTCAAGTCGATGATTTCAGTTATTACAACACTGTAATCTAAGACGTCAGTATCTAGTATAATATGATGTCTGGGTCTCAAACAGATGGAAAGAATGTCGTATCCGACCACCACTTTTTAAGGGGATTTTTGGAATTTTTTTGCAACCACTAACCAGTTAAAAACTGATTCTATTGAATTTTTGGGGTACAGAAAGCAAAAACAATCTTTAAAATCCACTTTTATGATGGTTTTCGGACTTTATTTCCCTTCTAAAAAATCCTTCAGAAAATAGAAGGATCCTATTATAGTTGCCACTGCGCATGTACAATGACTGAGTAAGTTATCGAATACCAAAAATGCCTGATTTTTCATGAAATAAATATCCTGGAATAATTTGAAGTATGTCCATCATCATCCATATGTTCTCCACCTTACTGGGTAAGATTACATTATTGGTTATATTGAATGAGAAAAAGTGGCGGTCGGATACGACATTCTACCCAAACAGATTAACTTGCAAGCATCAAAATTTGAATCTTAATTAGAATTTTAGAATGGCAAGGTTATGTTGATTTTAATTCATACGGTATAGCCTTACACTACAGTGAAAGGCAAAAATTATTCATTGCGTCTAACTGTTTGATTAATTGTTGTTTTCTTTCAGGTGTTTTGTTGTGACAAGCAAAGGATACAATTAAAATATGGAGGCACAATCAATACTACGGAACATCATCAATAACGTACACGGACAATAACAATCATAACGGCAATCAGAAACTGTTATCTTGATATTCCCAGTGTTGGAAAGAGAGACGGACATCGATCATGTAAATCATAAGACTCTGGAGGAGTTGCATCAATAACTCACCAAGATGCCAGAAAAGAAACTGTCAATCGGTAATTATATTACAGACTTAAAGACATATCGCGTTTGTTTTCACCAGATTTTTATCGCAATTTCCAGATGTTTTCTTTTTCATCGGAACGTTACTATTTTACTTGAGGAAGGAAAACCAGTTATGTTTAAAAATGACACATTTCTCAAAATAATCGTGAGAAACATTGTTTTAGAGTGGTTATTTACTGAAATGAATTTATGTTGGGTACTGTCATGAATTAGTTTTGGTACTTTTATACTGTTAAACCAAGCTTCTGTCAGCTATTTCATGAAATACCTCATTTTCAAGAATTTGTTATTCCTTTCAAAATATAAATTGATCGATGTTCCAATGGAAAAAAGAAAATTCCCAGACATTTCTGGTAAAAAAAGGCGATACATCTCTAATTGTGAAACTTGTGCTTAGGAAAAAAAATAGTGGGTGTGTTTTATTTTTACTCCTTTCAAAACGGAAATTGATTGATGTTCCAATGAAAAAAAAACAATTCCCAGAAATTTCTGGTAAAACAAAGACGATACATCTCTAATTGTGAAACTTGTGCTTAGGAAAAAAAAAATAGTGGGTGTGTTTTATTTTTACTCCTTTCAAAACGGAAATTGATTGATGTTCCAATGAAAAAAAAACAATTCCCAGAAATTTCTGGTAAAACAAAGACGATACATCTCTAATTGTGAAACTTGTGCTTAGGAAAAAAAAATAGTGGGTGTGTTTTATTTTTACTCCGAAAACAAAATATAGGTCGATAAATACCCTTTTCTATCCTCAAGTTTTTTGGTGAAAGTTTGCTGAAAGAATGATTTAAAAAAATAGAATTAAAAAAAAAAATTGTTTATAATTCTTGTATTTAAGGTCGACTTGATTGGCTATGTGGGTACAAAAAGCAGCCAGTTTTAGCTCAGAATTTTATTTTGTTGTGAAAATAGTGAAAATGCATTCACATTTTGTGTATTTCTACGTGGGATTAAGATCTCCAGAAAACAAAGATTCATTTGCAAAACAATTTAATTAATTCTAGCAAAATGATAGCACCTATATATAACAAATATTCATGGGATGTTTTATACCGTCATAAACTTTACACCTTTAAACAACTTTACACTGAAACTTTCAAGGTTACATACAAGCGACAAGGGCCTGGCCGGGCTTCTCAAAGTCATGGTACAGCCAAGCCTTTGAGATTTGTGGCCACTAGATTGTGATTTAGTTTGCATTTTGGTAATCCTACAGGGGTGCTGTCAACATTTTGTCATGTTTACCTTCTTTTCATCATGTTAATATGTATTTTATATTTTTGTCTAATTGTTTTTTTACCATTGTGTTTGTGATTGTTTCTGCCCTGTGAAATAATAATAAATGAAAAAAAAGCCCAGCCAGGCCCAGGCTTTTCCCTTGCCTACTGGACTATATAATGAGCTCTGCTTGCCTGGGCTAGGCCCTCAAGAAGCCCAGGTTATCTTGATTGGCAGGTACTATACTGTATTGTTACAGGATTAGGACTCACAAAAGACAGATTAGGAGGCCATGTAGCCTGGGCCTGGCTGTGCTTCTCAAAGGCTTGGCTGTACCATGACTTTGGCCCTCCTCCCTAAATCTGTGATTATACGTATACATGTTTTTTTGAGAAAACAGTTGTAAATATAAATTAGGACTTTAAAAAGCAAACACTGCAATCAAGTCTACTTCCTGTTACCATGGCTACACTAGATAAACATCTCGGTCGGATAATTGTTCAACAATTGGAAAATGATATCGTTTGTCAACAAACACACAAAATAAATAACAAACTTTGATTAGCATTGTTTGACATTGTTGACACTAGTCATTTAAGTTTCATTTTTGGAACGCTGATTTATCTGCCTTGGCTGGTTGGAATCATTTGTAACTTTTTCTGTCAAGGTTTAAAGTGTGCACTCATATTTATTATTAATTGACTGGATGACTTATAATTGACAGACACATGAATGCTAAAAGGCCTTTAACCAGTTCGCGTCGGAGGCCGTGTATACACGCAATTTTTTGTTGCACCACGGATCGGAGAGCGTCTAAACACGCCATATGAAACTCGGGAATATTTGTATGCATGCTCGGTTGACGTGGCAACGAGCCGAGCGTACAGTGACATGCTCGGTAGACGTGGCCATGCGCTGTGGAAGCTTCCATTAACGTGTTTGTGTGGGAAAAAGAAACCCGCACAGGGGCCCAGAAAAACTTTTTTATTCCCGATGCGAACTGGTTAAGGCCCCCAAAAAGTATCCAGTTTCTGGTCTCTGTGTCATCGCCTCGGAGTGGAGTGTCGTGGCCAAGTGGTCTAGTGCATTGGCCTCAAGTTCTGGTGTTGTCAGAATGTGGGTTCGAACCCCAGCATGGTTGGTCACTGCGCTTGTGTCCTTAATAATAATAATAATGTGTGGATTTATATAGCGCACGTATCCACCAACTAAGTGGTGCTCAAGGCGCATTATATTATTATCCCTGCTCATAAGGCTCATAAGGCTCATAAATCATTCCTGAAACCATCTCAGCTCCCTGGGGAGTATACAGCTCAATTGCTGCCATTTCTAGCGCATATAGGGCAAACCAACTCTGCCTTCACAGGTACCCATTTAACCCCTGGGTGGAGAGAAGCAATTATGATTAAGTGTCTTGCTCAAGGACACAAGTGTCACGGCCGTGATTCGAACCCACATTATGTTGCTAACACCAGAACTTGAATCCGGTAAGCTAGACCGCTCGGCCACGACACCCCACTTGAGCAAGACACTTAATTGCTTCGTCCTTTGGATGGGACGTTAAGCCGTAGGTCCTGTGTTCTAGATTATTAAAGTAATGCACGTAAAAGAACCCAGAACACTTAGGGGTTTACCCCGGTGTTTCTGGTTCACATAACAAGCGCCCTTGTTTACAGGTTTCCTCAGGCTTCTGAGCTACAGTGCTTTAAAAGTGTGCTTTTGAGGCATCCTTGGTTTCATTACCAGAAATGTATTATAATAATAATAATAATAAATAAACGATGTCCAATTGCAGTCAAAATTGCTGGATCGATTGGAATTCTGCTGTGCTGTGTTTTAAACAACTTTTTCATATATTATAGGGGTATGAACGAATTTGTCCGATTTGTGAGGCCTCCTATCTCTTAGCCACCATGGGGAATTTGGTCCCCACGTACATTGTATAATTTCCCTGTTGGCAAAAAAATAATAATAAAAGATTAAAACAAAACTAAAAAAACATGTCACCACACCGGTTTTGAAGCCGACCTATGACCAGAAACTGGAGACATTTTTTTGTTGGCCTAAAGGTACATTGGAAAAATGCTAATTATAAAATTACTTCCAGTTATTATCCAAAAGCTTACTTGATGTGAAGTTGGGAAATATCAATCATCCTTCAGGAACATTTATTCTGTTTCAAGTACTCTCATTTCAGAGAAAACACAAAATAATCACATTTTCAAAACATTTTCTCCAAGTGTCAGTTTTCTGTAAAAATTATGAATGGTGTTTCACACACTTTTCTCATAACTTGGGCTCTATATTGAGGTGAATCTTTCTCAGGTTGACAATTCATGTCTGTAAATGTATCTTGATTCAAGGAAAGCAAGCATACTCATGTTTCTCATAGAATCAGTTTTGCTGACATTACCAATTCTGTACCTTCCCTTTTAAGAAATTGCCCGAAGAAACCAATTTAACTGAAATGTTGTTTTATAAAAGGAAATCACTGCAGACAAAATAAAGTTGATAACACAGTCCCTGTTATCTTCAGATTAGAGTTATTTCTAGTTAAAGTTCATCCACTTCAAATTGTTCAGTGTTTACCAAATAGATTGTCCTTAAAATGTAAATATAGTATAGTTATAAGTATAATAGGTAAAACTTGTAGCTTTGCATGGTGAGGATGATAAGTAAGACTAATTGCGGTGACACCATGTGGAATCTCAATTGAGTAGTAATTAGTTCTGAAAAGAACTAGAGGTACAACTCGACAGTTTCGATCAGTGTGCTCTGAGGACGATCAGAGCACACTGATCGAAACGTTGAGTTGTACCTCCAGTTCTTTTCAGAACTAATTACTACTCAATTGAGATTCCACATGGTGTCACCGCAATTAGTCTTACTTATCATCCTCACCATGCAAAGCTACAAGTTTTACCTATTATACTTATAACTATACTATATTTACATTTTAAGGACAATCTATTTGGTAAACACTGAACAATTTGAAGTGGATGAACTTTAACTAGAAATAACTCTAATCTGAAGATAACAGGGACTGTGTTATCAACTTTATTTTGTCTGCAGTGATTTCCTTTCATAAAACAACATTTCAGTTAAATTGGTTTCTGAGAACAAGATGTTGTTAATTATACATGTAAATTAAATACAAATTTCATTAATTATATTTCTCATTGAATTATTTTTTATTATATTTTGTTTACAGTTCCTCCTGTGGTTACAACAGATGACTTGGTAAGATATTATTTTTATTTTCCGTTTTAAGTGTATTATAAACAATAATAGTATGTAAAATTGCACGGAAAACAAACATGCAAATCCTTGTTTTCATAACTGATTTGTTTCCAGCCAGTTCGTTGGTAGTTTTCCTAAATGGAGTGTTATTAAGAAACTGAACAAATTATTATTCAAAAGCTTATTTGGTTTTGATAATGTGGTACCAACCTTCCTGAGAAATTCCATCTGATATGTTGTCATTTTCAAGAAAAACCTGAATAAAAATTCTAATCTAAAATGGATCATTAATCGATGATGCATTCCCACATTAGAATAAATACAAAACATCTGAAGTTATTTTCACCAGTTTTTCCTTAACCTTCCTACTGTTTGACTATTTGAAACCATTCAAAATTTCCACTTACCAAAATGCCCATTGGTTTTGTACACACATGGTGATACCATTTGAACAGTGTTATTAGCAAGCTTTACTACCATTCAAATCCATTCAAATGCATAGAGGGTCCATTGATTCACCACTTAGAAGTATCCAAACAAGGTTTTGTATTAGCTGTACTACCATTTGGAAAGATCCAAACAAGGTTTTGTATTAGCTGACCTACCATTCAAAACCATTTGGGGGAATCAATACTGTACACAGTTATTTCACCATTCAAAACCACAAAAGCGAATGGTTTCAAATGGTGGATCAACTTGTATGAAAAAGGTACCAGAAGTAGGAGGGTTAACAAATACATGTAAGAACATATGGATGTATGTTTAAAGACATTTTTACCAAAAGTGTGAATTGCGTGGAAAATAATTTCTTTCATCAGGCCTCGAGGATTGAGAGGGCATAGCCACTTTGGCCTTGGCTGCCTCAAAATTTCAAGCCCAACCAAAGGGGCGTTACGGCCAACTCGGAGAGGCACCACGACAATGGCCGCGGTGGCCTGCAATGGCAGATGTGAGAAAGGGGGTAACAGAAAGTCTAATTGACACACTAGCCCAGATCTTACCTCTCCTCCACCACCCCCCTGCCAATTCACTGAAAAAAAATTTGCCAAGTGATCAGTATATTTAGTTTCCTTCCGGGATGTGTCAGTAATTTACCTGGGGCAAACATTGCCTTAAGACCTTGTGTTACACTGATAACAGATCTATTGTCACTTACCCTACCCTCAAGATATTATTTCACACAATGCTTGCATCGATGCGGATTTCTCCAAGTAAATATGAATCTATCAGGTCCTGAGGTATACAATGTAGGAGACAAAAAGGGGTTTATTTATTAAAGAAGCCCTTCACACATTGTGCTAATCTTTTTGCACTATACTGTAACGGAATTTATTATTTAAGTTAAAACCCTAACTCCCTAGGCCCATTTGCTTGTAACACATAACCTGAATCCTTCCTAACTCCCTAGGCCCATTTGCTTACACATAACCTGAATCCTTCCTAACTCCCAAGGCCCATTTGCTTACACATAACCTGAATCCTTCCTAACTCCCTAGGCCCATTTGCTTACACATAACCTGAATCCTTCCTGTAACTCCCGAGGCCCATTTGCTTACACATAACCTGAATCCTTCCTAACTCCCTAGGCCCATTTGCTTACACATAATCTGAATCCTCCAAAATCCTTAAGTAGTAAAGCAAGCACATGACATGTACATGTATGCACACACGTGTGTTTCTAATCTGTGATATATGTACATGGCCAGGGACCCTCCCTGCATGCATGGAGCAATAAACAGTGTCCACTGACCCAAGCGCTGACCTTGCAATCACTACAACAAACATGGATGTACATGTACCATGGAAAGGCAAGTATGCCTAATAACCTCAATCCTCCAAATCTTTCACTTAATAGCAAAGAGCATAGCATGTAACCTCAATCCTTCAAAATCATTCACTTTAGCAAAGATCATGTAGCATGTAACCTCAATCTTTCAAAATCCTTCACTTTAGCAAAGAGGATTTTGGAGGATTTGGGAGGGTTAGGGTTAATCCAGGGTTGATCCATATACATAATGCAAACAATGGCACTTGGAGAGTGAAATGGATTACCTTATACAAAATGTCTGTAGGGGCCTAGAGGTCAGAACAGACATTCATGAGTTGTAACTTCCATGCAATAAAATATCAATTATGGAGTACCATGGTCGAGCGGTTTAGTGCATCGGATTTGTGTTCTGATGGCTGAGTCATCAGAATATGGGTTCGAATCCCAGTCACGACCGGGGTGCTTGTGTCCTTGAGCAAGACACTTTACCATAATTGCTTCTCTCCACCCAGGGGTAAATGGGTACCTGTGAGGGCAGAGTTGGTTGTTGTGTTTGATTAGCCCTACACTATGTGCTGTAATGGCAGCAATTGAGCTGTATACACCCCAGGGAGCTGAGATGGTTTCAGGAATGATTTATGAGCCTGATGAGCAGGGGTAATACATGTAATATAATGCGTCTTGAGCACCAGTATGGTGGATACGTGTGCTATATAAGTCCACATTATTATTATTATTATTAATTGATTTGCCGCATACAAATAAATAAACACACTTATCAGCACTATACGTATAAGGGGTACTGGGTCCCATGTCACAATTTGCAAAGTTTAAAGATGAGTTACATCTTAAACGAGCATCTTATGAATAATTTCACAAGAATTGTTGATACTTAGCTTCAATTAAAGGGACAGTATTGTCACGATTAACAGGGCATGGAATCAGAATGCTAGTTTTAGATTAACTCAGTGACTATAATACCCCACATGAAAAGGTCATATTACTTTTGCTGTTGAATTAAATGATCCAGTAATGTTCAGTCACTATGTTAATCCTAAACCAGGACATTGATTCCATGCCCTGTCGAAAGTCTGCTCTGATCATGACGATACTGCCCCTTTAATTGACATTGTTTTCTGGAATTGATCAATGTACATATTTGCAAAATTTGTCACAGAAATGTCCTCTCTGTCACGGTAAAACATGTTAACTTGGACATTTAATACTTGATTTTCACAGCTGAAATATTGGCTTCACCATAAATCAAGGATATTATAAATATTATACAGTATGCTTTGAGTTAGTCTGTCTGTCTAGAAGATAGACAGAAACGTTTGTTACCAAAATATGTTGGACTTTGGAAATATTAAACTTTTTCATCTTTTCTTGTGACAGACGGGACATTTGCTTGGGTCTTTCTAATGATGACCTAGGGCCAAAAATAAAATTTCAACTGATGCCAGATTGTGTCCTGAAGATGCCATTACAGATGATAAACACTGAATGTTGTCATTTGATGCAGTCTAATGCAACTTAAAGGTGCAAGACTTCAAGAAAATTGATTGCACACATTTACATGTAACATCACATCCAACTCTTTGTAATGCTGCTGATAAAAAATATTCAAGCATGACACAGGTAAAATAAACAAATTGTTCTTGAAAGCTTGACTTATGTACTTCTCAGGAAAAATAAATTTAGTTGAAAAAAAATAGTTTTGAATTTTGTCACTGGTGGAACCTTTGCGTGGAATTGGCCATTTACATGTATATGTTTGATATCAACTCTCACATACAAAAGCCTATTTTCCCTTATGTTAACATTATTTTCTAAGTAATTTATGTATTCACTGCAGGCACAAAATTCTATGGATTATGTACAGTGTATATTTTTTTATATTCATAAATTATTTATAAAATTATTCATAAAATTTAATTTCACGCGTGAAGAAAAATTGAGACTGAGTGGATATGTGTTAAATGAAAGAGGCATTATCATCATGCATGCATGCGGTAAATATTGTATGGTTTTATTGTAAATATTACCTGTCCTTTCAT
Organism: Zoroaster sp. YZ-2022; assembly: GCA_029582265.1. Taxonomy (NCBI): domain Eukaryota; kingdom Metazoa; phylum Echinodermata; class Asteroidea; order Forcipulatida; family Zoroasteridae; genus Zoroaster; species Zoroaster sp. YZ-2022. The sequence goes on from CM055831.1 coordinate 2,526,030, forward strand.
TTCAAGTGGAGTGTCGTGGCCGAGCGGTCTAGCTTACCGGACTCAAGTTCTGGTGTTAGTAGCAGAATGTGGGTTCGAAACCCGGCCGTGACACTTGTGTCCTTGAGCAAGACACTTAACCATAATTGCTTCTCTCCACCCAGGGGTTAAATGGGTACCTGTGAGGGCAGAGTTGGTTGATTAGCCCTATATGCGCTGTAATGGCAGCAATTGAGCTGTATTACTCCCTAGGGAGCTGAGATGGTTTCAGGAATGATTTATGAGCCTTATGAGCAGGGGTAATAATATAATGCACCTTGAGCACCACTCAGTTGGTGGATACGTGCGCTATATAAGTCCACACATTATTATTATTATTATTATTATTAAGGAAAGGTTAACCACAGGTAATTAATCATGGCAAAACTAATTGCTTTCTTTCTTCAAATCAAGTACATTAATTTAATAAAGCAACCAGTCGGCTTGTTACATTGCGCCGTTATCCACAAAGTAGTGAAAATATATTTTGATTTTCATATTCATTCTACGTAACACTATATAATTAAAGGGACAGTATCGTCACGATCAGAGCAGACTTTAAACAGGGCATGGAATCGGGGTCCTAGTTTAAGTTGAACACAGTGACTGAAAATTACTGGCTCATTTATGCAGCAGCAACAGTAAGATGACCTTATCATAATAATAATAATAATAATAATAATAATAATAATGTGGACTTATATGGCGCACGTATCCACCAAACTGGTGCTCAAGGCGCATTACATTATTACCCCTGTTCATCAGGCGCATAAATCATTCCTGAAACCATCTCAGCTCCCTGGGGAGTATACAGCTCAATTGCTGCCATTTTGGCGCATATAGGGCTAATCGAACACAACAACCAACTCTGCCCTGACAGGTACCCATTTATCCCTGGGTGGGTGGACACAAGCACCCCGGTCGCGGCTGGGATTCGAACCCACATTCTGACGACTCAGCCATCAGAACACAATTTTTATCCGATGTACTAAACCGCTCGACCATGGCACTCCATATGTCTGGTATACCATGTCTGGTATTATTTTCAGTCACTGAGTTAATCTAGAACTAGTGGTCCGATTCCATGCCATGTTGATCGTGACGATATTGTCCCTTCAAGTGTAAACAAAGGAAGAATGAGCCCCAATTGTAGAATTGATCACACAGGATAGAAGACAATTAACCCTCCTACAGACATACTGCAAGGGTCAAAATCAGTCAAAATGTTGATATACTTGCCAAGGTACATGTATAAGTCAAACACTGTCAAACCTTACGTGATGTTTACAGGTCAAAATGAGTCGACTGTTTTTGACTGGTAAAAGCATTGTCTGGTATTGTCGAGAATGACAGTAAAATCCAGTCAAAAATGCCCCTGTGTGCACATTTGGGTCAACAGTCAAAACAGGCAGTTGACTGGTTTTGACCACTATAGCAACTTGCCACTAAAGTTCAGCTAGAGTAGGAGGGTTTTAACATACATGTAGTTTTGACTATGGAACTGTCATAATGCATGCAATGATTCATTACATGAATTATTGATTTCATTTTGCCCTACACCGACGTGTGTATAGCACTGCATGCTCAGTGCTTTCCGAGTGTCTGTGAAAAAACTACACAGGCGACTCGGGCGGGATTCGAACCCACGACCTCCTGCTTACTAGTGCAGACGTCTTAACCTCTCGACCACCGAGCTTGCCCGACAATCATCATCGGGTAAGCTCGGTGGTCCAGAGGTTAAGACGTCTGCACTAGTAAGCAGGAGGTCGTGGGTTCGAATCCCGCCTGAGTCGCCTGTGTAGTTTTTTCACAGACACTCGGAAAGCACTGAGCATGCAGTGCTATACACACGTCGGTGTAGGGCAAAATTAAATCAATTGTTTATCTCCTGACGCAAGAATTTCACCAATCTATATTACATGAATTATTGATTCTCATTCCCATTGCTGTGACGTACATGTACTTTGCAGCTCTGACCTTTCCCATTTGATGTTAAAATTGGCCAACAAATAGAGAAAGTAAACACTTGTTGGAAATGTTGGCAAACAAAGATAAAAATGTAGGTATTAGGGGTGTGCGTTTTTGGATATTTTTGGAACCCGAAATCAGGAAACTTCGGATACCCGGATACTCGTTTTCATTTTTGTTGAAAACATGCCTCCGGTGGTGTACAAATACATGTACTGTAAATAGTAACAAATTGACTTTTATAATACAGAGGATACCATAATATTGATCTTTTCTTTATTGGAGTGTAATCTCTTGAATTTAAAGATAATTGTCTGTACAAAGTGCATTGTTCAAGAGTCACAGATTTCTGTTTGCACTGTTCAAGTCCGAATTTTACAAAGTCGTTTACGGGTAATTGGAACCGAACAATGGAACCGGGTAATGTCATTTTGTAATTAAGGGGAGGGGTGGGGGTAGGGAAAGGAATAAAAGCCCCGGCTTCTTCTTTTCCTCAATGTTGACAAGCTTTTCTCTCATAATTAGTCTTTTCATGTTACTAATTTTGTCTTTGCATATTGTAGGACCTCTTGATATTGTGTAATTATTTGTAACAACATTCTTGTTGTCAACATTGGAATATGTGTTAATAAATGAATGAATGAATGAATGAATACCCGGATATCCGGCACAGCCCTAGTAGGTATACATGTAAGTAATGTTTAATGCAAGCCAGCATGGTGATAATAATTATGCATGTACATAAGCCAACATTTCTGCAATTAACTAAAAAGGGATGATGTTTTTCAGGTAACTTACATATTAAATCTAACTGCAAAAAATTTGTCAATAGTTTTTGGTTCCTGATTGTCAAACATTTTGGCTACAAAAAAATTCTTGTACGGTTTAATTCATTATAAGAAATTATCAATTCTTATGCATTCAAAAAGCTGGTCCCAACGTTTTTTGATTCAAGAGATGATTCAATAGATCTATGTTTCCCAACTCAACATATGTATACATGTACACCATAAATTACATACAGTGTGATTAGCTTAATCAGTTATCCAATGTTACCAAACTACTGTATATATATATTTACATTGGCGGATCCAATGCTACCCGCATACCCAACCAAAACTGCCATTACCCGGTCCATTACCTGGTCCATTACCTGGTCCATTACCCGGTCCATTACCTGGTCCATTACCTGGTCCAAATTACCCGTAAACGACTTTTGAAAACTTTGACTTAACATTTAAGCCACACAAAAGGAAGTCTCCGATTTTTGTTGTTAACAAAATGTGTGTGTGGGGAATGGGGATGCTATGAGTACGAGTCATTTATAGGCCTAGAAGTAGGAAATTATTATGGTAAGTCCACATTTATTATGACTCGAATAAAACAAGACAAATTTGTGTACATATTGTTATTTTATACAGTACATTTACAGTGTATGTGTAAGACTAATTGCGGTGACACCATGTGAAATTCTCAATTGAGTAGTAATTAGTTCTGAAAAGAACTGGAGGTTACAACTCGACGTTTCGATCAGTATGCTCTGATCGTCCTCAGGAGAATGCACACTGATCGAAACGTCGAGTTGTACCTCCAGTTCTTTTCAGAACTAATTACTACTCAATTGAGAATTTCACATGGTGTCACTGCAATTAGTCTTACTTATCCTCCTCACCATGCAAAGCTACAAGTTTTACCTACAGTGTGTGTGTTTTTATAAAATTGTTTACGGGTATCCAGGTATCCAAAGATTTCCAAATTTGGGTATCCGGTTTCTGAAATAACTGAAAACGCACAGCCTTAGTTTACGTACATTTCAACTCTCTGGTTTTTAAAAAATATATCATCAAAACTAACCCATGAAAGCTTCATCACAGAAGGTTTTTTAGAAAATGACGACAAACTGTAGCATGTTTTTTATTGATTTCATTTTGCCCTACACCGGTGTGTGTATAGCACTGTATATAGGGCCAATGATTTTCCGCGATCGCGGAAAACGGACGGAATTCACGGAATTTGCTCCTCGAAACGGAAAATGGGATTTGAATCTGAAGGAAATAACTTCTGCAATTTTATTGATAAAAACATAATTTTGTAAAGATTATTGGTCCAAAATGAATTGTTGATGATTAATTCAACCAGATTCAACAGATGAGCCACATAACAAATGCGCGTTGGCAAGATTAGAGCAACAAATCATGTTACGAATCACCGTTAGCGAGCATGACAGACATGGGGGAGACCCGACATGTACGCCGTAGCTTTCGGTCAGCGCACGGGTGAAAATCATCACACTTACGGTACGCTCTCGCAGGTGTCTTTTGCAACATCGGCAGGTTTATTTTTCTCCGTTCAATCATCAACCATTCTTTTATATCTAACTTTGGCTCTAGTGAAATGTATGTTGTGCTTATTCACTTATACAGGTCCAAAAACCTACCGTAAACTATCCTATTTTGACACTAGTTAACGTGAAAAAAATGGCGGACATAAATTTCGCTTCGGCTACAACATGTGATGTGTGTGTGACGTCGTGGCGTATACGGCTGTTGCATGTTTCTTGTGTGTGTGTGGTGGCGGTGCAGTGTTAATGAAGTTAAATACTGTACATGTACGTCTGTAAATAGATCGGCCGTTTATAAACAACTGGCAACAAGACACATTTCTAGCATAAAACAACTGTGACCCTTTGCTAGTTAATTATTAAACAATGCATTATCCTTTCACATTTACAATTTTATGTACTGTCTGTATACAGGGTGTATGTTTAAATGCACTTTTATGTATTGAAAAAATGTGAAACGGAATTTTTCAGCCTGAAACGGAATTTAAGATTTTTGAAAACGGAATTTGCACTTTTCTGAAACGGAAAATCATTGGCCCTATGTATACTCAGTACTTTCCAAGTATCTGTGGAAAAAAACTTCACAGGTGACTCGGGCAGGATTGGAACCCACGACCTCCTGCTTACTAGTGCAGACGTCTTAACCTCTCGACCACCGAGCTTGCCCAATGTCGATTGGCTGGCTAGGATCCTATATAGCAGCGGGTGCCGTGATATTTATAGTTTGATGAAATTCTTGCGTCGGGTGATAAACAATTGACTTAATTTTGCCCTACACCGACGTGTGCATACATGTAGCACTGTATACTCAGTGCTTTCCGAGTGTCTGTGGAAAAAAAACTACACAGGCGACTCGGGCGGGATTCGAACCCACAACCTCCTGCTTACTAGTGCAGACATCTTAACCTCTCGACCACCGAGCTTGACCGATGTCGATTGGCTGGCTCAAATCCTATATACTGTAGCAGCGGGTGCCGCGATATTTATAGGTTGATGAAATTCTTACGTCGGGTAATAGACAATTGATTTAATTTTGATGTTTTTTTATGTTTAGAATAAATTTGACATAACAGTTCCTGTTTTTCTCCAAGATGAAAGTACCTTAAACGAAATCATTTATCGGGAGGATTGATACGTGTACCAACTTTGCATCATACATGTACATGTAGTTTTAAGATAAAAATTTCTTAATTTGATAATCAGGTCATTTCCAATGTTGTAACTTCCCTTTAATAATATTTTCAATATTTTATTAATTTATGTTTAATTATCCTTGATCTGAAAAACAATTTTGCTCAGGGTTCGGTAACTACATTGTACATGTAGCCTCTGTACTTCCAGAAGCAGAGGCTGACTTTATATATTGACCAGCTTATAAAACCAATCAAAAAAATAAATGACCTCAAAATATACAGGGGAAAACCGAATTAATTTTGTAACCGTTTGTTAAACTTTTTATACCAGGCAACCATTATCCCTGACAGGCAACCATTATCCCTTAACTAGATTGCCTAAATGAATTTTAAATTGCCTAAATGAATTTTAAATTGCCTAAATGGAAACTAGGCTAACGTAGGTTAATTCCGCTCACGGCACTTTGTAACATCGTAGATTCCTACAAGTGAATGAGTTGCTAATCCCATTATAGCATGGAGAATATAACGCAATTATTAACCTTGCCACATAATTGGAACTTAATTGGAATCATTCCAATTATATTTGGTAGGTAAGACTAATTGCGGTGACACCATGTGGAATCTCAATTGAGTAGTAATTAGTTCTGAAAAGAACTGGAGGTACAACTCGACGTTTCGATCAGTATGCTCTGATCGTCCTCAGGAGAATGCCGGACTCTGGAAAATGCTGCTGCTTAAGTAGACTGCTGGAAGATCATCCCATGAATGGATGCTGGAGGATTAGTTCGTTGAGGTGCGCAGGCGGGAACTGTTGAGACTAGGATCCTAGGGGTTAGGGGAGAGGTAGATTAGGCACTGAGAGGCCTGGGAATGAGAACAGTCCAAAACTGACCAGAGAGCAAGATATTAGCCAGAGTTTAGAAATAAGGTGTCCAAATTTGCTGGAAATTTCAAAACAGGGTGTCTAAATTGTTCACTTACATTATGTTATGTCATATGATGCTCGATATTGTGTCTTCATTGTGTCTTCACTGTGTTCCAGGAATCTTAGGAATTCTTTAGAGGATTTTTGGGGGGAGAGGTCAGTTAACAATAGAACAACAGTGTGTTAGTGTATGACATTGGTGGGAGGGGGAGTGGCACTCTGCTGCATATCGAGCATGGAGTGCCATGGTCAAGCGGTTTAGTGCATCGGATTTGTGTTCTGATGGCTGAGTCGTCAGAATGTGGGTTCGAATCCCAACTGCGACCATGGTGCTTGTGTCCTTGAGCAAGACACTTTACCATAATTGCTTCTCTCCACCCAGGGGTAAATGGGTACCAGTGAGGGCAGAGTTGGTTGTTGTGTTTGATTAGCCCTATATGCACTGTAATGGCAGCAATTGAGCTGTATACTCCCCAGGGAGCTGAGATGGTTTCAGGAATGATTTATGAGCCTGATGAGCAGGGGTAATAATATAATGCGCCTTGAGCACCAGTTTGGTGGATACGTGCGCTATATAAGTCCACATTATTATTATTATTATTATGGTTTTTATTATGTAAATAACAGATAAAATAGGGTGTCCAAAATTGAAACAGGGTGTCCAAAAGACACCCAGACACCCCTCTGGCTGATACTATGCCAGAGAGTAATGCGACCATGACGTAACCGCCATCCGAGACACACTTTGTATTATGGAGATGGGTTCCAATACATGTAAATCAATATTCTAATTAGAAATATGTTTGCGTGCATCAAATTAATCAGCAAAGTAATTAAAACTAAATGGTTACAGTACCTTTAACATATTCTGGGTCTGGGATCAAAATATAGGTTTGGTTTATTGCATGACACGTTGACATAAATTGATACTAAATGTCACACTGTAAGTGTAATGCTTTGAGCAATTAATCTCACACACTTTTTTTTTGTGCAAAAATTCTTTGAAAAATATCTTGCATTTGGACTATTTCAATTCAAGGGCACTTGACACTTTCTGTTGAAAAACATTTTTATTTTTCAGAAAACTATGATAATGGAGATTTTGTGGTCTTGTTCCCATGAAAATGTTTTGTAAGCCTTTGTAAACTTCTGTATCATGACTGCAAGGGTCAAAACTCAGTCAAAATATTGATATAAATGTACATACTTGCCAAGGTACATGTACAGTGCATATGACATAAAACACAATAAAGGGGGCCACTTTCCTACCATCACGTTAGCAGTTTTTCCAGTGGTTGTTATTTATTTTTAAGTACCTGAAACCGACCAAAAAGTGTTTCAACATGTGAATGGACATGCAGGCTTATACTAGAACTAATTTGAGTTGATTTATTTTATTTTTAAATTTTTTTATTAATTTTTTTACCCTCAAATTTCCATAAAAATTGGACGGAAAAAGTTACCTCACTTTTCCGTCCATTTGTTGATGGAAATTTTAGGCTAATTAAAAAAATAATAGTAATAATCAACTCTAATTATCTTTAGGATAAGCATGCATGTCTATTCAAATGTTGAAATTCTTTTTGGGTGGTTTCAGATATTAAAATTTTTTTTACAACCATAAGAAAAACTGCTAACGTGACGGTAGGAAAGTGGCCCCCTTTATTGTCTTTTATGTCATATAAAGGTCCAACACTGTCAAATCTTACGTGAAGTAAGTACATTTACAGGTCAAAATGAGTCAACCGTTTTTGACTGGTAAAAGCATCGTCTTGTATTGTCGAGGGGGGTCAAAATGACAGTAAAAACCAGTCAAAAATGCCCCTGTGTGCACATTTGGGTCAACAGTCAAAACAGGCAGTTGACTGATTTTGGTCACTACAGGTACTTGCCATTAAAATTCAGCTACAGTAGGAGGGTTAACCCTCCTACAACTACAAGGGTCAAAATCAGTCAAAATTTTGATATACTTGCCACGGTTATATCTAGTGCACTTAAAAGTCAAACACTCAAACCTTACGTGTAGTAATGACATTTACATGTCAAAATGAGTCGACCGTTTTTGACTGGTAAAAACATTGACTGGTATTGTTCAGGGTGGTCAAAATGACAGTAAAATCCAGTCAAAAATACCTCTGTGTGCACATTTGGGTCAACAGTCAAAACAGGCAGTTGACTGGTTTTGACCTCTGTACAGTGTAGCAACTTCCCACTAATTAGTAGGAGGGTTAATATACATGTACACATTGTGCAGTCAAAACCAGAATCTTACTATCTGACCTCCTTCACATCACCTTAGCAACCGTTGGTAGCTAAGCCATCTTGTTTGGTCATCTGCCGTCATGTTTACTTTTCAATCAAGTTATCGATGTTTGTCCTTTCCTACATTTGATATCATCAGTCAAGGGTGTGTTGACAAAGATTGTCATTAACTTAGCAGCTGACAGAAGATTGTCATTTACTGATTGTAAACTTTTGTTATGCGAAGATGGACTATTGCGTGACATGTTTTGCAGAAAGGCTATTTGTAGGTTCTGACAAATGAAAAAACGAGGTTTATTTACACCACTGTAAAATTAGTCCAACCACATCAGACTGAAAATACAATGATGTACATCTGTGGATATTGTTTGGGGCTATTTCCCTTTATTGCGCCTTCAATCTAAAAATTATGTAAATTTAAACATGTAAGGAATAAAAGTTTTAGTTTTTATCTTGTGTAGTTTCTTTTTAAGCGCAGCAGATTTTCTTCATGAAAGTAAATAATAATAATAATAATAATGTGTGGACTTATATAGCGCACGTATCCACCAACTAAGTGGTGCTCAAGGCGCATTATATTATTACCCCTGCTCATAAGGCTCATAAGGCTCATAAATCATTCCTGAAACCATCTCAGCTCCCTGGGGAGTATACAGCTCAATTGCTGCCATTACAGCGCATATAGGGCTAATCAACCAACTCTGCCCTCACAGGTACCCATTTAACCCCTGGGTGGAGAGAAGCAATTATGGTTAAGTGTCTTGCTCAAGGACACAAGTGTCACGGCCGGGATTCGAACCCACATTCTGCTGCTAACACCAGAACTTGATTCCGGTAAGCTAGACCGCTCGGCCACGACACTCCACATGGATGAACTGTCTTGAATAATCTGCACACATGTAAGGCCATCCTCACAATGTTACTGCCATCATGTGATACGTACATTTTTTTTCAAAATGTATAATTTCTCTTCAAAATGTATAATTTCTCTCTCTTTAAGATAAGCTTTAATTTATAGAATTAATTTAACTTGTAATGTTAAACTTACTTTGTGTCACGCTGCTGCTGATGGTACATGTGTTAACCAGTTCGCGTCGGAGGACGTGTATACACGCAATTTTTTTGGGACAGCGGATCGGACAGCATCTAAACACGCCACAGGATTCTCGGGAATATTTGTATAGATTCCCGGTCGACGTAAGCATACGGTGGAAGACGCGGTCTCCCCGGTCACGCTCTGGTGAGCACCATTGGTCGTGTTTGTGCGGTAAAAATAAACCCGCCACGGGGTTCGGAAAAACTTTTTTATTCCCGGTGCGAACTGGTTAATCTTGTTTTCCAGTCCTGATGAGAGGTTATGCATATAGTGAGGTTATTGCTAATAAAGTGTACTCTCCTTAAAGGGACAGTATTGTCACGATCAACAGGGCATGGAATCAGAGTGCTAGTTTTAGATTAACTCAGTGACTGAAAGTAACACCCCACATGATACATGTAGGTTCATATTACCGTTGCTGCTGCATAAATGAGCCAGTAATGTTCAGTCACTGTGTCTATATTAAACAAGGACACCAATTCCATGCCCTGTTGAAAGTCTGCTCTGATTGAGACAAAAATACTGTTCCTTTAATTACATAGTGTTAGAATGAATATGAAAATCAAAATGTATTTTGATAACGGAAATGCTCTCCTCTACGGTCTCCCGTAAAATCAAATATCTCGTCTTCAGCACATACAAAACACAGCAGCTCGTGTTGTGACTTTGTCCAGAAAGTCATGCCATATCACGCCAATCTTGAAAGAACTGCACTGGCTTCCTGTTTCACAGAGAATTGTTTTTAAACTTATGCTAATTGTTCACAAATCTTTTAATAACATTGCTCCAATTTATATTTCTGAACTGCTTAAAGTCTACACACCATCACGCAATTTGCGCTCCAGCAACATGTCACTCCTAAAGGAACCAACTTCAAAACGGAACTGGGGTGATAGGTCTTTTTCTGTCGCCGCTCCGAAACTCTGAAATCATCTTCCAACTAAACTCAAATCTTGTCATAGTATAACTAGATTTAAGTCAATGCTTAAAACTCATCTTATGTCACAATTCTTCAAAGATTATGTATATTTGTAATTCCATTGTAGGTACATGTATCTCAGTACATAATTTTTCCCTATGCTATCATTGTATATTGTTTGTATTCATGTTTTTTAATTTGTTTCCATGCCTTGAACGTCCAACAGGGTGGATATGTGCGCGCTACAAATCTTTATTATTATTATTATTATTATTATTATTACAATGTACATGTACAGTAACAATTAAGCTGATTGGTTGCTTGATTTGAAGAAAGTAAGCAATTAGTTTTGCCACGATTAATTACCTGTGGTTAACCATTCCTTGAAATGAAAGGACATGTAATATTTACAATAAAACCATACAATATGTACCGTATTCATATGTACATGTACACTGTACTTTATTATGATTTTTTCCTTCAAGTTGACAGCTTATTGAAAATGTGCCACATATAGAAGCTAATTTGTCACACTTCACTGGGTAAATTACACTGACAATTATAAGTAGACAAGCCATCTGGTGTGTCATTGTTTCATTTATAAAAACTAAATTGTTACTTTCTTAATTAATTAACCCGAACTCCCTCGGCCTACTTGTTTACACATAACCTGAATCCTCCAAAATCCTTCAGTAGTAAAGCAAGCACATGACATGTATGCACACATGTGTTTCTAATCTGTGATACATGTACATGGCCAGGGACCATCCCTGCATGCATGGAACAATAAATAGTGTCCACTGACCCAAGCACTGACCTTGCAATCACTACAACAAACATGGATGTACATGTACCATGGAAAGGCAAGTATGCCTAATAACCTCAATCCTCCAAAATCCTTCACTTTAGCAAAGAGCATGTAGCATGTAACCTCAATCCTTCAAAATCCTTCACTTTGGCAAAGAGGATTTTGGAGAATTTGGGGTTAAGGATGAAAATTGTTTGTAAAATATTACACACAATAGGCCTGTCAATCAGATGACATGAAGTAGCCAACAAGGTCATGTCTTGATAATTGTTGATAACGTGCTTTGCTTTTAAGATGCTTTCTATAATTGAAGCATTTGTACTTTTTGAAAACATACACCCTAGAGCTGTTTTGGCTAAGAATTTTCCTGAATCCATCAAAATCCAACACAATGCAGTCACACTGCCACCTAATTGTTGGACGTTGATAGAATTGGGACAGTCCGGCCCCATGCAAAGTATCCCCGGCTGTGGAGTTTGATTGGTTTGGGGAGGGTTGTATGCGACCTTCGGAATTGATGGAAAGTAATTTACAGTACTCATACTGTACCTGCAGGGAAGCTTATTATGACTGCATCACTGCTGATAATCCATTGTCTAGCTGGCAAGCAGCCAATCTCTCAAATACATTTATCTGAAATATTCATTTGGTAAAAAACATTTAAACTTAATTAGCTACATGTAATGGTTGTTGCACAGAACTGCATAATGGGCTTTCTGTGAAACAGTGCATGCATTTGTAATTAGGAGTGTGGATTTAAAGCTATAATCTACAACTTGTAGCAATTCATTCTGGTATTGTCTATATATACGTGTACATGTATCTAGCAGGTGCTGCTTCTTTACTATTCTGTTTTTAATTTAGTTTTTAGTCTTTAATTTGCAATGTCTTCTGTGTTTTAAATGTAATTCTTACTTTAATTTCATGAAATCACAGTTAATCAATTAATTATGAGCTAGATCCAGTTTGAAATAAAATCTATTAAACAACCCCCCCCCAACCTAGATCAGAGCTCATGTTGAAACTCATAAAGATGGTTGAAAGCAGTGCCATATGGTCCAGTGAACTCTCTGCAATTTATGAGTTCAACTCGATTCCTGTACAAAAAAATAGTCTAAGTTATTGGCATGTGTCTGGTAGTCGTGTCTGTCATGTTTTAATTTTTTTTAAATCTGTTACAAAAACAGCGCCCTACTTAAGCTTAAAAGATATTGAGACTTAAACCTATAGAGAAGAAAGGAATGAGATAAAAATGTCAAATATCTAACTTTGTTTTTTACGCTTGTTGAAACGTTATCTTCATACTATAAAGCTATATCTTTCAAAGACCACTCAGTTGAATAGATTAGCCACTTAATGAGCGTGACCATCTCTGCAACATGCACTTACCCATCTTCAACGTTACCATAGAAATGGGGCTACTGTTCTGCAATAATTTGAGAATCAACCCTTGCAGTTTTGATTCTTTGTGATTGTGAGTTCATTCAAATATTTACAGTTATATGAAGTTCAGAGTGTCAACTGCTCATTAAAAATGTGAACGTTGACCCTAGCAACCACTTTGATTACGCCAACAAAGTACAATGTAGGTCGACTTTGCGAATTGAATGATTGTAAATCTGTAAGGTAGCCATGACAAAAATCAAACAAAAAACAGTTCATTTTGGATATTATGACATTGCCATTCATATTGTTCAAACTTCACCAACAAGTAAGGAAACAAACGGTCTCCTGATGACGGCTAGAACACACTAGTCGAAACGTTGAGAATAAAACCAACCGGGTCTTTTCAGAGCCATCACTTCTTCCATGAAGAGATTATTACATGGTGTAGTAATAATAATAATAATGTGGACTTATATAGCGCACGTATCCACCAAACTGGTGCTCAAGACGCATTATATTATTACCCCTGCTCATCAGGCTCATAAATCATTCCTGAAACCGTCTCAGCTCCCTGGGGAGTATACAGCTCAATTGCTGCCATTACAGTGCATATAGGGCTAATCAAACACAACAACCAACTCTGCCCTCACAGGTACCCATTTATACCCCTGGGTGGAGAGAAGCAATTATGGTAAAGTGTCTTGCTCAAGGACACAAGCACCCCCGTCGTGGCTGGGATTCGAACCCACATTCTGACGACTCAGCCATCAGAACACAAATCCGATGACCTGAAAGAACTCAATTATATCAAACAAACAAACAAACAAACACCCCAACACCCCAACAAACAAACAACAAACACATGTACCAACAAACTGTAGTCCAAATCAATTATTCTAAAGATCTGGTTGCTTTCCTGTAAAAACAAGTTTTCTTTTATTGATGGGAATGTTTGTTACAGACAGCAGAGCCAGGTTTAATTTTTTCTTTTCATTGATTTATATGCATCGTGTGATGTCTGTTTGTAGAAACGGTATTAAGTTTCAGTAATACAATCTACTGCATAGCATTGAATTACTTTTTGAACCAAATTAAATTTGTGAATAGTCACGAACATCATTCAGTCGAATCGTGCCAATGCAAACTATAAGAAAATTCTAGACAAAGTTTTTAAACTCTGAATGTTCGCGTGAAAATATCCTTTTACCCCGCTAGATGTCAATCTATGGTGAGATATCATCTTGCCATTGTGCCTGTTATACTCACTTTATAGAGGGAAGTTAAAGCATTGTTGGCAAAACTGCTTCTACATGTATGAGTATGCTTACTTTCTTTGAATCAAGATTGAAAGGAAGGTAATGTTGGCAAAACTGCTTCTATGAGTGTGCTTACTCCCTTTGAATCAAGATATACATTGAAAGGAAGGTACAACATTGGTAATGTTGGCCAAACTGCTTCTATGAGTATGCTTACTCTCTTTGAATCAAGATATACATTGAAGGGAAGGTACAACATTGGTAATGTTGGCAAAACCGCTTCTATGAGTATGCTTACTCTCTTTGAATCAAGATATACATTGAAAGGAAGGTACAACATTGGTAATGTTGGCAAAACCGCTTCTATGAGTATGCTTACTCCCTTTGAATCAAGATATACATTGAAAGGAAGGTACAACATTGGTAATGTTGGCAAAACCGCTTCTATGAGTATGCTTACTCCCTTTGAATCAAGATATACCGGTACATTGAAAGGAAGGTACAACATTGGTAATGTTGGCCAAACTGCTTCTATGAGTATGCTTACTCTCTTTGAATCAAGATATACATTAAAGGGAAGGTACAACTTTGGTAATGTTGGCCAAACTGCTTCTATGAGTATGCTTACTCTCTTACATTGAAAGGAAGGTGCAACATTGGTAATGTTGGCCAAACTGCTTCTGGCCAATTCCAGCGTGACTCACGGGACAAAAGATAGCAAATTTGAATCTTTTAACTGACTGACAAAAATATAGAAGCAGAGTAACTACTGAAACTTCATTCAATTATAAAGTACTAATGATGATATTAACATAGTAGAAAGTATTCAGAAATTCATCCATATATTTTGTGTGGAACTAAGGAAAAGGTTAGCGTGACTCACGGGACAAAAAAGGGCAGTGATTTCCATGTTCTAAATAAAGTTCGCAAAAATTTATCTGTTCTGATACCCTTAATATTCATTACTATATTGAAATATTTGCACGACTGTATCCTTTACAATATACAATAGCAAAAAAAAAAAAATCTTCCGCCATATCCAAGTTTTGCTAAATGAAGTAACGGGACATGGGAGTGTGACTCACGGGACATTATCTATGAGCAGATAAACATATATATGTGTTGAGAGTTTTGTTGCAATTTTTGAGCTTAGAATTAGTTAATACACTTTGCTGTGCTGCTCCTGTGCACCTTGACATTGGTTTAACCATGGAGGAAGGAAATACATTTCCTTCCTCCATGGTTTAACCCCTTGATGAATAAAATATCTCATAAAACTATAAAATTCAAGGGTTAGAGAAATTGATAATTGTAGGGTTAGGGTTAAAGTTGTAAAAACAAGAAATTAACAAGAATTAAAAAGATTATTATTTTTATACAGTTCAAAGTTGCCCTCTGTTTTGAGTCTTTCTCTCCTATTACGTTGTCTCTCAGCATTAGTCTTAGCCATACTGTCACAAAGTTCATTAGCAAACACACTGATCAGTCATACCTCCACACACTATTGTTGTTAGAACACATACTCCCACACAGTACGTGTACATCTACTAAAGAGATAACAATTCAGAATGAGATCTCCAAATCCAATCAGTGCATGTTCATTGACCTTTGCACTTATAAAATTCCATGAACCACATGGAAAATTCCATGAAATGTTTTGATTGTTTACAGTGGTTAGCTTGTCTGGCTCATGAATGTTTGGGATAAAAGCTCAAAGGCCCTTTTCTCCCACCCCAATTATGTCAGAAATCTGCATTACTGGTCAGCTGAATGGATTATGTATGGAGCATTGACAAATACAGAATTAGGTATCCTGGGATGTGGAATTCTCTTGTGCACAAGAGATATGGGTCTTTAATGAAAACAGTACAGTAGAAAGAAATTGTAATTGATTGAAATTAAGCATCATTATATCTTGTCAGAAAATCCATGAGAAAAAAAATCCATCAAACTTCCTGGACTATTCAGGATTTCCATGGTGTTAAATAGCGGAAGGGGGAGGGGGTTATTAGCTTGAGTACATGTTGCTTCAATAGCTGTTTTATGTGGAGACAAATTTCCATTGAAGTGACCATTTCAAATAACAGAGATTGGCCTGATATTGTGAATCATGCAACATTGTGACTCACTGGACATCGTGACTCACGGGACATCGTGACTCACAGGACATATTTTGGATACTCATACTTTGTTAAATAGTAATAAAAAAATCTAAGCAGTATGGTGCCTGATTGAGATGAAGTCTCTAGGAGATAGCCAGGAAAAAAAAAAGATAACCCCATTGCCCATCTTTATGAGAATCCACTTTTACCATTTTTTCGTGACTCACGGGACATCGTGACTCACGGGACATCGTGACTCACGGGACATATTTTGGATACTCATACTTTCTTAAATAGTAATAAAAAAATCTAAGCAGTATGGTGCCTGATTGAGATGAAGTCTCTAGGAGATAGCCAGGAAAAAAAAATGATAACCCCATTGCCCATCTTTTTGAGAATCCACTTTTACCATTTTTTCGTGACTCACGGGACATTGTGAGGGGGGGGTCATAGATCAATGCTCATAATATTAGCAGTGTGTTAAATATATGTACAAACAAATTATTTTATTGTTTAACATATTACTAATTGTTCAGAAAACAATATAAATTAATATATTTCAGTTATTCTAATTATTTATTTGAATCTTTAATTTTCATGAAAAATGACAACAAAAATACACAAAAACAGAATTCCGTGTTCAATGTGTGATAATTTTGTGCATAGACATCCTACAGATGACAAAAAAGTGTTTTTGGATAGTCTGATATATGTATATTGTTAGGGATCAGAAGCATTAGAGGATTAATTTGTTTTAAAAATTTGGGGCATGTGGAACCTTTCTATGGAATTGACCGACTATGAGTATGCTTCTATGAGTATGAGTATGCTTCTATGAGTATGCTTACGTGCGCTATATAAGTCCACACATTATTATTATTATTATTACTCCCTTTGAATCAAGATATACATTAAAGGGAAGGTACAACATTGGTAATGTTGACAAAACTGCTTCTATGAGTATGCTTACTCTCTTTGAATCAAGATATACATTAAAGGGAAGGTACAACATTGGTAATGTTAACAAAACTGCATCTATGAGTATGCTTACTTTCTTTGAATCAAGATATACATTGAAGGGAAGGTACAGCGTTGGTAATGTTGGCAAAAACTGCTTCTATGAGTATCCTTACTCTCTTTGAATCAAGATATACATTGAAGGGAAGGTACAGCATTGGTAATGTTGGCAAAACTGCTTCTATGAGTATGCTTACTCTATTTGAATCAAGATATATATATATTAAAGGGATGGTACAGCATTGGTAATGTTAGCAAAACTGCTTCTATGAGTATGCTTACTCTCTTTGAATCAAGATATACATTGAAAAGAAGGTACAACATTGGTAATGTTGACAAAACTGCTTCTGTGTGTATGCTTACTCTCTTTGAATCAAGATATACATACGAGGTACATCATTGGTAATGTTGACAAAACTGCTTCTATGACTATGAGTATGCTTACTCTCTTTGACCGCGTTTACACTAGATCCGGCAAGGGCGATCAACGGAGGATCAGATCCTGCAAGGGCGATCAAACTGATCGCGGACGCGTTCACACTTGAGTCTGATCGTGCATTGATCCCCCTAGCCCGACCGTCGGTTCAACGGAAGTTCCACACTGCTCGTGTGACAGGTCAACTGAGCAAGGTCATTGATTGTGCGCACACGCAGGCACACGCGTTGCCCGGGGTGATGCATGCCGCCATCTTAGCTTATGCTTCGTTCGCTAATTTTACAGACACAGTTCGACCGACTCACTTTCACCCGTTTTACGTTTGATTTTTTCCTCATTAAATTACAGTTTTTTAATGGATGATCAGTTTCGTTTATTTGCGGTGTTGTTGCCATTAATTCTGGCACAATTTTACCGCCGACATCGTGGTAGAATGGTAGCAATGGAGGAAATTCGAGTGTCTAGAAATAACGTAAACAACCACCAACAACACTAAACCTTAAGTGTACTATAATACTGCGACAAGAAAATACAAAATATGGATATACAAAATGATTTTCAAATACTAATGAAAACCGTGGTATTATGATAAAAAAACACGAAAGCCTGATGAGAAGGAAACTGGTCGATGCATAGAGGTAGAAATGGTCGAAGCATGTGGTTCGTCACGCACGGTTGTTGCATGCAGAACAGGGATGCAAATGCCAAGTACCATTCAAATCGTGTAATGTTCTTTTGTGCACAGAAATGCTGTGTTACGTGTTGGAACCAGTGTAATAAGGGGACGCTCTCATTGCATAACCAACACTGGTTGTTTACTAGCTTTCGCGGTTTATTTTGTTCAACTCGCGCTCCAGTCTGTTTGATTAGACCGGAAGTCGGTGGGTCAAATTGCGGGGTCTGATCCTGCGTTGCGTTCACACTACGTTTTTGATCCACCTTGCAGGATCAGATCCTCCTTTGATCCCGCAATAAAGGGGATCAAAAAGGAGGATCAGATCCTGATCGCTCTTGCGTTCACACTAGCTGTTGATCGCCCTTTGATCGCCCTTGCAGGATCTGATCCTCCTTTGATCGCCCTTGCCGGATCAAGTGTGAACGCGGTCATAGAATCAAGATATACATTGAAAAGAAGGTACAACATTGGTAATGTTGACAAAACTGCTTCTATGAGTATGCTTACTCTCTTTGAATCAAGATATACATTGAAAAGAAGGTACAACATTGGTAATGTTGACAAAACTGCTTCTATGAGTATGCTTACTCTCTTTGAATCAAGATATACAAATGTACATTGAAGGGAAGGTACAACATTGGTAATGTTGACAAAACTGCTTCTATGAGTATGCTTACTCTCTTTGAATCAAGATATACATTGAAAAGAAGGTACAACATTGGTAATGTTGACAAAACTGCTTCTATGAGTATGCTTGCTCTCTTTGAATCAAGATATACACATTACAGGGAAGGTACAACATTGGCAATGTTGACAAAACTGCTTCTATGAGTATGCTTACTCTCTTTGAATCAAGATATACACATTACAGGGAAGGTACAACATTGGCAATGTTGACAAAACTGCTTCTATGAGTACGCTTACTCTCTTTGAATCAAGATATACATTGAAGGGAATGTACAACATTGGTAATGTTGGCAAGACTGCTTCTATGAGTATGCTTACTCTCTTTGAATCAAGATAAACTTTCAATTCAAAATTCAAAGTATACATTTAACAATCAACCTGTGAAAAAATTCAGCTTAAATCAGGTTGAATTGTGTTATTCATGAGAAACCAGCGGGACTACGTTCGACATTCCCGAATGCCGTAAATAATTTATAGTGATACGGCCGGGAACGGAACAGAAAAATAAAAATGTCGCAGAAAGCTGCAGTGCAGAAATTTCAAGATAAATACTCAGAAAGCTACCCAGTTATGGCTGCCTCCAAACTTGGGGAACTTCACGAATTTTGTAAAACATGCAGCACGGATTTCTGCATTAGCCATGGTGGCCTTAACGATGTCAAGAAACATGTGGAGTCGAAGAAACATCGATCCCACAAGCAGTGCCGTTGATTCCTGTACATGCACATGTATTTCGGACATGCGTAAAATGTGCAAAACTTTACTATTAGTGTACAAATTTTCACTTGTCAAGGTTGGCGGGTATGCTATTGTGTCTCTTTCAATACATTTTGACTCGAACACAACACAATGACCCCCTTTGTGGCGATGTACGGACAGTGAGTGGCGTCCGGCGGGCCTCTGTGTGTGCGGCTTATATGTTGACGCATGAATCTTGTTTTGGTGATTTTGGGGTAGTGCGGCTTATACACCGCGCGGCTTATATTCCGGAAATTACGGTACTTATTCTAATTTGGAATTTAGGAAAAAGTACACTTTCCTAAATTTGAACTGAAAACTTTTCAACTTAAAAAAAATAACACCACCTTTCAGCTTTACACTGTATGTATTCAAGATATATCTCCAATTTGACTGTAAAAATAGATTGACATGTAAATGTTGAATTGTTATTTTCCTGGGTTTAACCAGTTCGCACCGGGAATAAAAAAGTTTTTCCGAACCCCTGTGGCGGGTTTATTTTTACCGCACAAACACGAACAATGGTGCTCACCAGAGTGTGACCAGGGAGACCGTGTCTTCCACCGTATGCTTATGGCTCGTTGCCACGTCGACCGGGAATCTATACAAATATTCCCGAGAATCCTGTGGCGTGTTTAGACGCTCTCCGATCCACTGTCCCAAAAAAATTTGCGTGTATACACGGCCTCCGACGCGAACTGGTTAAAAGGAAGATAAGCTTTCATTTGAGACATTGAACGAAAAACATCCTTCAAGGATTAGTACCAGTAAATTAAAAACTCAAATTAATTAAGGTTTTAATCCTCAGTTTGCATGTAATGGGTTGAGGGCGTGTGCAGTCTTCCGATTGGCCAGCGTGGCTGTCAATCAGCATCAAGCACGTTTGAAATATCGCTTTTGTATCTACAGTTTCCAACATCCGAATTTCATAATTTAAGTTTTTTCATTTAATGCTTTTCGCATTATTTTTGGATCCATGTACATATAGTAAGTTATAATAATGTACTTTCAGAATTTAATTTAGCTTCCCTCTGGCAAAGAAGACAGCATAGTTTTGGGGAGAAACTGCTCAGTTCTGACAAATTTTGTAATTTGCTCCCCCCGGTCAAAAACTGCACAAGAGTTCTTAGATCCAACGCTGAAAGCCTCCTTAACTGTTCCTTTTTACAATACTGAGAGATATAGAAATTCCACCATACCCGCCATAACCAGACTCCTCAATGCCAGTGTTGGAACCTCTTAGTTGTTTAAAAAATTTTTTTACCCCCTGTGAACTTGTGCAATTCGTATATTTTTCTTTTATTGTTTGCCACTTTAGCTTTTGTATTTTTAGTATTTTTAGTATCTCTTAACTGTGTGTTTTTATATAATTTGGTGTGAATTTTAATGTAATGTTTTAACTCCTTTGTACATTGAAGCGCTTTTGGCCTTTGGGCCACATGCTCAATTTGATGTGAAATAAAATAAAAATAAACCAGAAATATTATCTTTCAAAATTCGCTTTATAAATTCTATTTTGTGGGTCGTCTTAGCCAAACACAGATGAGTTATTTTATTTTTACATTTACAATGTAAATTCAAACATTTGGTTGTTTTTGGAATTACCTAGAATGACTTCCTCGGTTCACCAGTGGAATAATCCCATTTTTACATTATTTTCTTGCAGCTTTGTTGCTGTTTGTTTTCTTGTTTTCACAGCTTTTGGAAAAGTATCCGTAATTTAGCACTTTTTGTAAACAAGGTCTATGCTTTCAGAATCAGCGTGTGTCTTGGCCTTACTTGCAATAGACGAAGTGTTGATTACAGTTACTGGTTTTGAATTTCTGTTGACGTGGCTCTCTTTGGATATTAATACTTTTTACCTAGGGATTGGGTGACTCAGAGAATTTGTTGATAACTTTGACAAATTAAGAATGGAAAAGGCGGCAAGCTTGGGAAGTTAATTAAATTTGTGGAATCCATTTTGCTAACTTTTAATTTGGGTGAAAGTTTGTCCAACAAATAAGTTCTTTGTTTTAGAATGAAAGACAAAAACAGAGCATATTGATCGAAACGTCACGTTATAACCAACCAGTTATTTTCAGAACTAATTACTGCTCAAAAGAGAATTTCTACAAATAGTCCGCAAACGTCTTAACGAAAAAGCTGATACTTTCAAAGGATGGATGTTTAACCTTCAGTATGTAACCTTCAGTATGTACTGAAGGTTACTAAAGAACAGAATTTAGTAGATTGGGGGTGGCCTCCATGTGTAGGAGGGTTAATGAATGAGAAAAGAAATGTATGCATGCTTAGAAGCAAGCAGTTTGGCCAACATTACCTCTTAAAAAGTGGCTTAATTTTAATCCCAAAGTCCATACATGTATGCCAGATCTGCATTTTTTTGGTCCAATATATGTGCATGTACACCACATATCGGTAACACTTGTTGTAGCTTTGCATGGTGAAGAGGATAGTTGTAACCTCCAGTTCTTTTCAGAACTAATTACTACTCAATAGAGAATTTCACATGGTGTCACTGCAATTAGTCTGACTTTTGAACACAATAAATAAAGCAATAACGCCTGGTATGGATCTTTAATTATTCAATATCAGTTATCTGGATCAAACATTTTTCCTAATTAACCTAAAAAATGCCCTTTTCTTCATCAAATCTACATGTACGTGTATACTAAGGGAATAAGTTTGTTGCGCGGTCTTTACCGCAGGTTAATGACCGGTTTTGGGCGTGGTCATGGGCGTGGTCACGGGCGTGGTCACGGGCAATAAGAACCAAGCGTCAAACTGTTATTCCCATTCATAAATGTCTTTATCGATTTTGTTTTCAAAATGTAAATTTTTTTAAAATTTTTGTTGACTAAAGCCAAATATAAATGGGCAAATTCACATTTTGAGAGACACACAAAACACTTCCAAAGTACGTGATGTCAAACTTTGTCATGCTGATTGGTTGAAATCCACGTCGCACAAAACAACTGGTGAACAGCTGGCACATACGCACTGCTCTGATGTCGATAAGCCATGTCTTTACCATCCATTAATACACCCCGGTCCCCACATGGGTAGTTTTGTCCAATCAGATTGTCTAAAACTGTCTTGGGTATTTATGAATGGTTCATAAAATGAAATAATTCAATAGAATGCCTGGTGTTTCTGGATCTTCAAAAATTCAATATCACTTTTCTGGATCAAAATTTTTTCTTAACTAAGCCCCACCACCCACAAGAATACAAGAAAAAACATGTTAAAAAAATATGTTCATGTGTGGGAAACAATGTATTTCCAGTATGCACATTGTTAGATCTTATGAAGTAAAAAATTGCATGAGAGATAAAACAAGAATATTGGAATGGTTTGAAATTATGATTGAAAATTTATAGTAATTATTTAAAGGATAATTTTCTGGACCTTCCTCCCCCCCCAAGAAAAAATAACAAACAAAAAACAGGCAAAAACCCCTTCCATTTTAAATTTAAAAAAAATAATAAAAATTTAAGAGACCCAGTACATGTTCATATATGCATACAGTGTGCATATTATTAGAACTTATGAAGTAAAAATTGCATTGTATATGTAGATAAAAACAGGAAAAGTTTGAAATTATTATCAAAAATAATTTATCATTCAAAGGATAATGAATTATATGTAATTGGTCACATCTGATTGCAAATCGTTTGGCGTAGTTCAATTCAGCTTTTATAATATTTTTACTGTAAAACCGGCATGTGCTCGCTCATCTGTAGATGATGAAAGATTTACATGTATGACACTGACAGAATAATAAAAAGGGTGAGGATTAAATTGGTTACACAATCCGAATGAGTGTGTCCGGAGCCAATCAGGTCGTAACCAGACTATAAGTTACATGTACAGTATAAGCAATGGTGCGTGTGAATCAATATTTCATGTTATTTCTGCATCCTGGAATCAAGTAGCTGTGTTTGGTCATGCAATTAGCCTTTGTTTTGTCGGCACATTCATAATTGGGCCATTCATATAGTTGGGCCAATTCCAACTTTTGTTTACAGTGTAGTTGTCATAATAACCCTAACTCCCTAGGCCCATTTGCTTACAGTTACACATAACATGAATCCTTCCTAACTCCCTAGGCCCATTTGCTTACACATAACCTGAATCCTTCCTAACTCCCTAGGCCCATTTGCTTACAGTTACACATAACCTGAATCCTTCCTAACTCCCTAGGCCCATTTGCTTACACATAACCTGAATCCTTTCTAACTCCCTAGGCCCATTTGCTTACAGTTACACATAACCTGAATCCTTCCTAACTCCCTAGGCCCATTTGCTTACACATAACCTGAATCCTTCCTAACTCCCTAGGCCCATTTGCTTACACATAACCTGAATCCTCCAAAATCCTTCAGTAGTAAAGCAAGCACACATACACACATGTGTTTCTAATCTGTGATACATGTACATGGCCAGGGACCCTCCCTGCATGCATGGAGCAATAAACAGTGTCCACTGACCCAAGCACTGACCTTGCAATCACTACAACAAACATGGATGTACATGTACCATGGAGAGGCAAGTGTGCCTAATAACCTCAATCCTTCAAAATCCTTCACTTTGGCAAAGAAGATTTTGGAGGATTTGGGAAGGTTAGGGATAATACTACATGTACATGTAGTTTACAAAACAAAAGTGACCCAAGATTTGTGTGTAATGGGGGTGCCATGGTCGAGCGGTTAAGTGCATCAGACTTGTGTTCTGATGGCTGTGTCGTCAGAATGTGAGTTCGAATCCTGCCTGTGACCGTGGCACTTGTGTCCTTGAGCAAGACACTTTACTGTAATTGCTTCTCTTCACCCAGGAGTGTAAATGGGTACCTGTGAGGGTAGAGATGGTTATTGTGTTTGATTAGCCCTGTAGCGCCAAAAGGTTGTACATAATGGGCTGTATACTCCCCAGGGAGCTGAGAAAGATTATAGGAATGATATTGGCAAAGTGACCAGGGGAAAATAATGTAAAGCGCATTACCTGTATGTGACATTACCTGTATGTGAAATGTGCTATATAAAAATGGAATATTCTTCTTCTTCTTCTTCTTCTTCTTCTTCTTCTTCTTCTTCTTCTTCTTCTTCTTCTTCTTCTCCTCCTTCTTCTCCTCCTCCTCCTCTTCCTCTCCCTCCTCCTCTCCCTCCTCCTCTCCTCCTCTCCTCTTCTCCTCTTCTCCTCTTCTCCTCTTCTCCTCCTCTTCTCCTCCTCCTCCTCCTCCTCCTCCTCCTCCTCCTCCTCCTCCTCCTCCTCCTCCTCCTTCTTCTTCTTCTTCTTCTTCTTCTTCTTCTTCTTCTTCTTCTTCTTCTTCTTCTTCTTCTTCTTCTTCTTCTTCTTCTTCTTCTTCTTCTTCTTCTTCTTCTTCTTCTTCTTCTTCTATAAGATTTAAGGCTTCGCATGGTGGAGTGTTGATATCGTTTCGGTTTGCGGTAACACCATGTGTTTATCTCAACTATCGCTAAGTGAGGTAACAGGTTCTAAAAAGGACCTTATCGCACAACTCGTATCTCTGTCACTAAGTGAGATTATGGTTCAGGGGAAAACCAATATCAGGCATCTTGTTTCTCAATTATCGCTAAATGAATGTCGTTCAGGGAGAACCATGGGGACTTCATGGGGTTAGTTAGTTTAGTACACACATCTGTGGCAATCCAAAGGGAGTCTCATGTCCAAAGTAGACAGGGTCCTTTCTGATCTGTGTGATTTTTCAGTTGCTGTTCAAATAAGATTTCCTATTTTCATTATTTATGATATCGTTTTCCCTCTTCAGGATGACTTCCTGGCCACTGATGATCTCTTTGTTGACTACTTCAATGCATTTCTTCAGCTCCCAGTAAGACCAGTTTGTGTATCATTTCATATTTCGATAATTCCAACTTCTCTTCTTGAAATTATCTCTGAGAGAATTTTAGTTTGAATGAAAATTTGACAGAAATTCTTTCAAAGTAAAAATTAAGGTTTAAATACATCAAAATGGAATAAAAATGCAAGTGCATATTCTTGTCTTACATTGCATTAATTATAAAGATTATTTTGAACCTACACAAATTCAAAAAATTGATTAAAAAGCAATAAATTAATGTCTTTCTAGCAAATAAAATACCAATCACTTATGAGCCCAATGTATAATCATTAACCTCTTGCGTAATCATTAACCCCTTGCGTAATCATTAACCCCTTGCGTACAGTATTATTTTTACCGAGAGTGAAGGTGGTTGCGGCCAACCACGGAACGTCTGTGGGGCCGTGGAGCGCCGGGTCAAACCCGGCCGTGGCAATGTGCACAACTCCGCTGTTCAGCCAAGCGTATAGACCGAACAATAAGCGGGCAAGCTAAGCCGGGCATACCCTATTCATCGTACGTGAAGTCCCCACATAGCGTAATTGAAAGGCCGGTGTTCAGAAATCTCGTGAAAAGGCTGTATTCAGAATGCTCTCGAAAGCCCAATCTATTATATAACACTCCATTTCAAGAACAGTTTGGTCCACCAAACTATCAGCCTTCTTGAAGATTTCTATTCAAGGCAAATTCTGAGCAAATGCAGCTGGAAAATCAATTAATTCACCGGCCGCGGCTATAGCCATCAACCGTACGCAAGGGGTTAAGAATGTTTTACCAAACTCTCATTCTTAAAGGGACAGTATCGTCACAATCCACAGGGCATGGAATCGGAGTGCTCGCTTTAGATTAACTCAGTGGCTGAAAATAATACCCATCATGATAAGGTTAAATACATGTACATGTATTACAGTTGCTGCTTCATAAATGAGCCAGTAATTTCCAGTCACTGTTCTAAACTACATGTAGGACACCGATTCCATGCCCTGTTGAAAGTCTGCTCTGATCATGATGATATCATCTCTTTAAATTTAACAATCTTACACTGTAAGATTAGCTAGTTCTTTCTTTGAATGCAAAAAAATACAAAACTTATGCATGCTTAAAAACAAAATATCCTTTGGCATTTGATTCCGAAAATAGGCTTAAACACTAATCATCTGTACAGTGAACAAAATAATCTTTAATTTGTTTTCCATCATTATGTTTAGAAATCTTGTTTTTCTCTGTTGCTTTCACTTGTTTTCATTATATCCTACCCTCCTAGACCTTTCCCGAACCCCTCATTTTCAACAAGGAAAAGGGGGGTTTTGAGGTTGTCTGCTCGGCAAAACAAGCCCTCAAGGAGAAGATCAAATCCTTGGTTCGCTCCCAGCAGAAACCCAACCCAATCTACAGTGCCACCAAGAGGCTGATGAAGTCCAAGCTCCCTCTTGGGGCCAAGCTTCAGAGTGGTCCACAGTACACTGAGGAAGATTTTGATGTGAAGACGAGCTTTATGGTTCAGGTACGAGAGACAAGAAACCGAGAGAAAAAATGGAACGGAAAGCACCAACCATCTTTAAAAGCCAGTGCTCCTTGTACAATGTCTTCAAATGCATTCATACCTCCTTAGATAATACTAATAATAATAATAATGTGTGGACTTATATAGCGCACGTATCCACCAACTAAGTGGTGCTCAAGGCGCATTATATTATTACCCCTGCTCATAAGGCTCATAAGGCTCATAAGGCTCATAAATCATTCCTGAAACCATCTCAGCTCCCTGGGGAGTATACAGCTCAATTGCTGCCATTACAGCGCATATAGGGCTAATCAACCAACTCTGCCCTCACAGGTACCCATTTAACCCCTGGGTGGAGAGAAGCAATTATGGTTAAGTGTCTTGCTCAGGGATTCGAACCCACATTCTGCTGCTAACACCAGAACTTGAGTCCAGTAAGCTAGACCGCTCGGCCACGACACTCCTTAGATACAAGAGATACATGTAGAAAAACTAACATTTAAAAGTTTCAGCTAATTATATTGTTTCTTTAACAAGAAAATAGAGAAAATAGATTAAGAATTTTCATATTTTATTCCAATGCGGAATTTAGGAAAGAGTACTCTTTTCTAAATGGAATTTACTTCCCTTTTCTTAAAAGTGACAGAAAATTAATAATATTACATTACAATTTGACCATTTGGTTATTTTTGCCAATTATGTACCTTACCTTTTTGATATCCCTGACGAACCCTCCTACTATAGCTGCACTTTAGTGGCAAGTAGCTATAGTGGTCAAAATCAGTCAACTGCCTGTTTTTGACCGTTGACCCAAATGTGCACACAGGGGCATTTTTGACTGGTTTTGACTGTCATTTTGACCACTCTGAACAATACCAGACAATGCTTTTACCAGTCATAAACTGTCGACTCATATTGACCTGTAAATGTACTTGCTACACGTAAGGTTTGAGAGTGTTTGACTTTTAAGTGCACCAGATATACCTTGGCAAATATATCAACATTTTGACTGATTTTGACCCTTGCAGTCACAGAAGGGTTAATGTTGTTATTTTGAATACAAACAAACTTTAATATTCTCTTAGTTGTAACTGATGATACATTGTGTAGGTGGTAGCAGAAAACAGTGGGAAAAAAACAGTAAGACTCTGCTGACGATGGCTAGAGCACATTATATTTACACCCAAGTAGATCCTTGTCATTTGATTGGAGGATTGTAGGTCACGCGACATTCATTAATCAAACCATTACATGGCCTATGTCATAAACCGTGCATTTTTGTTCCAGTCACCACAAAGAGATTATTACATGTTGTACCCAAAAGAACTCAATATATAAACCGGTATATCTTGCATCTCAAGGTATCTCAAGGTATAAAAAAACTATCAAATATTATTTGTTTATTTTTAGTGCTTAAACAAGGAGCAGGGTATACAATGGATTAAGGAAGAGAGATTACCAGCGTTCTTACAGAGCGACTCTTACTTGGAATTCAGACTGGCCAAACTGGTCTCTCAAGTGGAGGTAAGGGACAAGTGGTGTACCATTAACCGTTTTTGGCTGTAATTGTGACTCGCTCTGGCAAAACTTCTTGCCATCTACCATAATGCGTAACAGCCATGAAAAGGTCAAAAACTGACCCCAGGGACCAGTTTGAGGGACCAGATTTCATATCACCATATAGAGCATTTTCTCTAGATTTTGATTGTAAAAGAAAAATCCTGAAAAGTTGTTGGGAACATTGTTAATTTTCACGATAAATTTAGGAGGTCACTTTTGAAAATTGGGTCAAGTTTAGGGTTTTGCCAGAACCAGTCACAATTATTGCCAAACATAGTGCAGAACACTTTCTTCCTGCTGTCGCTATAAGTAATGCCGTTGCCAGAGATTTAAACAGATTGCAATCCTGTGGCTTTTAAAAATGATTTTTGTGTTTACTTGATCTTCAGATTGCAGCAAAAGACAGCGATGTACCTTTCCGCTTATACATTGATCCAGCTTTCAAACCCTTCGCCATCGAAAAACCACCTGTCGTCGAACCACCCAAAGTGGACGAACAAGGCATTGCCATGCGTAACATGTTCGTCTGCATGGGGGCAGCACAGCCTACGCAGACCAAGGAGTGGTTTAGTGATGTCAAAATGAAAGCTGGGACGAGCACAACCAATTCAGTGCAGACTCGAACCGTCGATGGTTTTGGTGGTTCACGTCCGGCGAGCGGTCGACCTTTGAGTTCCGCCGGTGGGCGACCAATGAGTTCGGCTAGTGTTCGACCAATGAGCTCATTGAGTGGTCGTCCCCTGAGTTCCTCCATGAGTGTATGGGACCAAGCTACAGCTGACAGCGGCATCGGAAGTCCCTGGAGACAGGATTCATTTAGTAACTCCAACTTTGACCCTTCGAGTTTGGAGGACATTACAAACAGCGACAAAATGTTTCACAGCCCGCCGAGGTTACGCTCTCCACCGGTGTGGCGACCACCGATTGGCGACGATGCATGTGTCGTTGCTGCGAATGTCAAAAGGAGCTATGGAGGACCGGTCCATGTGGAACCAGTGGAGAATAAACGGAAGTCCCTGATGGAACAATCTCTTACAGGTGATGATGAAGACGAGAAAATGAGCATGGAAAGCGGGTTTGATGCTGAATGCCAGCGGTTGAATAACAGCGACAATGAAGAAGAAGAAGAGGAATTACTCCAACCACAACCAATCAAAGTCTCCTCCGTGGAAGACATGGCTACGATTGTCGTGTCCTTTGCCATGAAATCAGCCATTACCATTACAACAAATTATACCCAAGATGAGATTAACTCCTACATCGATGAAAACATCTTGCAGGCACTCAAAATCAAAAGTGCAGATTTAACGGAAGAAGCTTTGAACTCAATTGAGGTGATCCAACCCGCCGACCAAAAACAACACTCGATACTAAAAAACGGATTGGACATTGCAGATGATCTAAGATCGAACAGTCGAATATCCATGGAAACAACAGGTCAAGATGGCGGGGAAGAAGATTCCTTATTTGACAGTGACAATGAAAACGACACCAATGAGCAAGTCGACCCTTTTTTCTCCAAGCCAAGGTTTAATTTTGATTTTAGCAATAAGAGGGGTACCGATGCATTCAAGAGGTTCTTGTGGGGGACAGCAGGGGAAAAGATCTGGAATTTGTGGTTGGATTTGGACCGAGGTCAGATGATTGAAGATAATGAAGTCCAACAACAGTAAGTGAAATTGATTTTTAAAAGAGAAGATCATTGTGATTAGTTTTGAGGTTAAAGATGAACCGCTTGTATTTTTACCACCAATTTCTCAAATGTTTATAGAAAGAAACAAAAAATACTTTGAAACAAAATGCAAATACTAAATTATTGTCAGAACTTGGTTTGATAATTGAGATTAAAAATTAATTAGGGTAAATTAAAGTTTGTTAATAAACTATATATGTGACCTGTCACCACGAAACCCAGACAAAGTCGCACCGATCCATTTTGAGTAAACAGCGTGCAAAGTCATTTCAGGGTGGAATCATCCATTTTTGGATTTTGGGATGACCGTATGCTTTACATATTCATCTATCATTTTACTTTAAAAATAAATTAAATCTGTTAAGGTAAAATACTTTTTTACCCTATTTCCTGTACAAAAGCCTTCTTTTCTCTGATTGACTTGTTATTGATTGGGCATGTTGGGGGGAGGGGCTTAATCCCCTCCTGAGGGGATTACAGGAAAGGGTTACCCCTACAAGTTTATAATCATTCAAAAGCTTATGAACTGGAGAATATGAAAATACCAAAAACTCAAAATAAAATTTTCCAACTTTGTCCGGGTTTCGTGGTGACTGGTCACATATGTATATTTTCTAGTTTCCTGTTTTTGGTAAACAAAAAAACCCAAAACTCAAAAGTCACTTAAGGGTCTATTTTAAGGTCTTTAAAGCCCATACATTGGTTTGCCTTTTGTTGTTTTTGTCGATATTACAACTAATTAATATCCTTTCCTTGTTACTTATAGTTTCATCAGCCAGTTGCGAGATAAATACCTTAAGACCGGTGGTATCTGTGAGTTATCACGAGAGGTTCTACGATCATTAGGACTGGAGTCTCCTTCTAAATGGAGGACAATGGACAGACTTGCCAAGGTTCAGCCTTGCATAGTTTCACCTCTATTGCTGTACTGGTAAGGATGTGCAGAAATGTTTTCAATTATAAAAACCAGCCCTGTGATTTCTCAGGATTTTTCCTGATTTCAGGATTTTTTTTACAAATCTCCCTTTGCCTCAAATTGTTCTTGAAAGAAGAGAAGTAGCCACCAAGGAAAGAAAGAAGTAGCCTGTATTGTGTCCAAACCTCTAGTTTCTTGTTTGTGAGGATGTGGAGAGTCTGTAAATCCTCCAAAATTAAACACCCAGGAGGTTCAGGGGGCTTTGTCCCCTAGATCAACGGGAGACCTGGACCCGATACCTATTTTCCAGGATTTTTTTCACTTTTGTCAAATCACACCCCTGAAAAACATGATTTAATGAAATCTCAAAACTTTGCAAAGTGGCACAGAAATATTACATGGCATGGTTTTGATTTTAAACAAATTAATAAAAAACCCAAAAAATAAATGGTATTAACGTGTTACAAAAGATAAAAACCTGTTTGTGATTCATTAACATTCCAGTTTAAGGGGGTAATATCGTCACGATCAGAGCAGACTTTCAACAGGACATGGAATCGGGGTCCTAGTTTAAAATGAACTCGGTGACTAAAAATTACTGGCTCATTTATGCAGCAGCAACGGTAATATGACCTTATCATGTGGGGTTTTATTTTCAGTCATTGACTTAATCTAAAACAAGCACTCCAATGCAATATAAAATTACAAGGAACAATGATTCTAAAAAGGCTGACTGGCCCTGGTCAGGATATGCTAGGCAAAGATGATGTTCTGACAAGGAAAAACCCTGCATACACAACCATGCAAACAAGGTTGATTTGCAAAAAATATAAACACCGTAGCGATACTCTTGACATATTAAACAAACAAAAACTTATAAATACATCATCATAAAAGCCAATAGTTAAACATAAGTAAATTATACATTAATTTTCATCAAACTATGATACAATTATTTTAGTTTTGTTAAACCCTTTTAGGCACATTATCAATCGACATCAAAGCAAAATAAATGATATTACAGAGATGACAGTAAAATAATATTATGCGTCACATACCACACTGTTTGTAAGAGTCAACTCGTGCTAAGAAAATGTATCTTTTTTCAATATTTCTATAAAAATTAATTTCATTTCATTTTGAGAACATACATTGTACCATAGAAGAGAAATAAAACGAATATATGTAATACCCCCAGATTTTTTAAAAGCAATCCTCATGAACACAGCTGTATCAACAACAGATGTTCATGAGTTTATTATATTTTTGAAAATATGGATGTGTTCTTGAACAGTTACTTTCCACCTTAATAATAATAATAATAATAATAATGTGTGGATTTATATAGCGCACGTATCCACCAACTAAGTGGTGCTCAAGGCGCATTATATTATTATCCCTGCTCATAAGGCTCATAAGGCTCATAAATCATTCCTGAAACCATCTCAGCTCCCTGGGGAGTATACAGCTCAATTGCTGCCATTTCTAGCGCATATAGAGCAAACCAACTCTGCCTTCACAGGTACCCATTTAACCCCTGGGGAGGGGGAGGGGGAGGGGGGCTACAGCCCCTTAGCCCCTGGATCCACCAATGTAAGGCCTGTGATTTCAGGATTTTTGCATAACTCCCTTTGCCTCATTATTTTCTTGTAAGAGGTCTGTAGTCTCTAGTTCTAATCTCTAGATTATTGTTTGTGGGGATGTGGAGAGCCTGTAAATCCTCCAAAACTAAACATCCAGGAGGTTTGGGGGAGGCTTTGTCCTTTAGACCAAAGGGAGACCCAGGCCCGCTACCCATTGGATCCACCAATGTAAGGCCTGTGATTTCTCAGGATTTTTTGCATAACTCCCTTTGCCTCATTATTTTCTTGTAAGAGGTCTGTAGTCTCTAGTTCTAATCTCTAGATTATTGTTTGTGGGGATGTGGAGAGCCTGTAAATCCTCCAAAACTAAACATCCAGGAGGTTCGGGGGAGGCTTTGTCCTCTAGACCAAAGGGAGACCCAGGCCCGCTACCCATTTTTCATGATTTTTTACTTTTGTCAAATCACACCCCTACACCTTATGTACAGGGCACCTCGATTCCTAATGCGAGAAATGTACAACAGCAGCGGCAGCAGCAGCAGTAACACGACCAACCAAATCTACAACCGCCAGAAGCTTCTTGGTAACAGCAGCAGCAGTTCTCATCCAGAGCCGAAGACCGTCACGCTCCTCCCTCTCAGACCCAAGACATGCTGGCCTAAACTCAGGCACAGTTTATCTCGCTCAGCAGAGGTAAGGATGGACCCTGGTTATAATACTCCCCTCACCCAGCAGTGCGATGCATGGGACTCCATAATAATAATAATAATAATAATAATAATAATAATAATAATAATAATAATGGAGGCATTTTAAAGGACTCTTACACAAGGTATGCTCATCAGGTGCATAAATCATTCCTGAAACCATCTCAGCTCCCTGGGGAGTATACAGCTCAATTGCTGCCATTTCGGCGCATATAGGGCTAATCAAACACATCAACCAACTCTGCACTCACAGGTACCCATTTACTCCTGGGTGGAGAGAAGCAGTTATGGTAAAGTGTCTTGCTCAAGGACACAAGCACCACGGTCGCGGTCGGCATTCGAACCCACATTCTGACGACTCAGCCATCAGAACACAAATCCGATGCACTAAACCGCTCGACCATGGCACTCCACATGCTTCATGGCACTCCATGCTTCATGGCACTCCATGCTTCATGGCACTCCATGCTTCATGGCACTCCATGCTTCATGGCACTCCATGCTTCATGGCACTCCATGCTTCATGGCACTCCATGCTTCATGGCACTCCATGCTTCATGGCACTCCATGCTTCATGGCACTCCATGCTTCATGGCACTCCATGCTTCATGGCACTCCATGCTTCATGGCACTCCATGCTTCATGGCACTCCATGCTTCATGGCACTCCATGCTTCATGGCACTCCATGCTTCATGGCACTCCATGCTTCTCAGAACAAAACAATCTAGGCACTATATAGGTACTTTTTTTTTAGAACGTAGAATTTCACATTTGTCTTTGGCCACACTTTGATATTGCCCTCATGTGAATTAATCATTTGGATCCCTGTGAATGCTGCAACTGAATGCATAGGCAATATTGTTGAAATCAAGCCTGTTTTCCTGATTTCAGGATTTTTTACATAACTCCCTTTGCCCCAAAATTTCCTTGAAAGAAGAAAAGTAGCCACCAAGGAGAGAAAGAAGTAGCCTGTATTTTGTCACAATTTTCAGTTTCTTGTTTGTGGGGATGTGGAGAGTCTGAAAATCCTCCAGAATTAAACATCCAGGAGGTTCAGAGGGCATTGTCCTCTAGACCAAAGTGAAATTAAATTTGTGAAATTAATTTTTTTTTCTTGTTCATACCTGAGTGGAATCTACATTCTCTATAAACCTCTAGCATCAACCATTGTCAAATTTCAGATATGACTTGGTCATTGACATCAATTTTACCAAGCATGCCACAACCTCAAGTTTCATAGTGACATTTATTACTCTTTGCAGGCTTCAACAATTAGAACTGACCAATCACCAAGCCCTCCGATGTCTCGGAAATCCCAGCGTAGCAAGACAATTCCCTCCCTACCCGTCTCCAGCCTCATGACAACCTTGACGTCCAAGAAACCCACCCACCACTCCAAGATAGCTTCTCCCTCAACTCCCCGAAAGATCACAGTCAGCATCGGGGCTGGGATCAAACCAAGTCCTCCCAAGACCCCGGCTCCTCCCGCATCACGTTTGTCAAGTAAAAGCCTTGGTGGTGATGTCACTCCTGTTGAAATGGCTCCCCAGGACCTTGATCAAGTAGAGCAAGGGTTTGGTGTCAGCGGTGGGATAGGCCGTGAGAGATTGGTGACTATAGTAGCTGAGGAGATTGTGGGTGGCCTTAAGCAGAAGAAAAGCAAAGTGAGGTAAGATCATTCATGATATTCTGTAATAAATAGTTCATTAAGTATAGAAAGAGAGTGACACTGCAAAGTTCTAAATATGTTGCAGTATTAACTGGACGTTATTTTTGTCAATTTAGTAAAACTTTGTACATTTTTAAGGAAACTTGATTTTGGATATTTATCTAGGAAATGTTTTCCCTTTTTGCCTTTGAGAAAGAACCTGCTAGGTTTGAAATGTAAGGCCAATAACCGTTATTTTGCATTTATACTACAGGTCCTTCAGGTAATTGGTACATGTAAGCAGTTTGCAACAGCTCATTCTCTATTTATTTTTTCTCTGATAGTGATATTAACAGTGATCCCTCATTTTTTTGTTCTAGACCTAACACACCTCATAAACCACGGCCGACCTCAGCCTCATCCACCGTTAGCAGCAATGCATCTGAAGAGAGCGAGTTCTTCGGAGGTTGTCGGATGGAGAGCCTTCTTGAAGGGCTTTTCCATGAGAAGAAGGCTGGAGGCTTCTTCATGGCATATCTTGAGAAGCTGGACAACCAAGTGAGTAAAACTAAAAAAATTACCAGTGGAGCAACTGCACAGGATCCATAGCTACCATGAGCTGCATAAAGTTCTTTATTTTTGTGCGAAACTACAAAAAACATTTCTAAAAGCTGTAACATTTTTAGAAGCTGTAAAACTGCACTGTACACTTTATTCAATCTCCTGACAATGGCTAGAGCAGAATAGTCGAAACATTGAGAACAAACCAACCGGCTCTTCTCAGAGCCATCACTTTTTCCAAAAAGAGATTAATACATGGTGTACCCGAAAGAAATTAACAATAACTGTAACAGTTGTTAATAAACATTTTGTCAAAACAATCAACATTTTAAATTAATATTTCATTTGAAAGTTAGTGGCGCCTACAGATGAAGACAAATTCTTAAAATAAACAGGTCATGGAATCGGAGTGCTAGTTTTAGATTAACTCAGTGACAGAAAATAACACCCCACATGATAAGGTCATATTTCCGTTACTGCTGTATAAATGAACCAGTAAATTTCAGTCACTGTGATCTTCTTAAACTAGGACACCGATTCCATGCTCTGTTTGATCTGATCATGATGATACTGTCCCATTAAAATAAAACATCATCTGATGAGCAATAACTATCCGTACATTGATCAAAATGAAATATTCTTTATTTGTTTTGGAACATTAGTTCCAGCATTAAGAAATCTTGTTTTTCTCTGTTGCTTATTTGTTTTCATTCTATCCTCCCCTCCTAGACCTTTCCCGAACCCCTTTGAAAGTCTGCTCTGATCGTGACGATACTGTCCTGCAACCTAACTCAGTTCAAACCGCAATGAATGAGCTTTCATTCCGTTGAAAATAATAATGTTGAAAAGTTAACAGAAAAATTAATTAGCAAATTTGGATTGTACGTATATGTGCTTGCAGTGAGTCCATGCAAAGTTGCAGTAGCTTCTTAGAAAAGGAATGGAAGTTGCATTGCAAGAAAAGATACGGGAGGTCTGTCTTAGTTTTACCCAGGCATGATCTTCTTCCGACTTTTGTAGGAAATCCTACCTTTTGATTTTGAAAATCCTACCATGAAACCGGGGTCCGACTAACTTCAGACCATGGAAACTTTCCTGGTGTATAATTTTATTGTAAATACCAAGATAAAAAATTGCTATACATGGCTATAGAGGTAAACCGCTATAGGCTAGCATATGCCTAATGATAACGGCAAACATTTTTCCTACCTTTTCATTTTCTTACAATATCATCCCTGGTTTTACCTTATGTCCACAGACTCTGATTAATTGCTTGAGTTGCTGGCATGAGCTTCAGGACTACCATGCACTCTTCTATGCGGATGTCTTTGATTCATTCACTCTCATCAGAAAAGCACAGGTATTTATACGACTCCAATATATTTACAGCCCAATCTCATAGAACTGTTAAGCAGAAAAATTTGCGAAGCAAATATTTTTACTAAGCAATATAAAACAGACTACCAACCATAATGCATGCATTTTGTTAGCCTGAAAATCCGACGTCATCACGCTTATCAGGCTCGTGAATTACACCAGATGCTGGCTGCGCGGCCACCATGTTGTTTTCCTGGAGATTCAACTTTGACCTTGCATGCGATGACAGGATTGGTGTCCATGCGCAATACCTCCAGCGATATTTGGATGGCAGAAGTACGCACACGCATACTAGCGTTCTTTCGTACAGGAGCCTCGAAGTGTGACGGTAGATCTTTGGCACACAACGTATCCAATGAAATTCCTTGAATGGTACGCCCAGAGCCTGTCTCTATCATTGATAGGATAGGATTAAGACAGGGGGACAGTCTAGCATTTTGTATGAAAGTTCATCGGTTGGTAAGAAAAGAAATCCGCTTAGCAGAATCTTTTGGTCAATATTTTTTTCAGCTTAGCAGCTCTGTGAAATTGGCTCCGGGTTTTTATCAACAAAACAACAATAGATTTTGATGTTTGCCTTTCACTGACGTGTTGGTAAACACTGGATACTCAGTGTGTTGTTTCAGTGTCTGTGAAAAAATATTTACAGGTGACTCCGGTAGGATTCGAACCCACGACTTTTTTAGCACAGTTATCTTAACCTCGATCACTGAGCAGGCCAACATATAACAAATAGCACTGCATACTCAGTGCTTTCCGAGTGTCTGTGAAAAAACTTCACAGGCGACTCGGGCAGGATTCAAACCCACGATCTCCTGCTTACTAAGCTTACTATAAGCAGGAGGTTGTGGGTTTGATTCCTGCCCGAGTCGCCTGTGAAGTTTTTTCCCACAGACACTCGGAAAGCACTAAGTATGCAGTGCTGTACTCTCGTCGGTGTAGGGCAAAATTAACTCATAATAATAATAATGTATAGATTTATATAGCGCACGTATCCACCAACTAAGTGGCGCTCAAGGCGCATTATATTATTATCCCTGCTCATAAGGCTCATAAGTCTCATAAATCATTCCTAAAACCATCTCAGCTCCCTGGGGAGTATACAGCTCAATTGCTGCCATTTCTAGCGCATATAGAGCAAACCATCTCTGCCTTCACAGGTACCCATTTAACCCCTGGGTGGAGAGAAGCAATTATGGTTAAGTGTCTTGCTCAAGGACACAGGTGTCACGGCCGGGGCTCGAACCCACACTCTGCTGCTGGCAACACCAGAACTTGAGTTCAGTGCGCTAGACCGCACGACAATCCACTTTACGTGCATTATACAACACACGGGACCTACGGCTTTACGTCCCATCCGAAGGACGAAGCAATTATGGTTAAGTACCTTGCTCAAGGACACAAGTGTCACGACCGGGGCTCGAACCCACACCCTGCTGCTGGCAACACCAGAACTTGAGTTCGGTGCGCTAGACCGCTCGGCCACGACACTCCATATTTGGGGGTTGCTGGAAAAAACTGTTCTATCACTGTAATAATTAGATAAGGTAAGGTTCTAATCTTGCAATCTTTAAATTATTTTAAACATTGCCGTACACATTTGTCCATAACAGGCCATCAATTCCAAATACATCGTCCAATGTTGCTTCTATGACATTGAGTGTCCGTCAGAAGTCAGAGCCCAGGTATATCGGGAAGTGACACCCCCGTTTGAGGAACTGTTTGATGGAGCGGAGGAGCACATCCTTCAGATGCTCATCACAGCATGGGAGGAGATGAAGTGTAGTGATACGGTGCTTTACAATAAGGTGACAAGAGCTAAATCAGAAATGATGACATCATTATTAAAACTTTGATTTACAAAACGTTTGATGCTTTCAACTTTCACGACGCCCCGGAAACGTTCTTTGCACTTTTTACATGTAAATTCTGTGTTCTTTGATATAAGGTTAAGAGACAGCTCCCCTTTTGCATCCCAAAACACGAAGGAAAAAAGGAGAACCAAAATTTCTCGGTAAAAAAACAGATATCGTTCTGTCAGAACAAGGTCGTATCTAAAAAATGCAACAAGGTTGCGTGTGCAATAGTGCATAAATTTGCATACATTAAAACAATTGAGTGCAACAATTTCTTATCTTCCATAGATTTTGCGTGTTCATCCTGGAACTCTGTAAAAAGATACGACCTTGTTGCACTGAGCAAAATCCATGTCTGCAACAAGGTCTTGACTATGATACGACCTTGTTGCACTGAGCAAAATCCATGTCAGCAACAAGGTCATATTATGATACGACCTTGTTGCACTGAGCAAAATCCATGTCTGCAACAAGGTCATAACTATGATACGACCTTGTTGCACTGAGCAAAATCCATGTCTGCAACAAGGTCATAACTATGATACAACTTTGTTGCACTGAGCAAAATCCATGTCTGCAACAAGGTCATAACTATGATACGACCTTGTTGAACTGATGCGATGATTTATGTATACAATGCATTTTGTCAAATACTTTTGTATAGTTTATAATTACTTGTGTATGATTTTCTCATCAACTTTCATAATGGCCAAATGATTGAAGTGACTGTTAATTGTTTTATCAGATTGAATTAATATCAGAGGAGAGAGAGCTAGATGCACTGAAATCAAGACAGCTGAAGAACTTGACAAGACGAGGATTTATCAAGGAGGTAAAGACCCTGGTTGTATAATTATCAAGAGTTAATGTTACGAGAAATCTTTCTGTCTGAGGTGTTACTGAATCAAGATATAAACTACCAACCTGTGATTTCTCAGGATTTTTCCAGATTTCAAAATATTTTACAAATCTCCCTTTGCCTCAAAATTGTTGTTGAAAGAAGAGAAGTAGCCACCAAGGAACGAATGAAGTAGTCTGTATTGTGTCCAAACCTCTAGTTTCTTGTTTGTGGGGATGTGGAGAGTCTGTAAATCCTCCACAATTAAACATCCAGGAGGTTCAGGGGGCTTTGTCCTCTAGACCAAAGGGAGACCCAGGAGGTTCAGGGGGGCTTTGTCCTCTAGACCAAAGGGAGACCCAGGAGGTTCAGGGGGGCTTTGTCCTCTAGACCAAAGGGAGACCCAGGAGGTTCAGGGGGCTTTGTCCTCTAGACCAAAGGGAGACCCAGGAGGTTCAGGGGACTTAATTTGTCCTCTAGACCAAAGGGAGACCCAGGAGGTTCAGGGGACTTTGTCCTCTAGACCAAAGGGAGACCCAGGAGGTTCAGGGGGCTTTGTCCTCTAGACCAAAGGGAGACCCAGGAGGTTCAGGGGACTTTGTCCTCTAGACCAAAGGGAGACCCAGGCCTGCTACCAATTTTTTCAGGATTTTTTACTTTTGTCATATCACACCCATGGTGAAAGTTTCAGCTTATTACGTTGTGTAGTTACAAAGAAAATAATTTAAAAAAAATCAGATTTTCATATTCAGTCCCAGAGACAACAACAATTCAGTTGGGAAAATGTTGTCCTGACTTATTTTCTAAAATGAGAAGATCTGAGACAGAAATATTTCAAGGGATGTTTGATATCATCATCAACTTTACACCGAGTTACACTTAAGTTTCATGTAAAAATATGATTTAAGATAAGCATGAAGGTACAATATCGTCACGATCAACAGGGCACAGAATCGGAGTGACTGAAAATAATACCCCACATTATAAGGTCATATTACCATTGCTGCTGCATAAATATTTTTATTTTTTATTTTTATTTATTTTTTATTTATTTTATATATTTTTTATTCTACCCCCCTCCTCGAGTTCTAGCCTGCACTTTGAGTGGCATTTTAAGAGCCTTGTGTTATGGCAACCTTTCATAAAAACAATTAAAAAAATATAAAAAATGAGCCAGTAAGTTTCAATCACTGGGTCCATCTTAAACTGGGACATCGATTCCATGCCCTGTTGAAAGTCTGCTCTGATCGTGAAGATATTGTCCCTTTAATTACATAGTGTTAAATAAAATTTTCTTTGATTTTGTTTGCAGAGAATCATGACCCCTGACTTCACGTTAGATGGCGATGATGAGAGTAAACAGGAAGCATATTACCAGTCACTGAGAGAGAAGATACCAGAAGACTTCAGAGACTACGACTTTAATAAACTCATCCATAACAGGCTGGAACTTGATAATTTCAGACAATTCTTGGGCAAGTTTTTATTTAATTTTTTAATAATTATTATTTGTATTATTTATTTAATTACAAATTTTTTGAGGGAATGTATGTTTTGCAAAGAGGAATTAAAAATTTTTTTTTTTTTAACCAAACAGTTTTTAGTTATCAGATTTCTTGGTTGGCATTTCAACTTATAAATCTGCCTTTTAATTATTTCAAGTTGTTGACTGATTTATTTGACATTCAGACCATAAAAAACCTTCTTTGCCGGACAGTTAACCTCAGATATGGTTTTATACTGTTCTTTAAAATGAAGAGTTTCATAGTAAAATGTTATATGTCCATTTGGCTAAGAGGATATATTGTAGATTGCAGAGAAGATGGCGTGGCGTTTATCGCGGTTTGGAATAAAACGTGTATAATGATTGAGTTTATATAGTGGTTATATCGAGTTTTGCTAAAAACTGAGTTGGAACTTGTGTTTGCCTACCTGTGAACGATGTCTGAGTGGTGTTGGTGCAAAAGTTTTAAATATGGCGTTTATTGCGTTTTGCTATGAAACTAAATATTATTCTTCAAAGAGACCTTGTTTTGTTACAAAGGAATACATTCTCAAGAAAAAGGTCGCTTTTAAACAATATTTTCTGATTATGACTAATTGCTCTTTTTTAACTTGTGCATTAAATAAAGATTCATAAAAAGATTCTGACATTAAAATTTCAAAAACAAAATATTGTACATTTTTGTCATAGCGAGGGCAGCAGATAAGAATCTGGAAATGTACGCTGGTAAGACTGAATTTGAAGCTAGTCTAGTCCTGGATTTGGAGCTAGTCTAGTTCTTGAGTTGATGCTAGTATACATGTAGTACTGATTCCACTTAATCTTTATCTTATAATTAAACAACACTTGATCTGCATAGATTTATATTAAACAACCTTTAGTATTACACTAGGCATAGCGCTGACAGTAGTGGCCAGAGATATCACGCAGCTTTTTAGTAAAGTCATTTGATGACTTTCACCAATCATTATTATCATTGGTTCATTGCTAAAAGGTCTTCAATGTCAGTGACCTGCTTCGATCATTGCAAAAAAAAAAATATATATATACATAACAGTAAAAGAAACGTCACCCCCTAAATTTTGATAAGTCTGAGAACGTGTTTAGCTTATTTGTCCTCGGACGTCATGCATGACAAATTTTGAGGTCAACCAAATTTGCCACATTGTGTTCGTGTTACACTCCATACTCATATTACATAATATTCTTCATTAAACAAATTATATTAATTATAAAATGAAAATAATAAATATTTTTAGGGGTGACGTTTCTTTTGCTGTTATGTATATATATTTATCTGAACTTGTTGATTTATTGATGAAATATTGTTATTACAAACGGGTATGTTTATTTCTAAAAGATAATTAATACCCTTATACTATAATGAAAATGATGATCTTTTAGCAGTGAACGGGTCAGGTCACATTTACATGTATAATTCACATACCCCAACCAGGTAACAAAAAACCTTTCCACAATCACCCAACCTTTTAGCAATGAACTGAGCAGATCACATTAATGACTGTTTAGCAGTAAACCACATTTTTTACAAATCTCCCTTTGCCTCAAAATTCCAAGGAAAGAAAGAAGTAGCCTGTAGTATTGTGTCCAAACCTCTAGTTTCTTGTTTATGGGGATGTGGAGAGTCTGTAAATCCTCCAAAATTAAACATCCAGGAGGTTCAGGAGGCTTTGTCCTCTAGACCAAAGGGAGACTCAGGAGGTTCAGGGGGCTTTGTCCTCTAGACCAAAGGGAGACCCAGGAGGTTCAGGGGGCTTTGTCCTCTAGACCAAAGGGAGACCCAGGAGGTTCAGGGGGCTTTGTCTTCTAGACCAAAGGGAGACCCAGGAGGTTCAGGGGGCTTTGTCCTCTAGACCAAAGGGAGACCCAGGAGGTTCAGGGGGCTGTGTCCTCTAGACCAAAGGGAGACCCAGGAGGTTCAGGGGGCTTTGTCCTCTAGACCAAAGGCAGACCCAGGAGGTTCAGGGGCTTTGTCCTCTAGACCAAAGGGAGACCCAGGAGGTTCAGAGGGCTGTGTCCTCTAGACCAAAGGGAGACCCAGGAGGTTCGGGGGCTTTGTCCTCTAGACCAAAGGGAGACCCAGGAGGTTCAGGGGGCTTTGTCCTCTAGACCAAAGGGAGACCCAGGAGGTTCAGGGGGCTGTGTCCTCTAGACCAAAGGGAGACCCAGGAGGTTCAGGGGGCTTTGTCCTCTAGACCAAAGGGAGACCCAGGAGGTTCAGGGGGCTTTGTCCTCTAGACCAAAGGGAGACCCAGGAGGTTCAGGGGGCTTTGTCCTCTAGACCAAAGGGAGACCCAGGAGGTTCAGGGGCTTTGTCATCTAGACCAACGGCAGACCCATGAGGTTCAGGGGCGTTGTCCTCTAGACCAAAGGAGACCCAGGAGGTTCAGGGGCTGTGTCCTCTAGACCAAAGGGAGACCCAGGAGGTTCAGGGCTGGTCCTCTAGACCAAAGGAGACCCAGGAGGTTCAGGGGGCTTTGTCCTCTAGACCAAAGGGAGACCCAGGAGGTTCAGGGGGCTGTGTCCTCTAGACCAAAGGGAGACCCAGGAGGTTCAGGGGGCTTTGTCCTGTAGACCAAAGGGAGACCCAGGAGGTTCAGGGGGCTTTGTCCTCTAGACCAAAGGGAGACCCAGGAGGTTCAGGGGGCTTTGTCCTCTAGACCAAAGGGAGACCCAGGTCTGCTACCCATTTTTTAGGATTTTTGTCAAATCACAGCCCTGAAACCAGCAATACTTGTCCTTCTTTCCATTTCTTAAAAGCTGTGCCAGCAATAATTTTGTCCATCATCCTAAACCATTTTCAAGGGACAGAAATCCTTTTTCATCTGTTACATATTTACTTAAGATCTCTCCCCTCCCCTCCCACTGTCATTCTAACAGAGGATAACTATGCCATTACTGATCTACTGTGTTGGATGGACATTGAATCGTTCCGTCGTACACCGTACCTCGACGCCAACAAAAGAGACACAAAAGCTAAAGACATCAAGATTAAATACTTGAATAAGAAGTACTTCTTTGGACCCAATAGTCCGGCGATGAAACCCCAGCAGAACCTGGTATGTATATGCCATGGCAGAGCGGTTAAGTGCATCGGACTTGTGTTCTGATGGCCGAGTCATCAGAATGTGGGTTCGAATCCTGGCCGTGAACGTGGTGCTTGTGTCCCTGAGCAAGACACTTAACTATAACTGCTTCTCTTCACCCAGGAGTATAAATGGGGACCTTTGAGGGCAGAGATGGTAATTGTGTTTGATTAAGCTCGTTGCGCTACACATTTGGCAGCATGGGCTGCATACGCCCCAGGGAGTTGAGATGGTTCTAGGAATGACAACTGGCCTGATGACAGGGGTAATAATGTTCATTGAGCGCCATGAGTGTCACTACGTGATGGATTTGTGCGCTATACAAGAAACCACTATTATTATTATTATTATTATAAACATTTGCTATCTGAATTTGTACATCCAGGAAAACATGAAGATTTATTTATAGTCTCACAACTTGCCATCAA
The DNA here is from genome assembly GCA_029582265.1 of Zoroaster sp. YZ-2022. Classification (NCBI taxonomy): domain Eukaryota; kingdom Metazoa; phylum Echinodermata; class Asteroidea; order Forcipulatida; family Zoroasteridae; genus Zoroaster; species Zoroaster sp. YZ-2022. Next base: position 2,570,944 of record CM055831.1, read on the forward strand.
ATAATCATCTTTGTGTATCTACAGGAAAACATGAAGATTTATTTACAGTCTTACAAGTTGCCATCAAATAATCATCTTTGTGTATCTACAGAGGTGGATTCAGATTCATTCTGCCAAAAAAGGAGCACAAAAGAATACATATGGCAAATTTACAAGCTTGACAATAACAAAAGGGGGAGGGCATTTGATAATTGGTAAAGCTTTGACAGCAAAATTTATACTTTTTTTCAATAGTTTCTTCTTCTTGGGGAATCCCTGAAAAAGTGTCATTGTGATATGTGTAGCTTTAAATAGTGATTAGGTTTTTCAAGCTGTAATTCCTGAAGATCGCTTTTGATCGCTTTTGATCGCTTTTGATCGCATTGATCGCATTGATCGCATTGATCGCATTGATCGCATTGATCGCATTGATCGCTTTTGATCACTTTTGATCACATTGATCGCTTTTGATCAAACCGCTCGACTGCCAATGGAGTGCCATGGTTGAGCGGTTTAGTGCATCGGATTTGTGTTCTGATGGCTGAGTCGTCAGAATGTGGGTTTGAATACTGGCTGCGACCATGGTACTTGTGTCCTTGAGCAAGACACTTTACCATAATTGCTTCTCTCCACCCAGGGGTAAATGGTCAGAGTTGGTTGTTGTGTTTGATTAGCCCTATGATCTGAAATGGCAGCAATTGAGCTGTATACTCCCCAGGGAGCTGAGATGGCTGCGACCATGGTGCTTGTGTCCTTCAGCAAGACACTTTACCATAATTGCTTCTCTCCACCCAGGGGTAAATGGGTACCTGTGAGGGAAGAGTTGGTTGTTGTGTTTGATTAGCCCATATGCGCTGAAATGGCAGCAATTGAGCTGTATACTCCCCAGTGAGCTGAGATGGTTTCAGGAATATGTGCGCTTTATAAGAATCGTGTATTATTATTATTTATTTTGCTATCAGGTGATGCAGGCGGGAGGAGGTTGGGGTAAGCTCCTTCTTGACAGACCTCCCGATCCCATCCTAATTGAGGCACAGAAGTACGTCCGTCAACGCCTGGAGCGTAAATGGCTGCCGATGTTTCTCCAGAGAGAGGATTTCCAGGAGAGGCAACGGCCGCACATTAAGATAGAGGATGTCATCACAGATGTAATGAACGCCAAGAAGATGCGGTCCATGGCCATCTATAAGGTGACTCTTAGAATCTGTGGAAATTAAAGAAATGTTCTCCAGACTTGTTGTAATGCTGTTTTGCTGTGAAGTTGCAACATATATTTTGTGACTTGGGATTCTGTCCACAGTATTAAATGTTGCTTAAATACGGATGGCAGGCCTCCCAGCGATACCTATAAAACCTATAAAAACCTATATTTCAAAATGGGAACCTTTCTTTCACCAAAAAACCTATATTAACCTATAAAAACCTATATTTTTAATCTCCTTCAACACATTTTCAACTTCCTCATAAAATCCTCATGGCTTTGAAGAAAAATTACTTCCTAAGTATAAAGAGATGAACAGCAGCCAAACTGCAATATGTGTATATACCGCTCTTAGATTTTCTGCCGGACAGGGTATGGGGTAATTTGTTGCAAAAAGTACTCCGAAGGTAGGCAATTTACCAAAAACTTGTTATTTAACACTGCATAATCACGGGAAATAACCTATAAAAGCCTACAGTTTGGCATTTGGTAAACCTATAATAACCTATGGTCGAACGGTTTAGTGCATCGGATTTGTGTTCTGATGGCTGAGTCGTCAGAATGTGGGTTCGAATCCCAACCGCGACCAGGGTGCTTGTGTCCTTGAGTAAGACACTTTACCATAATTGCTTCTCTCCACCCAGGGGTAAATGGGTACCTGTGAGGGCAGAGTTGGTTGTTGTGTTTGATTAGCCCTATATGCGCCGAAATGGCAGCAATTGAGCTGTATACTCCCCAGGGAGCTGAGATGGTTTCAGGAATGATTTATGAGCCTGATGAGCAGGGGTAATAATATAATGCGCCTTGAGCACCAGTTTGGTGGATACGTGCGCTATATAAGTCCACATTATTATTATTATTATTATTATATTTTGCTTAAAAAACCTATTTAAAACAAACTGTATTTGGTAGATTAGGCACTGGGAGAAACCATCTTTAAAGCTAGTATTCACTTTGGGTAAAATGACTGTAAATGCATCCATAAGAATCAAGAGATATATACAATAACTAACTTGTAAAAATCTAAATAATTGTTTCATTAACGAGAAAATGATGACAGTGCATTCAGATTTTGTGTATTCATTCTGAGTGATTTTCAAAATTCAACTGAGAAATTTTTTTGATTAAAAATGATAGCAGCTCAGCTAGAAAGAGTCCAAGGGATGGCTGATAACATCATCCAACATCACAACTAATAATAATAATTGTGAAAATTTATAAAGTGCACAAATCCACCCAAAAATGCTCATGGCTCTGATACATAAGAAGAACAAGAGAAGTTAAGTTTTCATTTATAAGATTTGAGGCTTTGCATGGTGGAATATCGATATCGTTTCTGTTTGCGGTAACACCATGTGTTTATCTCAACTATCGCGAAGCTGAGGTACAGGTTCTGAAAAGAACCTTACATTGGCGGATCCAGGGGGGGGCTAAGGGGGCTGTAGCCCCCCCTAAAATCGTAAAAGAAAAAAGGAAAAAAAAAAAAAAAAAGAGAAAAAGAGAGAAATTAGAGGGGGAGGGGAGAGGAGAATGCACTCCCATTCCCACAGTGTGCGGGATAAACATAAGGAGGTGACCTACTTAGTACTGTACTAACCGTTGCGCATAAGAAGTGGCAGCACCCATTGGAGTACTGAAAAATAATTGTTTTTGATTCTCAGCCCCCCCTAAAAAATGTTCTGGATCCGCCCATGCCTTATCGCGTAAGTTTTCATTTATTTATGAAATTATTGCGTTGGGATATTGTACAATCAATAATCCAATTCCAAGTATGTTTTTTATGAATACCGAAAGTGAATAATGGATTGAACAAAAATTGAATTGTTTCAAATGAGAGTATGTTCTTGATTCTACAGATTCTAGAGGGTCGTTGGGTCTCTTCATCTCGTGATATCATCAGTTTCCGTCAAGCGTTGATGAATCCAGTCACCTGTGGTCACTTCAGGAAGTTTGTCTCTGTCAAGGGGGACAATCTAGAGAATGATGTACTCTTCTGGCTTGAGGTCCAGAAATTCAAGGTAAATAATATTGATATGAATAGGCTTTTTTTGTCGTTGATAAAAATCTTGCTAGGTTCAAAATGTAAGGCCACTATAATGTGGACTGTTGTGGCTGAGTGGTCTAGTGCATCGGACTCAAGTTCTGGTGTTGTCAGAATGTGTGTTCGAACCCCACCATGGTTGGTCACGGTGTTTGTGTCCTTGAGCAAGACACTTAACCATTATTGCTTCGTCCTTCGGATGGGACGTTAAGCCGTAGGTTCAGTGTACTAGATTAAGTAATGCACGTAAAAGAACCCAGACACTTATCGTGGAAGAGTTGGGGTTTACCTCAGTGTTTCTGGTTCACATAACAAGCGCCAGTGCTACAGTGCTTAAGTGTGCTTTTGAGGGATCCTTGGTTTTATTCCCAGAAATGTATAATAATAATAATTAAATAATAATAACATTTTTGAAAATAATCATAAACTTACATAAATTAACACTTGAAGTAAATTTTGAAAATTTAAAACATTTTTTTATAGGATTACATATTATTAGGAAATGATATAGATTGGTGGGGGAAAAACAAATATTTAGATGAAAAAAGTAAAATGGTTCTAGACCTTGTGAGCAATGGTTCAGTTGTCTACAATAAAGAGACGTAGCCATTGTTATTTGATAAACTCTATTTCATATACTCTATTTTAAAAACAATTTTTGTTGTTTCAGCTCTAGGAGGTGTGTCTATATTTTTTAAAATCAATTCTGGAATGTATAGTGCCAAACATCTATATTAATATGATTGAAATAAGAAATGCAAAATAACAAAATGAAAACAAGAACTCTCATGGCCATAGTTTAGGAGCTTCATGGATGCAAAGCATTGTTATTTGTTTTGTAATAGAATATATTGATAAAAATAAATAGAGAATTAGGTAAAACTTCTAGCTTTGCACGGTGAAGAGGAAAACTAATTACTACTCAATAGAGAATTTCACATGGTGTCACCGCAATTAGTCTTACAAATAGAGAATTAGCTGTTGCAAACTGCTTACCAACCTACAGGACCTGTAGTATAAATGCATAACAAATGTTATTGGCCTTACATTTCAAACCTAGCAGGTTCTTTCTCGAAGGCAAAACGAGACAGAATCATTTTGCCTTTGAGAAAAACCTGCAAGGTTTGAAACGTAAGGCCATTAGCCATTATTATGCAGAATATATCGTCGTGTCAGTGCAAAAACGTTGTATCTCGATTTTGCAACAACGTCGTATCTCACACGAAAACACACCGTGCAAAAACGTTGTATCTCAGCGCCTATTGTTTTTGTGTGTACATCTGGGCTAGTTTAAGTGAGATACGGCCTTTTGCGCACTTTCAAACTCGAATGTAATTTAAATGCTATTTTAGAAGATACGATGTTTTTGCACTGACACGACGATATTAATGTAAATCTTTCTGTCTGTTTGTCAGGATATGTACCATACCCAAACTGATGACGTCTTGATACAGCAGAAGATTCAAGCCATCTTACGTTGCTTCGTCATATCGGAGATTGCTCCCAACCTTCACATTGACATCACCCCTGAGATGGCAGAGAAGATTATGGACAAGAGACCCAGAGAAATGGGACCCTATGTCTTCAGGGAAGCACAGGTAAATCTTTGGTGTCATAGTGTCAAAATATTGACCGGTCACTAGTGTCAAAATATTGACCGGTCACTAGTGGCAAATTATTGACCGGTCACTTGTGGCATAGTAGAACTATTGACCCGAAGCTGTTCCTAGGGTGAAATACAATCAATGTTTGATATTTGACAAGATCACAAAAAAAATAATAAATAAGACATACATAAGATCATTGAGGGGCTTTTACCAGTCACCAGGGATTATTCCGTTGACTCCCATGACCCCCAAAAAATTAACCCAAAAAAAAGATAAATGCGTTTTTTATATTAGGGTTTCCTTTGTAAATGGTCTTATTTACAGTCTATAGTTTATACAAATAACTTATGTCAAACATCTGTTTACCTCATACTAAATAACTAAGAACATCATCTTCTTTTTTTATCTGTAGATGACCGTTTTCAAAGTGTTATTCCAACACTGGGCTGACTTCCAGAAGTATCGCAATACTGTCTCTGAAGACAAGATGTTACATGACTTAGAGAGGAAGAGAAGGAAGCTACGTCGCAAGGAGATGGAGATGAGAAGGCTGGAAGAAGAGAAGGTAAGTCAGAGGAATGAGTCGGTGTGGGCGGGTGGACGGGGGGGGGGGGGATAAAGGGTAGGATAAAGGGGCCATCATTCAATATCTTCATCAGAATAGTGCATCATTTCTCTGATGTAATCAATTTCTTGGTAGTATTATACACATTGATTACTTCTTAGAAGTAGCATTTTTGGATTCTGGATGCTCTGTGGTGCGGTCTTCGTGCTTTATGATCACTTTTGCTACAATTTCTGCAAAAAAAATGGACTTTGAAAGAATATGGTTATGAAAAAATCTTGTCACATGCACCATCAAAAAATTGTGGTGGGGGAGGACAATGGATATACCGTCACATCGTTACGACCTTGTTGAAGACATGGATTTTGCTCAGTGCAACAAGGTCATATCATAGTTATGACCTTGTTGCAGACATGGATTTTGCTCAGTGCAACAAGGTCGTATCATAGTTATGACCTTGTTGTGTACATGGATATTGCTCAGTGCAACAAGGTCGTATCATAGTTACGACCTTGTTGTGTACATGGATATTGCTCAGTGCAACAAGGTCGTATCATAGTTACGACCTTGTTGTGTACATGGATATTGCTCAGTGCAACAAGGTCGTATCTTTTTACAGAGTTCCAGGATGAACACACAAAACCTATGGAAGAAGATACAACGTTGTTGCACTCAATTGTTTTAATGTATGCAAATTTATTTACGATTGCACATACGACCTTGTTGCATTTTTGAGATACGACCTTGTTGCACTGATGCGACGATACCACCCCTATAGTGTTATAAGAAACCTCTCCAAACTTCTTGACTTATTTTGTTTAAAGGAGGCGCGGAAGGGTGATGATGACCAAAACAGTGTGGACTCCAAGTTAGGGAGTCGTCGATTCAGCGTCTTTGCTGAATTCTTAGACGAGGGCGAGGATGATGAGGAATATGAGGGACAGGAGAAGGTCCAGTGGAAGTATTCCGATTACATGACGGTGCTGGATAGAGAACAACAGCTGTTGAATGGAGATGATAGAGCGTCGAGTATCTTAACAGGTCAGTTTGAATATTCAATTCGATTGAATTCAATATTTAAACAAAACAAAATGCAAACCTTGTGTATGAAGGCACAGTCCTATTAAGCCAAAGCTTGTATTGAGTTCCTGTAACCCTAACCCCCTAGGTATTCTGGTTAGGAACCTTCCTGAATCCTCCAAAATCCATCAGTGCACTTTTGGAAACATGCCCGTATCTTCAAAATGCAGCATGCATTTTTGTTGATATTTCATATTCAGCACTTATGGCCTGTACTTCTTGCCAGGTAGTAATTTTGGCCCATTTGAAGAGGTGAAAGTACCAGTTTCCAACAGTGCTGAATTTTCCCCAAAAAGTGCCCCTTGGAGGATTTTGCAGGATTTGGGGTGGTTAGGGTTAAAGGTATGATACATCATTGGTTTTTTGAAGAATCCATTTATTCCAATCATCTAGTTTTCAAAATACACATCATAAAACTAACCTTTGAAAATTTTATCAAAATCGGTGTTATAATAACGGTTTCTATTTTATTAGTTATTTTGTGTATATTCATATTGTGTTAATTTTGATTGTTGCAATCGAAATCAACTGTTGCATTTTTGGAGGTCTTCATATACAATTTTCTCAAAAATGACAGCATTTCAGACGGAAATATTTCTTAGGGGGATTGGTACAAGTATCACCTTTGTAAACATTTAGCTTTCAGATTGAAACTCATCAAACATTTTTTGGATCAATTACCAAAGCTATATCATACCTTTTAATGTTAGCATGTCACAACAAGTACAATTAATTTGTATGTAGATATTTTACATTTTGGAGGAAAGAAAACCATCACCTATGGGGGGGGGGGGGGCAGGGGTAATTTGACGTTTATCTTTATTCCTGCACCATATTTTGTGGGGTGGCGATAGGGTCAAGTACTACTTGTTGACGCTACTCAAGCCGTACTCTCCTGCGACTCGAGACGTTGTGACCAAAGGTTATTGCAGTGCTTGAATTCGTTTCTCCAACCAACTCGATTTTGGGCAGCACGAACAGCCTGATGGTCGTGATAGGGTCAAGTACTACTTGTTGACGCTACTCAAGCCGTAACTCTCCTGCGACTCGAGACATTATGACCAGCACGTACAGCCTGATCGTGTTTAAGGCCGATGGCATTAGGCTCAAGCAGGGTTATACTTTTTATCCTGGAGGAACAAGTCATAGGATTTCCTTGAAGAGATCGCCCATCCCCTGAAACAAATACCCTCTGTAGAAAGACACATCTAAAAATGAGAACATTATTATGCTGAAAAGGAGGAAAGTTAACTAATTGTGTTTTGACTGATTTGTATTTGTAGCTATTGATAGTTTGACTGATGAGTTGAGCTCTCAGCAGAGATCTACAAGGACTCCTCAGAGTGAACAGGGTACAGAATCAACAGAAAAAGGTCAGAATCTGAAGGGAGGAGGGCCAAAGTCGTGGTACAGCCAAGCCTTTCAGAAGCCAGGCCAGGCCAATTTATATCTCAGATAGCTCTTATTGTTAACAATAATGTTGGAATGGGTGTCATTTACTCCCCCAGAGGTAAAACATCTTCTGTTTTTTTAATAGAAAGAAATTATATATTAACCCTAACTCCCTAGGCCCATTTGCTTACACATAACCTGAATCCTCCAAAATCCTTCAGTAGTAAAGCAAGCACATGACATGTATGCACACATGTGTTTCTAATCTGTGATACATGTACATGGCCAGGGACCCTCCCTGCATGCATGGAGCAATAAACAGTGTCCACTGACCCAAGCACTGACCTTGTAATCACTACAACAAACATGGATGTACATGTACCATGGAAAGGCAAGTATGCCTAATAACCTCAATCCTCCAAAATCCTTCACTTTAGCAAAGAGGATTTGGGAAGGTTAGGGTTAATTAACCCTAACTCCCTAGACAACAAAGGCAGTTGGAGGATTTTGAAGGATTTTTATTGTTCAGTAACAATGCTTAGGGAGTTAGGGTTAATGTTCATTGAATTATATTTGTGTAAAAGTTTAATTAATTTTACTCGTTGATTTAGGTTCCAAAGAGAAGGCAAAGAACAAGAGTAAGTTAGACAACGGAGGCCAAGGCAAACGTGCTAAGAAGAAGGTCACAATGGTTGTACCCTCTAAGGTCGAAGGTCAAGAGTCATCAAGGAAGGCATCCAATGAGAAGGAAGCTTTGATAAATGGTCATGAGAGAGACAAAGGCAAGGGTAAAACGGCTATCGTGAATGGTGCAAAGAAAAGGTGAAATCAGTAAGGAAGTCTGTAGACAGCCAATCAGAAGACAGTTTTGATTAAGGGTTTGGGGGAAACGGCTGTGCTGAGTGGTTCAGAAGACGACCAATGAGAAGGCAGCTTTCATTAAGGGTTAGTTGTGAAAGTGTGGACCATAATTTGAAAGGGATGTGGTGAATGGTTAATGGAGATATCTGAAATAGTGAAAGCTTCAATTTGATGAAGAGTTCTTTAGAGAAACTCATCCAGACGAGGATAAGAGTTGTGGTGAATGGTACTAGGCAAAAAATGAAAATACCAATAAGAAAAAAGATTTTAAAGGTGATTAATTAACCCTAACCCCTATTGGTGTCAGAATTATTGAAACAATTTTGCAAGAAACTAGTTTTGCCGTTACAGCTGAAATCTACCAAAAGATGGTTAAGAGTGAAATGAGAAGAAAACTAAACTTATAGCATGCTTAGTTTTTCTAAGTATAGATACATCGGGCTACCTGATTGGTTGAATGTAATGCTTTGAACAGCCAGTTAGCAAATAGCTTTTATAAATTGTATGCAGCTGCTTATATGAACAAATATTTTTCAACAAATGAATCAAATTTTTTTCCTTCCGTGTCTTACAAAAACAATTTCTAATTTCTACTTGATGTAAATATTTCTTTATTGATCAGCAAAATTCTCTTGAACAAAGCGACAGTTTTCCTGTTGTATGTGTTTTTTTACACACAGAGTCATCACAAACCACCAGCACCGCACATAAACATATTGATTTCATAGAATCTTACACAGTATTATTGTTGGTTCTCTGAGAAGTCTCAGATGAATATTCTCTGTGATTACTTTTTTTAACGCCATTTTTTGGTTTGAAACTATACATTGCTCTCTTGCTTGAAGACGGAAAGAAAATTACTTCTCAATTAAGTAATTTTGTTAAAAATAATTGACTTGGTCATGGATAAAAAGCAAATAAATGAATTTGTAACGCAGTGTGATAAATTCATTGCCAGTCCGATAATAACACATGTTTGACAATGTCAATAATTTTATCGATAAATTTGTCAACATTTCCAACAAAATTGCTGGTGAAATAGCTAAATACTGGGTCATGGATGAAGATGAAGATTAAGTGAATCAATTAATTTATGATAAATTCATTAACGGTCAAATAATAATAATTATTATGAATATTTGTGACCCGCTCTGTGAAAATGAGTCACAAGTCGCAAATTTGAAAAATTGCGATTTCTATGTGGCTGGAATGAGTACATCATCAGCTTTAATTTGGTTTATGTTACAGGTGAGTGACCTATTGCATTATGGAGATATGCCATTTTTAATAATCAATAATTAACACAATTGAATTCTTAGGAAAACAAGCATTCGAAAGGAAAACAAATGACAGAAATGAAACAACCTACTCACAAAAAATCATTGATTTTAATTTTGTATTGATTGGAATTGACGTCAATTTCAATCAATAAAATATTATAAAGCCAAATAAAAATCTCAATTTTTCAAATTTGCGACTTGTGACTAATTTTCACAGAGGGGGTCACATTTGTAATGCACCGGTATCTGTAAAAAAAAAAAAATGCTCATGGCGCAGAGATACAACGTGTACAAGATAAAATAATTACACTCCTACTATTGCTGCACTTTAGTGGGAAGTTGCTATAGAGGTCAAAACCAGTCAACTGCCAGTTTTGACTGTTGACCCAAATGTACACACAGGGGCATTTTTGACTGGATTTTACTGTCATTTTGACCACCCTGAACAATACCAGACAATGCTTTTTGATCTGTAAATGTACTTACTACACGTAAGGTTTGACAGTGTTTGACTTTTAAGTGCACTAGATATACCTTGGGAAGTATATCAACATTTTGACTGATTTTGACCCTTGTAGCAGTAGGAGGGTTAATGACTATGATAATACTTTGTGTGCTTCAATAATTTTGTCAACAAAATTGCCGATGAATTACAGGGACCATTTGTTGGTGTGTTCACAGGGGTGCCATTTAGCTGTATTGCTTTCACTCTGTCCCTATCATGGTGGACCTTGTGACACATCTTAAACATCCAATAGCAGTACTTCTTTGTTTGTGTAAGTAATATGTAAATAGTCAGAAGCCGTTATTTATGTTGACTGTTTGTTTCGTTGTTTGTATATTTTGATTACTAAGAGTGACTAAGTGAGATTTCGCTATCAAGTGTGACCCGCTCTGGCAAAAACTGAAACTTCTTGGCATTTACCATAATGCGTAACAGCCATGAAAAGGTCAAAAACTGATCCCAGGGACCAGTTTGAGGGACTAATTTTCATGTCACCATATAGAGCATTTTCTCTAGATTTTGATGGAAATAGAAAACTCCTGAAACCTTGTTGGGAACATTGTTAATTTTCACGATAAATTTGGGAGGTCACTTTTGAAAATTGGGTCCAAGTTTAGGGTTTTGCCAGAGCCAGTCACAATTAGTGCCTTCATGATGCATCTTGCATGCAATTTTTCAGGCAAATCTGTCATAGTGGAAACTCTTCTTAGAAGATTTGTCATACAATGCCAAAAATTGATATTTAACTCAACGCTGTTCTTGGAATTATGCCAATCATCTATGATCCGACGACAGAATCTGCACTATCCTGTAGTCGTTTTTTCAATGTTACCTAGATCAAATTGCTGAGTGAAAGGCATTTCTTAATTTGAAAGAAAACCATGCATGTAGGATTGCTTATTTCTACAATGTTGAAAAATGATGGCAAAAAAGCTCTCCACTTTCACCAGCTCCTTTTGCCAACATGATCATTACAGGCCTGTGATTTCTCAGGATTTTTCCTGATTTCAGGATTTTTTACAAATCTCCCTTTGCCTCAGAATTTTCTTGAAAGAAGAGAAGTAGCCACCAAGGAAAGAAAGAAGTAGCCTGTATTGTGTCCAAACCTCTAGTTTCTTGTTTGTGGGGATGTGGAGAGTCTGTAAATCATCCAGGAGGTTCAGGGGGCTTTGTCCTCTAGACCAAAGGGAGACCCAGGAGGTTCAGGGCCTTTGTCCTCTAGACCAAAGGGAGACCCAGGAGGTTCAGGGGCTTTGTCCTCTAGACCAAAGGGAGACCCAGGAGGTTCAGGGGCTTTGTCCTCTAGACCAAAGGGAGACCCAGGAGGTTCAGAGGGCTGTGTCCTCTAGACCAAAGGGAGACCCAGGAGGTTCGGGGGCTGTGTCCTCTAGACCAAAGGGAGACCCAGGAGGTTCAGGGGGCTTTGTCCTCTAGACCAAAGGGAGACCAATCAGGTTCGGGGGCTTTGTCCTCTAGACCAAAGGGAGACCCAGGAGGTTCAGGAGGCTGTGTCCTCTAGACCAAAGTGAGACCAAGCAGGATCAGGGGCTTTGTCCTCTAGACCAAAGGGAGACCCATAACCCACTACACATTTTTCAGTATTTTTTACTTTTTTCAAATCACACCCGTCATTATGCGTGGGACGCCAACCATCTCACAATCCTTTAATTGCACATCCCTAGCTCAAAACTGAAATTAACACTTTCTCACTATTACAGCAAGTTCTGAAAGAGGTTAACAATTCCTTACTCTGAAATCTTGTCAATTTTGTGTCCTATCAATATGATGGAATTACCTCCCAGTTTCGATGAAATAAAAATCTTCTAACCCTCCTACTTCTGGCACCTTTTTCATACAAGTTGATCCACCATTTGAAACCATTCTCTTTTGTGGTTTTGAATGGTGAAATAACTGTGTACAGTATTGATTCCCCCAAATGGTTTTGAATGGTAGTACAGCTAATACAAAACCTTGTTTGGATCTTTCCAAATGGTAGTACAGCTAATACAAAACCTTGTTTGGATACTTCTAAGTGGTGAATCAATGGACCCTCTATGCATTTGAATGGTAGTAAAGCTTGCTACCAACATTGTTCAAATGGTATCACCATGTGTGTACAAAACCAATGGGCATTTTGGTAAGTGGAAAGTTTGAATGGTTTCAAATGGTCAAACAGTAGGACGGCTAATGTGTGCATTCTAAATTATAGTTTTGTTTATTGTAAAAATACCACAGACTTCTTTATTTTTCTGAATAATATTAACATCTTTCTTGGAAAGATTTTTAAGTGTACATTTAGCGTGTCTAAATACAGTTGAATTGAAACTTTTATATTTCTCTATTTATGTCAGTGTTCTATTCTATTTTTGTAAAAACTGTGTATCTGTAAAATTAATTCCTTGCCATTTATGCACTAAAACAAGTTGTATATATTAATGTTTTGAAATAGCACAATGTGTGAAACTTTGAAGTTGAATAGTTTGGATTGAGTTGTCTTATTATCATCCTTAGGGAAGACGGCCAAAGTCATTGTACAACCCAAGCCTTTGAGAAGCCCAGCCAGGGCCAGGCTGAGCACAGAAGACCCTGTACTAATGAATAGATCTCAAATAGCTCTTATTGTTAACACAGACTTGTTTGACATCTCGGCTGTCTTTTGTTCACAACTGCAGCCATTATAATGAGCTCTACTTGGCTGGGCTAGGCCCTCTAGAAGCCCAGGTTATGTTGATTGGCAGGTACTGTACTGTGTTGTTACACGATTAATAATAATAATAATGTGGACTTATATAGCGCACGTATCCACCAAAGTGGTGCTCAAGGCGCATTACATTATTACCCCTGCTCATCAGGCTCATAAATCATTCCTGAAACCATCTCAGCTGATCCCTGGGGAGTATACAGCTCAATTGCTGCCATTTCGGCGCATATAGTGCTAATCAAACATAACAACCAACTCTGCCCTCACAGGTACCCATTTACTCCTGGGTGGAGAGAAGCAATTATGGTAAAGTGTCTTGCTCAAGGACACAAGTACCCCGGTCACGGCTGGGATTCGAACCCACATTCTGACGACTCAGCCATCAGAACACAAATCCGATGCACTAGATTAGGACTCACATAAGACAGATCAGGAGACCAGGTAGCCTGTGGCCTGGCCAGGCTCCTCAAAGGCTTGACTGTACCATGACTTTGGCCCTCCTCCCTTATTAAGTCGGAAATGGAAGGACGCCCTCGCTCAGAAGGTACATCACTCATTGGTTCATGCATATGTATGTATGCGCACATACCTGAACTAATAATGATTAACATTTTGGTATGGTATTTTCATTATCTAAGTGTACTTAATTTGTGTTTGCTAAATAATTTAAATTCTGCATATTTTACATGTATTTCACTGTTTGATGATTAACCCTAACTATTTTGGCTAAGAACCTTCCTGAATCCGCCAAAATCCAACACCATGCAGTAACACTACCACCCAACTGTTGGACTGGAATTGGGACACCCGGCCTCATTCAAAGTATCCATGTCACGGCTATACAGTACCGAGTCCATCAAAATCCAACAAACCCGGCTGTCGGAGTTTGATGGGTTTGGGTTGTTATTCAAATGCTGATGATATTAATAATTTCAGCTGAAAGTTGTATTCTGTTCAAAGGGAAGGTATAAGATTGGTATAATTACCTGATTTACAAAATAATCATTCAAATAAAGCTAACTTGATGTGAAGTGGATTTACCGGAATAGTTCTCTAACTGTTTAACCAAATCTTTCACGGTCAGTTAACCAGTTAACCAAAAGTTGTCCACACAAAACTAGATCATCGGCAAATCGCAGTTTGACACAATGTGTACAAATTTTCAAAAGCATCAATATCTTCCCGTAATGTTTATAATAACTAATGCTGTAAAAAAGAAAATCTAGAACAACAAAATTGGCGGCAAATTCTTCCAAAATTGTTGGTCATATTTTTGAAATATTGGTTTTGGTTAGCCGGTTAGTTCAGTGTCGGTAAACCGGTTACCCATCCCAACACTAATGTGAAGTTGGCAAAGGTACCGATCATCCTGAAAAGTTATTTGTCTGAAGTCCTCATTTCAGAGAAAATAAAAATTGAGAATCATTTTTGCAAATTTTTCTCATGACTTTATAGACTGCCACTTTTGTAGAAGCAGTTTGGTCAAGATTACCAATATTGTACCTTTCCTTTAAGGCAAATAATATTTATTACTAGTCTGAATATTTATATAACCTCATGAATATTTATACGGCCTCATGAATATTTATACAGGCTCATGAACTGTTAAATTTATGACAAACATAAAATGGTATTTTATCTCATTTGCAAAAGTTAAACCTTTGGTTTTTATGTTAACCCATAACAATTTCTCATGATTTTATTAGTACCTGTATGCAAAACACTGTAATATCCGCATCCTCCATGATCATGGTAAATGATAGATATGCTTATTTAATTTAGCAAAGTTAAGAGTTGGAAAGTTACCACAATGGAAAACATTTACAATGCAGCCGCCACATGTGTACAAAGTGTACAAAGACAAGAACAAGATGGCCAACATCTATCAAGATGCCCCCAAATTCATTGTGCAAAATCTCCCTATAACTTGTTTCCAAACCTAACTTGATTATATTTTCTTCTCATTTAGTTGGTCATATTTGGAAGAAAATGTGGAAAGAATGTAGAACCCAACCGCCGCTTTTGTACAATATCTAAGCATGTTGTTTTAAGCAGGTGACAAAATGGACTACGCTCACTGGATATGCACACATTCATTGTACAAAATCTCCGAAAATATCGTTTCTAATCCTCACTTGACTACACGTTTCTCTCCTAACTGTGTACTCGATCATCTGTTAAAGGAAAATCTGTGATAATTGTCATATTTGGAGAGAAAAGTGGCGGTTGTATTCTACAATCTTTCCGAAAATTTTGATATTAGTCATAATATATAGACAACTGGCACCACCTTCTTTGCAACAGGAGAACAAGTATTAACTGATTACAATTCTACAAACTTGTGATTGAAAAAATAAATTGATTTGCACACATCTACTAGACATGGTCTTCTTGGTTTTCTCTTTTGATGAAGTCTAATACTAAGTAAGCCCTTACAACACCTCCATTTGTCTGACTACTTACCTCTTTGTATCCTGATTTATGAGTAGTGATTGACCTGTGGTATTTGAAACACTAAGTTTGGTATCTAGTCCTTGAATTATATCAGTTTACTGGTTGATGTTCATAAGTTCCTTGAGTAGTAGTCTGCAGCCTACAAGTGTCTGTATTCTTATCAGCCTCTTGTTTTTCTGTTTTGATGAAGTCTAATACTAAGCCCTTACAACACCTCCATTTGTCTGACTACTTACTTATCCGTATCCTGATTTATGAGTAGTGATTGACCCATAGTATTTGAAACATCAAGTCTGGTATCTCGTTTATTTATATCAGTTTACGTTCTTAAGCTTCAGTTGAGGTAAATTTTCTAAGTATGAATTTAAGGTTTATATATTAGAAATGAGCACATTTTCATAGGGGGACCCGAGTGGCTCGATGGGTTAACCCACAACCCTGAGAACGCAAGCCCTGAGTCCACCTCCCCAGAGAGGTTCAAGACCCAGGCAGGATGGATCCACCAGGTCCTGAGTCCAAAGCCATAGCAGGCTAGATAATAAGCAAGATTAAATAACAGTTTTGCTTTTATTTATTTTTTAATCTAAAAGAAATATTTAATAAAATCTGACTTTTCATGTCATGCCTGGGGTTTGAACCCAGAACCTTCCAGTCCAGAATCCCAAGCCATTCCACTGGGCTACAAACTCTTCTTAATAATTTTGTGTTTGAGTTTAATTATAAACCTTAGAATGGACAATCTCAAAGTAACAAAGTATAAAAAACTCTTACTGGGGCTTGAACCCAGGACCTTCCAGTCCAGAGTCCCGAGCCCTTCCACTGGGCTACTGACTCTTCTTAATAACTTTGTGTTTGTGTTTGAGTTTAATTATAAACCTTAGAATGGACAAATTCAAAGTAACAAAGTATAAAACTTGTCTTACTGGTGCTTGAACCAAGTAACTTCAAGTCCAGAATCCTAAGCTCTTCCACTGGGCTACAAACTCTTTTTAATAATCTTGTGTTTGAGTTTGATTATAAACCTTAGAGAGGACAATCTCAAAGTAACAAAGTATAAAAACTCTTACTGGGGCTTGAACCCAGGACCTTCCAGTCCAGAGTCCCGAGCCCTTCCACTGGGCTACTGACTCTTCTTAATAACTTTGTGTTTGAGTTTAATTATAAACCTTAGAATGGACAAATTCAAAGTAACAAAGTATAAAACTTGTCTTACTGGTGCTTGAACCAAGTAACTTCAAGTCCAGAATCCTAAGCTCTTCCACTGGGCTACAAACTCTTCTTAATAATCTTGTGTTTGAGTTTGATTATAAACCTTAGAGAGGACAATCTCAAAGTAACAAAGTATAAAAACTCTTACTGGGGCTTGAACCCAAGACCTTCCAGTCCAGAGTCCCGAGCCCTTCCACTGGGCTACTGACTCTTCTTAATAATCTTGTGTTTGAGTTTAATTATAAACCTTAGAATGGACAATTTCAACGTAACAAAGTATAAAATCTCTTACTGGGGTTTGAACCCAGGAACTTCAATCCAAAATCCTAAGCCCTTCCACTGGGCTACAAACTCTTCTTAATAATCTTGTGTTTGAGTTTGATTATAAACCTTAGAGAGGACAATCTCAAAGTAACAAAGTATAAAAACTCTTACTGGGGCTTGAACCCAAGACCTTCCAGTCCAGAGTCTTAAACCAATCCACTAGGCTACTGACTCTTCTTAATAATTTTGTTTTTGTGTTTGAGTTTAATTATAAACCTTAGAATGGACAAATTCAAAGTAACAAAGTATAAAACTTGTCTTACTGGTGCTTGAACCAAGTAACTTCAAGTCCAGAATCCTAAGCTCTTCCACTGGGCTACAAACTCTTTTTAATAATCTTGTGTTTGAGTTTGATTATAAACCTTAGAGAGGACAATCTCAAAGTAACAAAGTATAAAAACTCTTACTGGGGCTTGAACCCAGGACCTTCCAGTCCAGAGTCCCGAGCCCTTCCACTGGGCTACTGACTCTTCTTAATAACTTTGTGTTTGAGTTTAATTATAAACCTTAGAATGGACAAATTCAAAGTAACAAAGTATAAAACTTGTCTTACTGGTGCTTGAACCAAGTAACTTCAAGTCCAGAATCCTAAGCTCTTCCACTGGGCTACAAACTCTTTTTAATAATCTTGTGTTTGAGTTTGATTATAAACCTTAGAGAGGACAATCTCAAAGTAACAAAGTATAAAAACCTCTTACTGGGGCTTGAACCCAGGACCTTCCAGTCCAGAGTCCCGAGCCCTTCCACTGGGCTACTGACTCTTCTTAATAATCTTGTGTTTGAGTTTAATTATAAACCTTAGAATGGACAATTTCAACGTAACAAAGTATAAAATCTCTTACTGGGGTTTGAACCCAGGAACTTCAATCCAAAATCCTAAGCCCTTCCACTGGGCTACAAACTCTTCTTAATAATCTTGTGTTTGAGTTTGATTATAAACCTTAGAGAGGACAATCTCAAAGTAACAAAGTATAAAAACTCTTACTGGGGCTTGAACCCAAGACCTTCCAGTCCAGAGTCTTAAACCAATCCACTAGGCTACTGACTCTTCTTAATAATTTTGTTTTTGTGTTTGAGTTTAATTATAAACCTTAGAATGGACAAAGTAACAAAGTATAAAATCTCTTACTGGGGTTTGAACCCAGGAACTTCAATCCAAAATCGTAAGCCCTTCCACTGGGCTACAAACTCTTCTTAACAATCTTGTGTTTGAGTTTAATTATAAACCTTAGAGAGGACAATCTCAAAGTAACAAATTATAAAAGCTCTTACTGAGGCTTGAACCCAGGACCTTCCATTCCAGAGTCCTAAACCGTTCCACTGGGCTATTGACTCTTCTTAATAATATTGTGTTTGAGTTTAATTATAAACCTTAGAATGGACAATTTCAAAGTAACAAAGTATAAAATATCTTACTGTGTCTTGAACCCAAAACACTGTGGTGTAGAATTCCAAGCCCTTCCACTGGGCTACAGAATATTCACATAAATGTTGTGTTTGAGTTTAATCATAAACCTTAGAATGGACAATTTTAAAGTAACAAAGTATAAATGCTCTTATACTGTGGCTTGAACCCAGTACCTTCGATTCCAGATTCCAAAACCCTTCCACTGGTCTACTGGTCTACTGACTCTTATTAAAAATCTTGTATTTGAGTTTAATTATAAACCTTAGAATGGACTCAAAGTATCTCAAAGTAACAAAGTATAAAATATCTTACTGGGTCTTGAGCCCAAAACATTGTGTTTTAGAGTCCCAAGCCCTTCCACTGGGCTAAAGAATCTTCACATAAATCTTGTGTTTGAGTTTAATCATAAACCTTAGAATGGACAATTTCAAAGTAACGAAGTATAAAATCTCTTACTGGGGCTTGAATCCAGGACCTTCCAGTCCAGAGTCCTACACCCTTCCACTTGGCTACAAACTATTCTTGATAATCTTGTGTTTGAGTTTAATTATAAACCTTAGAATGGACAATTTCAACATAACAAAGTATAAAATCTCTTACTGGGGTTTGAACCCAGGAACTTCAATCCAAAAATCCTAAGCCCCTTCCACTGGGCTACAAACTCTTCTTAATAATCTTGTGTTTGAGTTTGATTATAAACCTTAGAGAGGACAATCTCAAAGTAACAAAGTATAAAAACTCTTACTGGGGCTTGAACCCAAGACCTTCCAGTCCAGAGTCTTAAACCAATCCACTAGGCTACTGACTCTTCTTAATAATCTTGTGTTTGAGTTTAATTATAAACCTTAGAATGGACAATTTCAACGTAACAAAGTATAAAATCTCTTACTGGGGTTTGAACCCAGGAACTTCAATCCAAAATCCTAAGCCCCTTCCACTGGGCTACAAACTCTTCTTAACAATCTTGTGTTTGAGTTTAATTATAAACCTTAGAGAGGACAATCTCAAAGTAACAAAGTATAAAATCTCTTACTGGGGTTTGAACCCAGGAACTTCAATCCAAAATCGTAAGCCCTTCCACTGGGCTACAAACTCTTCTTAATAATATTGTGTTTGAGTTTGATTATAAACCTTAGAGAGGACAATCTCAAAGTAACAAAGTATAAAAACTCTTACTGGGGCTTGAACCCAAGACCTTCCAGTCCAGAGTCTTAAACCAATCCACTAGGCTACTGACTCTTCTTAATAATTTTGTGTTTGAGTTTAATTATAAACCTTAGAATGGACAAAGTAACAAAGTATAAAATCTCTTACTGGGGTTTGAACCCAGGAACTTCAATCCAAAATCGTAAGCCCTTCCACTGGGCTACAAACTCTTCTTAACAATCTTGTGTTTGAGTTTAATTATAAACCTTAGAGAGGACAATCTCAAAGTAACAAAGTATAAAATCTCTTACTGGGGTTTGAACCCAGGAACTTCAATCCAAAATCGTAAGCCCTTCCACTGGGCTACAAACTCTTCTTAATAATATTGTGTTTGAGTTTAATTATAAACCTTAGAATGGACAATTTCAAAGTAACAAAGTATAAAATATCTTACTGTGTCTTGAACCCAAAACACTGTGGTGTAGAATTCCAAGCCCTTCCACTGGGCTACAGAATATTCACATAAATGTTGTGTTTGAGTTTAATCATAAACCTTAGAATGGATAATTTTAAAGTAACAAAGTATAAATGCTCTTATACTGTGGCTTGAACCCAGGACCTTCGATTCCAGATTCCAAAACCCTTCCACTGGTCTACTGGTCTACTGGTCTACTGGTCTACTGGTCTACTGGTCTACTGGTCTACTGGTCTACTGGTCTACTGGTCTACTGGTCTACTGGTCTACTGGTCTACTGGTCTACTGGTCTACTGGTCTACTGGTCTACTGGTCTACTGGTCTACTGGTCTACTGGTCTACTGGTCTACTGGTCTACTGGTCTACTGGTCTACTGGTCTACTGGTCTACTGGTCTACTGGTCTACTGGTCTACTGGTCTACTGACTCTTCTTAAAAATCTTGTATTTGAGTTTAATTATAAACCTTAGAATGGACTCAAAGTATCTCAAAGTAACAAAGTATAAAATATCTTACTGGGTCTTGAGCCCAAAACATTGTGTTTTAGAGTCCCAAGCCCTTCCACTGGGCTAAAGATTCTTCACATAAATCTTGTGTTTGAGTTTAATCATAAACCTTAGAATGGACAATTTCAAAGTAACGAAGTATAAAATCTCTTACTGGGGCTTGAATCCAGGACCTTCCAGTCCAGAGTCCTACACCCTTCCACTTGGCTACAAACTATTCTTGATAATCTTGTGTATGAGTTTAATTATAAACCTTAGAATGGACAATCTCAAAGTAACAAAGTATAAAATATCTTACTTGGTCTTGATCCCAAAACATTGTGTTCTAAAGTCCCAAGGGCTTCCAGTGAGCTACAGACTCGTCACATAAATCTTGTGTTTGAGTTTAATCATAAACCTTAGAATGGACAATTTCAAAGTATAAAACCTCTTACTGGGGCTTGAACCCAAGACCTGCAAGTCCACAATACTAAGCCCTTCCACTGGGCTACGAAATCTTCTTAATAATATTGTGTATGAGTTTAATTATAAACCTTAGAATAGACAATCTCAAAGTAACAATTAAAGTATAAAATATCTTACTGGGTCTTGAACCCAAAACATTGTGGTCTAGAGTCCCAATTCCTTCCACTGGGCTACAGACTCTTCACATATATCTTGTGTTTGAGTTTAATCATAAACCTTAGAATGGACAATTTCAAAGTAACAAAGTATAAAAAGATCTTACTGGGGCTTGAACCCTTCTGTATGCACATGTATTTGAGTTTAAGACTTAATAAACATGCATTTCACTTTATTACAAATCTGAGAATCAACACTTTCTAAGTAAAAAGAGTCAACAATTATACTTTTATACTTATATTAATTTAAATTCATCAGAAAATAAGCAGTTGTGCTTCACAACTGCTGACACATAATTGTTTAAAATATTTCACAAAACATCAACGAAAAATCCTCATAGTGCCCCCAAAAAGAAAAGAAAAAGAAAAGGGAAAAAAAACCCATGCCCCCTGTGCCCCCACTGAAAAAGTCACGGCTACGCCGCTGCACGTATCCACCAAACTGGTGCTCAAGGCGCATTACATTATTACCCCTGTTCATTAGGCGCATAAATCATAAGGAACATGACTGTTAGGTAATAAATAGTGATAAAAAAAAGTTTTTTAAATCACCCGTGTCTCTCATTTTAATATTGGTTGTTGAATACCTTCAAGATATTTATCATCCAATGTATATTGGGGAAAATACTTTCAATACAACGTTGTAGCTTGATTTTTACATAAAATACTGGGATCATTCATGCATTACCCTCATTCGCAACTGTAAAAAGGTATGGGTATTCAAATTCCTGAGCCAATTATTAAACATATTAAGCCATCAAGTGCAATTTCGTTCACACAGCTTATAATAGGACTTACTTATCTCGTTCGAACGACTTACTATATGTCATTCGAAAGACTTAATTGTCTCGTTCGAACGACTTACTATGTTGTACGAAAAATCACAAAATTCAAGATCTTTCAGATGATGCAAAGATTGTGAAAATTTCTTTTGTGGTTCATGAGATATAATTTTTTGAAATATTAAAATTTGATTTAGTGTAATTCGATATCTGATGACCTCACCATGACGTCACAACTTAGGACACAACTACATGTTAAGGTCTAAGTATGTGTTAAGTTTTAAGGTGCTGTGAACTTTGCAACTATCCTTTTTTTGTTGGATATGTCTCACTGAGAAGGAGAAGAAAAAGCAAAAAAAAAACCAACCAATAACAAGAGGTGTTCACGCTATAGCTCGAACACCTAAAAAACTGAATAATATTTGGGCACACACCCAAACACCTAATAAAGAAATCAAGCTGTTTACAACCAATTTCAGAATTATTTTCATTTGTATTTATTTTAAAAGTACAAAAGTTGGAAATGAAAATGTGAAGTTTACTCATAACTACAGCTTAACTAAATATAAAATAATGGAAATCAACAACAGAGGATAAGCAATGAAAGAAAACTCTTACATGAAGTTGCTGAAATGTATTTTTTATATGTGCTTTCCTCGGTCACTGACGTCAGGTCCATTCTCAGAGCACTGCTAAGCAGAGATTTTTGCTAAACAAATATTTTTGCTGAGCAATATACACGGACTACCAGCCAAAATGCATACATTTTGTATGAAGGTTTGTTTAGTAACCAAAGAAATCCGCTAAGCAAATATTTTTACTAAGCAATATAAAACAGACTACCAGCCAAAATGAATAAATTTATTAAAGTTTGGCTGGTAACCAAAGAAATTTTTCTGGTAAGCAATTTTATCTACTAAGCAGCTCTGGATACAGGGTCTAGAAAAAGAGAGAGTGTGTCCATGGTAATAGGGGGAGGTGGTCACAAAACAATGGTACATTTCCCTGCTTGACACAAATCTCCATCTTCCACCATAATCTGGCAGTGAATAATTAATCTTAACTACAAACCATACACTGTAACCATGGTTATAGGCGGAACTGCCCGGCCGACAACGACTACACTGCATTTTCTTTCCGGCGGTACGTGCGCGCATCATGTTTTGGTTTAAGTGTGACGTCACAGGTCACATTGTACACTACTTATTGTGTATCACACAATTGAAAACAAAAATTTGAAAACAATAATTTGAAAACAATAATTTGAGTTCGGTGTTATCTACTTTAAAAAATTTAAGCGGAAAATATCATCATGATCAGTGGAGACTTTCAACAGGGCATGGAAACGGGGTCTTAGTTTAAGATGAACACAGTGACTGAAAATTACTGGCTCATTTATGCAGCAGCAATGGTAATATGACCTTATCATGTGGGGTATTATTTGCAGTCACCGAGGTAATCTAAAACTAGCACTCCGATTCCATGCCCTGTTGATCGTGATGATACTGCCCCTTTAAATAACACATTATTTGTTCAAAATGATATATTAATATGGACTTAAAAGTATTATTTATAAGTCTGTTATTGGAATATGAAAACACTAAGAAAATATACTTACAAAATATACACAGCAATCTCCATTATATGGATGGATTAAAGTCATTACTTGACCAATCTATACACCCTTCATTAAAAATAAGCCTTTAATATGAATTAACAGTACTCCGTATCGTGAAAACTAAGAAATTTATATTACGCTCATTTAATTCAAACACAAATTAAAACCTAATAATAACAAGGAAAAGATAAAAATTCAGAGAATACTTGTTTCATAAAAATGTTGTTAAAGCCATTATTGGTGACGTTGGTAAAAATATCCTTACTTTCTTTGAATCAAGATAAAACAGCTAACCTGTGAATGTACTGGCTTATTAGGTTGTGTTTTTATGAATAAATTATGAAAATATTGGCTATTGCTTGGAAATTGTTCTATTAATTTTACTAAAACGATAGCACCTATAACATAAATATTTCAAGGGATGTTTGATACCATCATCGGCTTTACACCGAGTAAGTTTCATGAAAAACTGTCATCCTCTTTGTTTGTCAATAATATCAACAGCTTATAGGGTGTTTAAAACCAGTTCGCGTCGGAGGCCGTGTATACACGCAATTTTTTTTTGCACCACGGATCGGAGAGTGTCTAAACACGCCATAGGAAACTCCGGAATATTTGTATGCATGCTCGGTTGACGTGGCAACGAGCCGAGCGTACAGTGACATGCTCGGTAGACGTGGCCACGCGCTGTGGAAGCTTCCATTAACGTGTTTGTGTGGGAAAAAGAAACCCGCACAGGGGCCCAGAAAAACTTTTTTATTCCCGACACGAACTGGTTAAAGCAAAACGCTAAGATTAATAAACCAAGGTATTAGTCTAAGGACTGTTATTACTAAAGCAGATACAAGATGTATCGCCCGGGTTTTACCAGCAATTTCCAGAAATTTTTGTTTTTATTGGAACATTGATAATTTTCTATTAGAAATGAATATAAATACTTTGAAATGTGATATTTTTTGATAAAATAGTTGACAGATGTTTGGTTTAACAGTACTAACAAAAGTGCCAAAATTAATTTATGACTGTTTCTCATGATCTGTTTGAGAAATGAGTAAATTTACAGCACTTGTATTCACTTCCTTAACCCTAATTCCCTAGGCCCATTTGCTTACACATAACCTGAATCCTTCCTAACTCCCTAGGCCCATTTGCTTACACATAACCTGAATCCTTCCTAACTCCCTAGGCCCATTTGCTTACACATAACCTGAATCCTTCCTAACTCCCTAGGCCCATTTGCTTACACATAACCTGAATCCTTCCTAGCTCCCTAGGCCCATTTGCTTACACATAACCTGGATCCTTCCTAACTCCCTAGGCCATTTGCTTACACATAACCTGAATCCTTCCTAACTCCCTAGGCCCATTTGCTTACACATACATGTAACCTGAATCCTTCCTAACTCCCTAGGCCCATTTGTTTACACATAACCTGAATCCTTCCTAGCTCCCTAGGCCCATTTGCTTACACATAACCTGAATCCTTCCTAACTCCCTAGGCCCATTTGCTTACACATAACCTGAATCCTTCCTAACTCCCTAGGCCCATTTGCTTACACATAACCTGAATCCTTCCTAACTCCCTAGGCACATTTGCTTACACATAACCTGAACCCTTCCTAACTCCCTAGGCCCACTTGCTTACACATAACCTGAATCCTTCCTAACTCCCTAGGCCCACTTGCTTACACATAACCTGAATCCTTCCTAACTCCCTAGGCCCATTTGCTTACACATAACCTGAACCCTTCCTAACTCCCTAGGCCCACTTGCTTACACATAACCTGAATCCTTCCTAACTCCCTAGGCCCATTTGCTTACACATAACCTGAATCCTTCCTAACTCCCTAGGCCCATTTGCTTACACATAACCTGAATCCTTCCTAACTCCCAAGGCCCATTTGCTTACACATAACCTGAATCCTTCCTAACTCCCTAGACCCATTTGCTTACACATAACCTGAATCCTTCCTAACTCCCTAGGCCCATTTGCTTACACATAACCTGAATCCTTCCTAACTCCCTAGGCCCATTTGCTTACACATAACCTGAATCCTTCCTATCTCCCTAGGCTCATTTGCTTACACATAACCTGAATCCTCCAAAATCCTTCAGTAGTAAAGCAAGCACATGACATGTATGCACACATGTGTTTCTAATCTGTGATACATGTACATGGCCAGGGACCCTCCCTGCATGCATGGAGCAATAAACAGTGTCCGCTGACCCAAGCACTGACCTTGCAATCACAACAACAAACATGGATGTACATGTACCATGGAAAGGCAAGTATGCCTAATAACCTCAATCCTCCAAAATCTTTCACTTGGGCAAAGAGGATTTTGGAGGATTTGGGAAGGTTAAATAAAATAGCAATGTTCCTATGAAAAATAAAATGTCTGTTAAAATAACGAAAGCTGCCTTTAAAATAGCGAACAACACGGGTGATACATCTTGAACTTGTTTTGTTTAACAGATAAAATAAGAACCAGCAAACAACAGACAATTTTATGGATGGATTCGTTCCAAATGAAATACAACAGTACTGGTTCAGATTGGAATACATTTAATCTAGTACATTACATGTATGTGAAAGACTGTACAAAATGAAACTCTGAGCAACCAGAAGTAAAAATATGATTTTTCTGAATATGGTATAAAAATACAAACTTGTTCTACTTCACCAAGCAGTGAACATAAAGGTTCATAACGACTCTGCAAAATTATTTTTTTGTACAAAAACAAATGTTGTTAATCCATTATGTCTGTCCTTTATGGACTATCCTTTTGTATCAGAAGGTTACATACATGTGTGTATTTTCTGTCAGGTTTTAGGTAAAAAATCAAGAATTTAAAAAGGAATTGTGTATTTCAGTGCATGTGAACTATTGTGCAATTGTACAGAGCTAGTGTTCATATTTAGTAATAATAATTAAGAACA
The DNA here is from genome assembly GCA_029582265.1 of Zoroaster sp. YZ-2022. Taxonomy (NCBI): domain Eukaryota; kingdom Metazoa; phylum Echinodermata; class Asteroidea; order Forcipulatida; family Zoroasteridae; genus Zoroaster; species Zoroaster sp. YZ-2022. Next base: position 2,597,638 of record CM055831.1, read on the forward strand.
TAATTCCTTTCATTTGAAAGATTCTCCAGACAATCAGCAAATTAAACATAATTAGCCGGAAATAATGTAAAGCAAATGCATTGATTTTTACCTAAAAAGTATTTTTTAATAGACAATAATACAATGTTTATGATGTGTCTTTTTTATAATATGTGACCGGATCCTACGAAATGAGTCTTAAGGTGATGTCGGCACAAATTGAGTTTTTATGTGGTTCAGAAAGAGCATATTCTCCTCTTCAATTTGATAAAAAAATTATGTTCATACGTTACAAAATATGAGTATTACAAAATATAAGTTATACAATAAAACACATTACCCCAGGCTACATGTACACTGTCAGAAAACCCCAAAATATCGCACGTTTAAGTCTGGGCTTGATTTCTGGTTTCATTTATATCATTCTTCCATAGCAACCAGGTAGTTTTAAGTCAACATGGCTGCAAACATGGAGCAACGACTGGGCATTCTAGGGCCAAAAAGGGGACAAAACGATCCTTTGCTGAGTAATTTTGGAACATTCTTGATTCAACATGGTAAAGAAAATCAGGATTTTGAACATTTTCTGATTTTGTTTCGGGGATTTTTTTAGTTGGGTAGATTTATTAACATGTTTTTCTACTTGTTTCTTTCGAAAACAAAAAAAGAAAGATTTTTTCGACCACACACACGCCATGACTTGTGTTTACGTGTCCGTATCTCAATACAGGCATTTTCTGACTTTCTGACTCATTTCGTACAGTCGGGTCACATATCACCGAACGCAATCTAGAAAAGAATGTGCAAAAAAGGAAAAAATAGACACTAAAGTAGAAAGTTAAACAGTAAAATTCATAACCATCAGCAAAATTAAACTTTGCTTACACAACTGCAGTGATCCAGCATGATTTCTCCTACAAGGGACGGTACTACACTGGAAAATCTATCAGATTATATCATATTAACAAATTATTATCTAGAAACTGAATTGGTGTAACATTGGTACGCAAAGCAATCATCCTCAGAATTGATTTCATCTGAAGTGCTTTCATCTTAGAGAGTACAATCTGGCAACTTCTTGTAAAGCATAAAAACAGTTTTTTTTTTTTTTTTTTAAAGTGTGGGCACTTTTTGTGATGAAAGCTTTATAGTTTTATTGAATGATAACATTTCTTAACCAGTTCGCGTCGGAGGCCGTGTATACACGCAATTTTTGTTTGCACTGCGGATCGGAGAGCGTCTAAACACGCCACAGGAAACTCCGGAATATTTGTATGCATGCTCGGTTCAGCCATGCGTGCACGGTGACATGCTCGGAAGTGCCGGCCACCCGCTGTGGAAGCTTCCATTAACGTGTGTGTGGGAAAAAGAAACCCGCCACAGGGGCCCAGAAAAACTTTTTTATTGCCGACGCGAACTGGTTAAGACAAGACCAAATACCACTGTTGTACCTTCTATTTAAGAGAAATGATTCAGGAAAATGTTGGTGAGTTCAATAAAAGAAGCATGGACCCATTAAATGAGTCCATCATCGTGTGCTTCGATCAGCTTCATTAAGATCACCATATGATATTCTGATAACATGTTTTTTTCAAATGTGAATTTTGCCGTTTGCCATTCTTTAGTAAAATATCATAAACACATAATTTTCGTTTAAATAGTCTGTCATTAGTCATCAACGGGGGGTTGTCATTCGATGTCTCATTTCAAAGTTTTATAAAACTGAAAACAGTGACTGCAAATTTTCAGATGTACTTGCACTTTATTCCTAGCTCATGAAATCAAGGATTTTAATTTCAAACAAGGCACCTAGTCAATTTGTCAAGGATGACCACATCGAATCCTTGACGTCCATTAGTTCCCATGGTAATATATTATTCATGATATGGGGAAAAAAGTACACCTGAAACATTTTTGTTTTATCATTTAAACAAAACGGCTTTAAAAGTTTGGACTCACAGGAATTGGGTTTATGATATCCATGGCGACATGTTTGGCAGTCTGAATTTGAATTGGAGCATTTCTCTGTTGTAGTCTGAATCGTCTCTTAAATCTGGGAATAAGTTCAGTCCAGTGATAAGCTCAATGTCTTGAAGTGATGTTCTATGGATAGATAAGTAATCATCCAATGTCTGTAGGAAAGATAAGGAAAATTTTAAGCTGAATACAAAATCCTGTTGGTAAGTGACACTTTGTCCAATGGTTACAGCTGATGCAGTTAAACCACAGCTACAAAGACAAATGCAATAACATTCCATTGATATATTGTCTTCATTTAAAAAATATATATCAGAAATTTGAAGGCTATAAATTGTTTAAAGTGGAGAGCCATGGCCAATAGACCAGCAAACCTACGATCTAGTGGAGTATTCTGTTGGTAAGTGTGACGTAATTCCATCATAAGCCTCACATTTATTAGTCCCTGGCCTAGGAGATGCCCTAACTCAGTTTTTATATTTTTATTTTAGTATTGTTTTTATATCTCAAAGTGTGCCTATAGCCATGTTGTTTATCGTTCTTTGTGTGATTCAATGTTTGTTTACTTCCTAAGTGGTAGCATCAGATCAACTCGACAGTAATTTAGTTTACTTTTTTGTAATCCTACATGGGTGCTACCTTTGTTTCTGTTTCTATTAATTTAATGTAAATTTGTATTTATTTGTTTTTCTACCTGTGAAATCAATAAATAAAATGAATGAAATGAAATGTCAATGGTTCCCTGCTGTTCTTTCCTAAAGTTTAAAACACAAAAGGGCTATTGGAACCAGTCAAGCCAGCACATCCAGTACAAAGCTTGTTCAAAAACAGTGACCATGATAGTTGACCTGTCATTATTAGGGTCAGATTAGTGCAATGATTGTAAAACAAAAACAAATTAACCAAACCAGGGATGATATTGTGAGAAAATGAAAAGGTAGGAAAAATGTTTGCCGTTATCATTAGGCATATACTAGCCTATAGCGGTTTACCTCTATAGCCATGTATAGCAAGGAAACTGTTTTTTATATCGGTATTTACAATAAAATGATACACAAGGAAAGTTTCCATGGTCTGAAGTTAGTCGGAACCCGGTTTCATGGTAGGATTGTCAAAATCAAAAGGTAGGATTTCCTACAAAAGTAGGAAGAATATCACACCTGCCAAACACGCCCTTCTATTTACTGGAAGTTGAATGATTTTCAGATCTCAAATTTCCACTTGCCTGGTAGATGAACATATGGCTAATTTTACCACTGACCACACTGAGTAAGAACTATTTGAAATTTAAGATCATATTTACTGATGGAAAGGACCCTTTATCATTCTACATATACGTTTGTCTTGTTCCCTGACCAGCCATCAGAAATCATCATTTAATCAATCCATGGTTGTAAAGACACCAGTCTATTTTATAAGTTAGCCTCATTTTGAATCCCATAGACTTGTGTAATATAAAAATCAAGATGGCACTCTCTTTTGGGTTTATTAGGTTTATTTATCCACTCTTCAATCTATTTTCTCAAATAGGTATGAGAGAAAAATAACAGTTAAAATTTTCAGATAACAATAACAAACTGTGATCTCTTCTATCAGATGTATTTCTCTTTTTACTTACCTGACAAATTCTGACTGAGTTTGTGTGAGGCAGAACGAATGAGATTACTTCAAGTGATTTGAGTTGACACAAATTCAGGCTGACGTCTTCAAGACATCTTGAAGCCACTATGAAGTAGTGACTCGGGACTGGGGCATCTTTAACCCATGCATCACTGGGATTTATGAAAGACAAAGGGAAAAAAAGTTGAATCATTTCAAACTGCAGTGGGTCCTTTCATATATTCAGTTGGGCATTTAATTCACCACTTCAGATATGGCTTAATGGGACAATATTGTCACGATCAACAGGGCATGGAATCGGAGTGCTAATTTTAGATTAAACTCAGTGACAGAAATAATACCCCACATGATAAGGTCATAAGCCAGTCAGTCACTGTGTTCATCTTAAACTAGGTCACTGATTCCATGCCCTGTTGACAGTCTGCTCTGATCATGACGATACTGTCCCTTTAAGTCCCCACCCACATAAAAACCAAAAACTTGACCGAAATAGTAACAGTTGTCATGTAAAAGGCTTAACCCTTTCATTACCGATTTGTTTCAACACGATGTCCCACTGGTTACCGAATTGTTTGCCCAGTCACGCATAAATTCACACATTATTGCACAACAGTATGCATCCATTTACAGGCACTTTTTCTAAACTAGTTTTTCATCATGAAGAATTTGTTGGAGAAAGATATATTCAATGAAATGATTGTTGTTTACGTAATTCCCTTTCATGTGATACCAAAATCATTGGCATTGTATATAAACTGATTGGATTATTTATTTTACTTCCCCTGACTTCGTTCACAAACACAGAGAGCATTTTGTACACATGTGTATGGCGTTCCATAGCACAAATGGCCATTGAAAGGATTGACTTGTATTATGTCTGATTTCTATAATAGCAACATGTAGGTTGGGCTATACCATTAGAAAGATAAGGAATCAGTCTTTCCAACCATATATAGCATGGGTATGGACTGTGAAGAAGGGAAAAAATACAGCTGTTTTAAAAGCTGGTCATGATACTCCCAATTAAGTGCTGTGTGTGTATTGACCTTGGTCGACTATAAGTCGCCAATGGTAAGCAACAGGGGGTATGTGTGTTGTCAACTAAATTCGCCAATGGTAGTGAAAGGGTTAATCCTATTGGTTAATCAATGCTGTTTGATTGACACGCTCGATCAGTGTATTAATGTTAAATCATGTTCCAGAATACTAGTTTGTAATAAATCTCATTTTAAAGAAAGTTTTTATGCTTACAAAATTAATAACAATTTTTTAATTTATAAGTTTTGAGGCTTTGCATGGTGGAATATCGATATCGTTTCGGTTTGCGGTAACACCATGTGTTTATCTCAAAAAATCTTACAATAACAATTTAATGACACACCTTTTTTCGTCACACTGCAATAACTTCCATTTGAAAAAATACATAAAACAAATATACGCTGATTGGAACTCATATCAGTCCCGCCCACTACTCTTCAGATCAGACTCCTCCCACCCCTCTTCAATTTTTTAAATTTTTAGAATAAGCTTTAAAATACCCTTCCCACTTATAATTTTAAAGAAAAAAACCAAATCTACGACTGCAACATTTTACTGCAAGCTCTTACCTCAATGCGACATCATAATATGTATCCCTCCGTGTGTCGGAGTCCCAGTCGTAAACCGGACCAGCCAGAATGTTCATCTCTGCTGATCGGTTCCCCTGATTGGCCCATTGCTTTATCTTCCCAGCCAATGGCAGCCACACATCTGAAGGTGATTGTGGAACCAGACAAATAAGATTGCAGTTTGATTATATAATTATTGTAATAAAGGTCTATATAAAATATAATTTATATCAGCTCCGTGCATGAGCTGTTGAGGGCACATGTTTTTTACATCACTGTTTTTCAATGATATTGTGTTTAGTGTTTTTGCAGCTGATGGGCACCATTTCCTCAAGATATACAACCAGGGATGATATTGTGAGAAAATGAAAAGGTATGAAAAATGTTTGCCGTTATCATTAGGCATATACTAGCCTATAGCGGTTTACCTCTATAGCCATGTATAGCAAGGAAACTGTTTTTTTATCTTGGTATTTACAATAAAATGATACACAAGGAAAGTTTCCATGGTCTGAAGTTAGTCGGAACCCGGTTTCATGGTAGGATTTTCAAAATCAAAAGGCAGGATTTCCTACAAAAGTAGGAAGAATAACATGCCTGACAATGTATCACTGATTCACTGGCTTTTAGAAGTAGGAATACAGAGTTCTGTTACACACACACATAAACTGTACACGTAACGCTCACTTGATACTGAAGTGCCCTCTATGGGTATATTTTTACCACTAGAGGGATGGGATATTCACAAGCTAGATAGCTCTAATACTGAATGGATGAATGAACAGCTCATTGAGATTATTTATTGAAGCATGAAGAACACTTAGGGAGGAGGGCCAAAGTCATGGTACAGTCAAGCCTTTGAGGAGCCTGGCCAAGCCCAGGCTACCTGGTCTCCTAATCTGTCTTTTGTGAGTCCTAATCCTGTAACAATACAGCACCTGGAGTGTCGTGGCTTACCGGACTCAAGTTCTGGTGTTAGCAGCAGAATGTGGGTTCGAATCCCGGCCGTGACACTTGTGTCCTTGAGCAAGACACTTAACCATAATTGCTTCTCTCCACCCAGGGGTTAAATGGGTACCTGTGAGGGCAGAGTTGGTTGATTAGCCCTATATGCGCTGTAATGGCAGCAATTGAGCTGTATACTCCCCAGGGAGCTGAGATGGTTTCAGGAATGATTTATGAGCCTTATGAGCCTTATGAGCAGGGGTAATGATATAATGCGCCTTGAGCACCACTTAGTTGGTGGATATGTGCGCTATATAAGTCCACACATTATTATTATTATTATTATTATTATTATTATTACCTGCCAATCAACCTAACCTGGGCTTCTGGAGGGCCTAGCCCAGTCAACTAGAGCTCATTATAATGGCTGCAGTTGTGAACAAAAGACAGCTGAGGTGTCAGTCATGTCTGTGTTTACAATAAGGGCTATCTGAGATATATTCATTAGGCCTAACTCCCTAGGCCCATTTGCTTACACATAACCTGAATCCTTCCTAACTCCCTAGGCCCATTTGCTTACACATAACCTGAATCCTTCCTAACTCCCTAGGCCCATTTGCTTACACATAACCTGAATCCTCCAAAATCCTTCAGTAGTAAATCAAGCACATGACATGTATACACACGTGTTTCTAATCTGTAATACATGTACATGGCCAGGGACCCTCCCTGCATGCATGGAGCAATAAACAGTGTCCACTGACCCAAGCACTGACCTTGCAATCACTACAACAAACATGGATGTACATGTATCATGGAAAGGCAAGTATGCCTAATAACCTCACTCCTCCAAAATCTTTCACTTTAGCAAAGAGCATGTAGCATGTAACCTCAATCCTTCAATATCCTTCACTTTAGCAAAGATGATTATGGAGGATTTGGGAGGGTTAGGATTAATAAAGGTCTTTTGTGCTCAGCTAGGGGATTATATAGGGCCATGGGCTTGGCCAGGCTTCTCAAAGGCTTGGCTGTACCATGACTTTGTCCCTCCTCCATTACCTCGTTTGAATACAGCATACTGAGGTACGATATTGGATGACGTCAGGGCATTGAACTCGGTATCGATTGTATCAGCCAGAGCTGAAATAAACAAGAAATAATTGTAAGATATCAGTGATCCTGGAAGGCAAAATTGACAGAAAAAGTTCAAGGGGTTCGTCAAAAACAAGATTGGACAAGGCTGACTATCAACACAGCAGTTCAGCATGCCAAAGATCACCGCGCCTGGAGATGTACAACAGAAATGGCTGCCTCCTATCCTCTGACAGAGGACAGCACCGGACAGAACAGAAATCAAGATATTTGAGTTAAGAATTTGTCTTTTATGGTCACCTTGCTGATCTTCATGTATAAAAATAGAAACAACATGCAAGGAATACCAGAAGTGAATGCTCAATTATCTTGTTGGATTTTGCAGTTATAATAAATCCAAAAGTTGGTTGTTTTACTTACATGGTTGATATAGGAATCCTTGTTGAATATCAGTAGGTAGTTGTGGATTAATATCGGGTCTGTAACTGGAACACTTTGGTGATTTTTCTGGTTTCAGTCTGACGTCATATCGTACGCAATTGTTAATCTGTGTTACTGAGGGAGACTGATATTGAAAACAAACAAAAAATAGATTTGAATATTCTGAATGCAGTAACGGACATTATCGTATTAAATATATACATTGGTGGTCAGCACTTGAGTTGAATTGAGTCATGGAATATTTACAGTGGTGTCTAGTTGAGTCAATTTAAGGTACATGTAATTAAATTTTTTTTTTTTATGCAAGTCGCCCCACACAAGGCCAATGGCCACTCCAAGGTGGGGGCTACTAAGTTGTTACAACAACTCCACACTGAAGAAACCAGCCCCTCGCACCGAAACAAGACAAGTTAATAACCAGCCTCTTCACAGTGCGAATAGGACTGGGAGGGGTAACTAGTCCAGAACAAGGCAGTTGTTAAACTGCCTCTGCCCCTATAAGCAATTATGGTTAAGTGTCTTGCTCAAGGACACAAGTGTCACGGCCGGGATTCAAACCCACATTCTGCTGCTAACACCAGAACTTTAGTCCGGTAAGCTAGACCGCTCAGCCACGACACTCCATCGCCTGGAGTTGAGTCGTGTCAATGACATGCCAGGGTCAAGTCAATTTCAGTTGTGTGACAAAGTCTGCTCGATGCGAGTCAAATTGAGTCATCTTGAGTCATCTTGCTTGAGTCAATTTGTGTCATTGATCTCATAGCTGGAGTTGAAATGAGTCACGGAATATTGGGAAGGGAGTCGAGTCGTGTCAATGCCGTGTCAATGCCGTGTCAATGCCGTGTCAATGACACGTCAAGGTCAAGTCAATCCGAGTTGTGTCACAAAGTCTACTTGAATCGAATCAAATTGAGTCATACATCTTGCTGGAGCCAATTCGAGTCATTAAATTCAGATATACTTTTTAACCCTTAAGTGCGCGCGATCCATTTTTATACACTATAACAGGAGCTGCCAGTCGACAACTGGCACGCGTAATTCAATGAATGGGGGCATATACCGTTGCATAATCGTTTTCCTAGCATTCCCACATTCTTTCAGATAGTCTAGAGGTTGTATATAACCATTTCAGGGGCGGATCCAGGAATTTTTAAGGGGGGGAGGGCAGGGTGGGGGGTCAAGATTTTCATTTTTTTTTCTTCTGATAATAACCACCTGTTATGTTTTGTATTATTTGGGGTTTTTACCCCCTCCCCCCCACCCCTGGATCCGTGTCGGAATTCCCATAATATATTTCCACCCTTTTTAGGGGAGGATTCATGATTTTTTGCAGGGGGGGCAGTAGGTTTTTCTTTTTCTCTTAAGTTTTTGTACACTACTTGGAGCTGCCAGTCGACAACTGGCACGCGTAACTCAATGAATGGGGGCATATACCGTTGCATAATCGTTTTCCTAGCATTCCCACATTCTTTCAGATAGTCTAGAGGTTGTATATAACCATTTCAGGGGCGGATCCAGGAATTTTTAAGGGGGGGAGGGCAGGGTGGGGGGGTCAAGATTTTCATTTTTTTTTTCTGATAATAACCACCTGTTATGTTTTGTATTATTTGGGTTTTTTCCCTCTCCCCCACCCCCTCCCCCCACCCCTGGATCCGCGTCGGAATTCCCATAATATATTTCCACCCTTTTCAGGGGAGGATTCATGATTTTTTGCAGGGGGGCGGTAGGTTTTTCTTTTTCTTTATGTCCGAAAATAACCCCCTGTTATGTTTGTTATTATTTTTGGTTACATGAGCTACAGGGTACCAGATTCCCCTTCAGTGTCCCTTGTCTCACTGTACGACTGTTGTAATAAACCATAGAGCTGAATAAATCATGTCTGTCCACCATGTCCCCTGGCATTTTCAAGGTCCACTCATTTGTTTACACCATCCTTTTTTTATAGCTCCATGTTTACACTTTGAAAACCCACCTCCCACCATGGAAAAAAAGGGGGGATGGGGGGGGGGTGGCTAAATGGGCAGTCAAAACCTACTCTTCCTCCGTTTATAGCTAGATACGCTATGCTTGGCGTGCCAAACAATTATTACTTCCAGACATAGCTCCCGTCACGCCACGTGAGTCAAACAGTCGTTTACAGCCAAGTCAAACAGCTGTTTTCAGTCAGTCAGGCTTGCTTCAAAGCCCCGCCCCTAACCTCCACCCCCCCCCATCCCCCAACCCCCCCACAGACCTAGTAGTAAACAACTCATTCATAAAAAACGTACAATGTATCAAACGCTCCTTGACAGTAGCCAGTCTGGCAGCTGGGTCAATTACCTCTAAGGATTATGTTGCTGTACAATTTCAATGGGGAAATCCCTTGGGAGCTGACCTCGCCTGACCCTACTTGTAAACAATGCCACTCCTAAACGACCCCATGGTGGCCACTCAAACTCTGCAATATGTTTCTCAAGCGTATAATGTACAAAGTCAAGGGAAATGGGGTTTCAACTAATTTCATACGCAAAATAATTAACAAAAACGCTTAATTGACCAGTAGGCTACTGGCAGCTTACGCACATAAGGGTTAAAAGATTATATCAAAGAATGTCCATTTTATATAGTTCTCTGACAGAGATGCATGGGCAGGGATTCACCGGCAACTTTATTCAGTTACAATAAACAGATATATTGATAAAAAAATACTTACATTTTTACGAACAGCAAAAGAACTAAAGAAAGGAATCCCGAGTGTGATATCGTAGGCAGTTACGAAGTTGGTTTGATAAAGTTCACAGTACAAGCTTAAGTCACGTCGAAGCTTGGGGAGACCGAAGGGAGCATTCTTTTGTCTAGATGAACCAACTGTCAAAATTATGATAAAAACGATTATAAAAAAAAAACGATTATAAAAAAAAAAATATATATATATTTGGAAAAAATCAGATATCGTGAAAGTAAAACCATTTCAGCAAGAGATGTCACAAAAAGCTTTGGAATGAAAAATGCTTTATGTATCTCCTCAAGGCAGAATTAGCCCTCCTACTACAGCTGCACTTTAGTGGCAAGTAGCTATAGAGGTCAAAACTGCATGTTTTGACTGTTGACCCAAATGTGCACACAGAGGCATTTGTGACTGTGGAGTGTCGTGGCCGAGCGGTCTAGCGCACCGAACTCAAGTTCTGGTGTTGCCAGCAGCAGGGTGTGGGTTCGAGCCCCGGTCGTGACACTTGTGTCCTTGAGCAAGGTACTTAACCATAATTGCTTCGTCCTTCGGATGGGACGTAAAGCCGTAGGTCCTGTGTGTTGTGTAATGCACGTAAAAGAACCCAGGATACTTATCGTGAAAGTGTTTCTGGTTTAGCGCCTCGGAATAGGCAACTAGATTGATGGCGCTTTACAAATGCAGATTGGATTGGATGGATTGACTGGATTTGACTGTCATTTTGACCACCCTGAACAATACAAGACAATGCTTTTACCAGGCAAAAACGGTCGACTCATTTTAACCTGTAAATGTACTTACTACATGTAAGGTTTGACAGTGTTTGACTTTTAAGTGCACTAGATATACCTTGGCAAGTCAACATTTTGACTGATTTTGACCCTTGTAGTCATAGGAGGGTTAAAAACAGTGAACTAATGTCAACAACACAAGTGAGGACATCATAGAGAAAATAACGGAAATTAAATAGAAATAGGTGGAACACATAGATAATGTCGTCACATCAGTGCAATAAGGTCGTATCATAGTTATGACCTTGTTGCAGACATGGATTTTGCTCAGTGCAATAAGGTCGTATCATAGTTACGACCTTGTTGCAGACATGGATTTTGCTCAGTGCAATAAGGTCATATCATAGTTACGACCTTGTTGCAGACATGGATTTTGCTCAGTGCAACAAGGTCGTATCATAGTTACAACCTTGTTGCAGATATGGATTTTGCTCAGTGCAACAAGGTCGTATCATAGTTACGACCTTGTTGCAGACATGGATTTCGCTCAGTGCAACAAGGTCGTATCCTTTTACAGAGTTCCAGGATTGAACACTATGGAAGAAGATACAACATTGTTGCACTCAATTGTTTTAATGTACATGTATGCAAATTTATGCACTATTGCACATATGACCTTGTTGCATTTTTTTTTATAGATACGGCCTTGTTGCATTTTTTTTTATAAATACGACCTTGTTCTGACAGGACGTTATAACAGGACAACAAAATCACAAGGAAGACAAAATAAAAGGTAGAGGAATGACATTATGTCAAATACAGGAACAAATTGCTAAATGTATCTTAACGTTTCATTTCTAGTTTCTTAGTTTAACTCAACTGGCATAAGCGGTTTTTCCAGAAATATGGTTTTACAGTTTTGTGAGAACACCATGCTAAAAAATATTGCCAGGGTTGTGATTTGACAAAAGTAAAAAATCCTGAAAAATAGGTAGCAGGCCTTTGATCTAGTGGACAAAGCCCCCTGAACTCCTGGGTCTCCCTTTGGTCTAGAGGACAAAGTCCCCTGAACCTCCTGGGTCTCCCTTTGGTCTAGAGGACAAAGCCCCCTGAACCTCCTGGGTCTCCCTTTGGTCTAGAGGACAAAGCCCCCTGAACCTCCTGGGTCTCCATTTGGTCTAGAGGACAAAGCCCCCTGAACCTCCTGGGTCTCCCTTTGATCTAGTGGACAAAGCCCCCTGAACCTCCTAGGTCTCCCTTTGGTCTAGAGGACAAAGTCCCTTGAACCTCCTGGGTCTCCCTTTGATCTAGTGGACAAAGCCCCCTGAACCTCCTGGGTCTCCCTTTGGTCTAGAGGACAAAGTCCCTTGAACCTCCTGGGTCTCCCTTTGATCTAGTGGACAAAGCCCCCTGAACCTTCTGGGTCTCCCTTTGATCTAGTGGACAAAGCCTTCTGAACCTCCTGGGTCTCCCTTTGGTCTAGAGGACAAAGCCCCCTGAACCTCCTGGGTCTCCCTTTGGTCTAGAGGACAAAGCCCCCTGAACCTCCTGGGTCTCCCTTTGGTCTAGAGGACAAAGCCCCCTGAACCTCCTGGGTCTCCCTTTGGTCTAGAGGACAAAGTCCCCTGAACCTCCTGGGTCTCCCTTTGGTCTAGAGGACAAAGCCCCTGAACCTCCTGGGTCTCCCTTTGGTCTAGAGGACAAAGCCCCCTGAACCTCTTGGGTCTCCCTTTGGTCTAGAGGACAAAGCCCCCTGAACCTCCTGGGTCTCCCTTTGGTCTAGAGGACAAAGCCCCCTGAACCTCTTGGGTCTCCCTTTGGTCTAGAGAACAAAGCCCCCTGAACCTCCTGGATGTTTAATTTTGGAGGATTTACAGACTCTCCACATCCCCATAAAACAAGACACTTGAGGTTTGGACACAATACAAGCTACTTCTTTCTTTCCTTGGTGGCTACTTCTCTTCTTTTAAGAACGTTTTGAGGCAAAGGGAGATTTGTACAAATTCTGAGAAATCACAGGCATGTTAAATAAAAGTACATGCGCTGTACTATGACAATTTATTTTTAGTAAATTCGACTCAATTGGAATGAGGGTTTTTCCAGAAACATGGTTTGTGAGAACTTTAAAAAAAAAATCCATACTTCATGCAATTTAAAAATATTACATATTAGTCCCTGATACTTACAATTTGTTAATCTAAGATTGTTATTCATATCCTTCAATGTGACATCCCTGGTTTCTGTGAAAGACTAACAAAATAGAAATAAATAGAGAATTAGCTTTTCCATAATCAAACTATATATATCGCGGAACCCGCTGCTATATAGGATTCTAGCCAGCCAATCGTCATCGGGCAAGCTCGGTGGTCGAGAGGTTAAGACGTCTGCACTAGTAAGAGGGGGTTGTGGGTTTGAATCCCGCCCGAGTCACCCGTGAAGTTTTTTCACAGGTGACTTTCATATGATACCAAAATCATTGGCATTGTATATAAACTGATTGGGTTATTTATTTTACTTCCCCTGACTTTGTTTCACAAACACAGAGAGCATTTTGTACACAAGTGTATGGCATTCCATAGCACAAATGGCTATTGAAAGGATTGACTTGTATTATGTCTGATTTCTATAATAGTAACATGTATGTTGGGCTATACCATTAGAAAGATAAGGAATCAGTCTTTCCAACCATATATGGGTATGGACTGCAAAGAAGGGAAAAAATACAGCTGTTTAAAAAGCTGGTCATGATACTCCCAATGCTGTGTGTGTGGTGACCTTGGTCGACTAAAGTCGCCAATGGTAAGCAACAGGGGGTATGTGTGTTGTCGACTAAAGTTGCCAATGGTAGTGAAAGGTTAAGGTACAACAGTTTTACATTTACAACTCATTAACCCTCCTACTATAGCTGCACTTTAGTGGCAAGTAGCTATGGTGGTCAAAATCAGTCAGCTGCCTGTTTTGACTGTTGACCCAAATGTGCACACAGGGGCATTTTTGACTGATTTTTACTGTCACTTTGACCACCCTGAACAATACAAGACTATGCTTTTACCAGTCAAAAACGGTCGACTCATTTTCACATGTAAATGTACTCACTACACGTAAGGTTTGACAGTGTTCGACTTTTTAAGTGTACTAGATATACCTTGGCAAGTATATCAACATTCTGATTTTGATCCTTACAGTCATATGAGGGTTAATGATATATATGGTGTTTCCACAAGCTTTTTCTAATCACATATTTTCCCTGCCTGATATGAAATAAAGAGGTACTCACATCAAGAATTGTTTGGCTACAAGCGCATCCTGTTGCCGAATCTATCTGTTTGCGATCATACTCATTGTCATCTACCGGGTAACTGCATTCCCCATTCGAGGCGGACGCATACTCTGTGGGATCGGTATCTAGCGCCCTCGGTGAGGTCAACGCACTCTGGAGTATTCCTGCTGTGCCGTTATTCTCCAGCGGGGTTACATTGATCAGCTCTGTTAATAAAAACAAAATAGGTTGAATAATAATAATAATATAGACTTATATAGTGCACGTATCCACCAAACTGGTGCTCAAGGTGCATGACATTATTACCCCTGCTCATCAGGCTCATAAATCATTCCTGAAACCATCTCAGCTCCCTGGGGAGTATACAGCTCAATTACTGCCATTACAGCGCATATAGGGCTAAGGGAAGCCGTCATAAGTACTTTAGTCGGCGCCGCGCGACTTTGAGGGTCACACTGAGCGCCCGGCTGGCTGAGCTGAGCTATGCGGGCGCACGCCCAGAAGTGTATAACAATGGGAACAATAGTGTTGCTTAATTCCCGATGTTGAGCAAGAATTACAAAGATCTCGGCGGGTTGCCAGCCACGCATTTCCTTCTTTCATTCTAAACAGTTTGCAGCTCACAAAGCAAATATGTATGGAACTCACTTGTAGCCAATTCGTAGCGGTGTATCAATGTTCATTCCCTTTTAAAAGATACAAACTATATTTCTAGATGTAATGTATTTATTTAGTTTCTCTTACAGATGCATGATTGTCATGGCGACCGAGGAAAATATTTAATACAAAAATGTCAAGAAGAATTACAGCTTAAACCCAGAATGGACCTAAACTTGAACAAAACGGCATTTTATTTTTTTACCATTTACGATCATATTTATTTTACCTCCACAAAAGTAATATAATATATATTTTTCTACGGAGACCCTCGTGATCCCTTGTTTTTATTTTATAAATTTGACGTAAGGCATGACTCCACTCCAGATCCAATATCCATTGTATTTTTCATTACAGGCCCGGAATTTCTTTAGAAACATGACACCCTTCTTAATTACGCCCCTTTCGAATACTTTTTATCTTTTAACGACGCAGACAAAGTGCAGACGGACTTTTGCTACAATTAAACTGTCGATCATTCTTGATGAGTAGGCAAAATAGATACATCACACTCATTCGGTTTTGGCATTAGCAAAGACAACTTATATTTATTATAAAATACAGTTGTAAATTCTCAGATATTTGTTAAAATTGATAAAGGACTATACATTGATGATGTCCATCATACAACAAACATGGAAAATCAATCACAAAATATGATGTTAAAATTACTTTGTTGGTCCTCAAAAGGACCGGTTGTTTTGAAATCCAAAAAATTAATCACAATTATAAAATTAAACAAATCATATAATAACATAAATTTTCTATAAATGTTATCGTCTTGGGTGCACCTTCTTCCGATGGTCATCCTGGTCTTTCTGGCTGGTGAAGACGCATTTCACATCCGGCTTCACACCTTCCCAGGACTTCTCCTGGAACAGCGGCATGTGTTCACCGTCGTCCCGTCACCACCCGGCAGTCGCCCCTGTCTCCACCCGGCAGTCGTCCCGTCACCACCCGGCAGTCGTCCCGTCACCACCCCGCAGTCGGCCCGTCTCCACCCGGCAGTCGTCTCCGCCCGGTTGGACTTAATCTCAGAACATATAGGATTGTCGAGGAAATCTGCAAAACCAAGTTACATAGACTTGGACTCTGGCGACATATTGATCGATAAACCTGAGACAGCGGTGCATATCATGAACAAATCTGATTTCCTTGATGTCTTTGACAAAGTTGACAACCCAAAGGATTTTGTTCTAAAATTAGTTGCAATGAATTGCTTGCCGAGGAGGAACTGGCACATTTTAATTATCATGGGGGGGAGGGGAGGTGATTTGCAAACAAGGAAATATTACAAAGAAAGCACTCAAACATCATCCAATTTTTATAGCCATAATAACACAAGCACAAATAGTATATCTAATGGAAACATCGTCAACCACCTATCCAAAACAGCTACGGGACGCAATAAATGGAAAATGTAGGAAGTTGGCAAAAAAATTAGACATAAGTTAGACACATTTTTTTCTGTTTAATTAATTTTAACATTAATACTATCATCACTTGCTGTTATTTATTTTTGTTTGGGGATAAAAAAATGGTTAGACCTTCATTGACAATTACATTTGCTATCTGCACCTAAATTACGGACGCATTATTGGTCTAAATGTACTTTTAAAAGATACATAATGTAACATAACTTAACCCTCAATTTTATTTTGCTTGAATAAAGAATTTTCACAGAATGAATAAATGCTTGTAAGTTGTATACATGTATATGTAAATCCATTGGACGACAATCATAAGCTCTGCGGTCGGAGACGACATTCTTCAGTAGCACTAGCAGAAGTAGAAGTGAATTGCTTCTCTTCCTTCATCCATGCTTGTCCGCAGTGTTTATCTTCATTTCGATAAATTTCCACCCGAACGAAGCTGTGGATTACAGCCATCGGTGTAGGCCTATATTTATTAGTATTAGTTTAGGCTTAGCCTAACCATGCAGGAAGGAACTCCTCCATGGCCTAACGTCAGTTATCACATTTCTAGCCGTTCCGGAGGCAGTCATGTCGCGGCACTTGCAGTGATTGTAAGGGATTGTTCACCGATGCCATTTGCATTGGACAATGAACCAATACTTTCATCAAGGGAGACGGCAATAAGGCGTTTATCCAGCTTTCCTCCCTCCTTTACAGTCGCAGAATTCAGAAAAGTTTTCTTTGCTGACAGGACCTAACGTCGCGACATGGCATTTTTACATACACAAAGTATTAAGGACGGGTATCAAACTATTATGTTTACATCGCGTATTACACTTTCCGTCTAACACCCAATCCCACGGCCGCTGGTCTAGCATCGAACAACAGTGCACATGGGCTGTTCTCACGGTTAAACACGTCTCGCTGCGCTGTATGTATTTGATATCAAGACATGAGGGAGGCATGGAGTCGGATATAAGTACCATCCAAGCAACTTATGTGCGCGTCGGCGGGCGATGCACATCATCAGGACGACACACGTGGATGCGTGATCGAAACGTATGGTATTCAAGTACACAGACACGTAGCCTTCACGATATTTGTTTTTCGCAATTCGTTTCTCGACACTCAAAATCAACTTATTTTATTAATTTTTTTTCAAATATTCAGACCAATGTTTTTAATATTCGCCGGGCAAAAAAAAAAGAAAAAAGTAATGGATTTCCAATTTTTTTTTTTCGATTTTTCAACAAAATAAGTCGCCGCATCCGTAAACCAACTAATAAAATTGAACGGCCACATGGTTATTTACCATCACCTATAAAAGTGTGCAGAAATGATTACATATTTCTTTTCTGCCGGAATGATTCACAGTCACACATTTATTAAATATGTTTCTGTTTTTAACACTCAATATTTATTATTTTCGGGTGCAGTACCCAGGGTTTCCATTTCTTCGTGGCAGTGCTTCAAAGACCTGGATGCTCTGATTTCTGGAAATGTCGGCACCACACCTGACACAAAACAACCGTGGCGGAAAATTTGGACACCTGAAAAAGTGGGCGTATTATGATGAGGACTTTGACTTTGACCAATCATGTTTACAAATACTCACCCATCTACTATCTTGTTAATTGATTGGACATTTTTCTAATACGGTGATGTATGAGCAAAATAAATATATTTAAATTCTTTAAATACTCTGTCGGCATCGCTAACTTATCTAACGAAGCACATTGTTTGATTGCAACCCTGTGCTGTTATGGCAATATCATGGATTTCACCCAAAGGGAAAAATAACAATTGCCTGATCATCTAGTCCTTGCGCTGAGCTGAAAATTATCGTTACTTATTTCATTGAGCTAAATAATGATCAAAGTTATCTTGGCAATCCTTGAAAATGATTTATTAAAATTACGAGATAAAACTGACCTGGGTATCAATTCTTCATTAAAACACGATAGCCGTAATAGTTTTTCACAGTTAAGACTGGTTCGGTTTTGCTTCAGTGATTTTTGATCCCGCGGCTGGGCTGGCTGCGGCGCGCTGCGGCCCGCTCCCAAGTAGACTGTTTATTGAGCTCATTTACATATCAAAAGGGCTTCCCAATAGGTACGATTTAATGAGCTGTGTGCCTCGCGGCGGCGCCGCGTAAAATCTTGTGGTTTTGAAGCAGTTCGGCGGCGCCGCTGAGCGCCGCGGCGCACCGCAGCACGCCGACTAAAATACTTTTGACGGCTTCCCTAATCAAACACAACAACCAACTCTGCCCTCACAGGTACCCATTTACCCCTGGGTGGAGAGTAGCAATTATGGTAAAGTGTCTTGCTCAAGGACACAAGCACCCTGGTCATGGATGGGATTCGACGATGGCACTCCACATATAAAAAAAAATAATTAAATTTCACCAAAATTGCTCAAGGACAAAAGTGCCACGGTCGCGGTTGGGATTCGAACCCACATTTTGACGACTCAGCCATCAGAACACAAATCCGATGCACTAATCCGCTCGACCATGGCACTCCACATAAGAGGTCTGTGGATAAGATTTCAAGGGATGTTTGTTACCATCATCAACTTTACACCAATTAATTTTTGAGGTATGCACTGCCTTAAAAGTAATTCCAGGTCATGTCTGATATTTGACCCTTGACCTTACTGATTGACCCTACTGACCTTACCTGCCATGAGATCATACAGATCAACATTCTTGACCGTCGGGATCGTTATTCCAGTCTGAAAACTCTTTCCATAACCAACAAACATTCCCTAAAAAAGTAAAGAAAAATTAGAGATTAGTTCAAGTGAAGAACAAAATCAGGGGGGTGATTTGACAAAAGTAAAACATCCTGAGAAATGGGTATCAGGTCATGGGTCTCCCTTTGGTCTAGAGGACAAAGCCCCTGAACCTCCTGGGTCTCCCTTTGGTCTAGAGGACAAAGCCCCTGAACCTCCTGGGTCTCCCTTTGGTCAAAGGACAAAGCCCCCTGAACCTCCTGGGTCTCCCTTTGGTCTAGAGGACAAAGCCCCCTGAACCTCCTGGGTCTCCCTTTGGTCTAGAGGACAAAGCCCCTGAACCTCCTGGGTCTCCCTTTGGTCTAGAGGACAAAGCCCCTGAACCTCCTGGGTCTCCCTTTGGTCTAGAGGACAAAGCCCCTTGAATCTCCTGGATGTTTAATTTTGGAAGATTTACAGACTCTCCACATCCCCACAAACAAGAAACTAGAGGTCTAGAGGACAAAACCCCCTGAACCTCCTGGGTCTCCCTTTGGTCTAGAGGACAAAGCCCCTGAACCTCCTGGGTCTCCCTTTGGTCTAGAGGACAAAGCCCCCTGAACCTCCTGGATGTTTAATTTTGGAAGATTTACAGACTCTCCACATCCCCACAAACAAGAAACTAGAGGTTTGGACACAATACAGGCTACTTCTTTCTTTCCTTGGTGGCTACTTCTCTTCTTTCAAGAAAATTTTGAGGCAAAGGGAGTTTGTAAAAAAATCCTGAAATCAGAAAAAATTCCAAGAAATCACAGGCCTGCTATAATATTAAATTTTATTATAAAATTGTCATTCAGTTGATAATACATTTTTGTTTTTAATTGCATTTCTGTTCAGGGTACAATCATTCATATACATATAATGGAATAGTTAGGGACCAGCTGTACTATGCAGTGACTGGTTTACAAATAATGAATGTTTATGAGTGCAATGGTGAGAATATTTTCATGAGTTCAAAGATTGAACGTTCCGTTCAAAGAGGTGAAGCTGAGTTGAGTAATGGTTTGATTAATGAATGCCGCGTGACCTACAATCCTCCAATCACATGACAAGGATCTACTGGGGTGTTATATAATATTTTATATTACATTCACAAGGAATGGTACTCAAATTTAGGACTGGTAATTGAAAAATAACAAGTGCGTTAGGTTAACCATTCAGAATTTTAACTCAGGCTTTTTCATATCCGATTGAATACAAAATACAACTAAGAATTCCTTATCATTTTCATAAAGGACCCTATATGAAAATGGTCTAAAAAATAGTGGTGTACACTGAAGGCTGCTTCATTCATGAGATTAGTATAGATTAACCTTCAATATAGTCTTGTGAACAGACTCGGCCAGGTTCCCCTTAAGAGAAAAGGCTCCTTAACCCTAACCACCCTAAATCCATCAAAATCCTCCAAGGGGCACTCTGTTGGAAAAATTCAGCACTGTTGGAAACTGGTACTTTCACCTCTTCAAATGGGGCAAAATTACTACCTGGCAAGAAGTACAGGCCATAAGTGCTGAATATGAAAGATTAACAAAAATGCATGGTGCATTTTGAACATAAGGTCAGTAGCCACGAGGGGGCACGTGCCCCCCCCACAAATGTGCCCCCCCACTGAAAAAGTCCTGGCTACGCCGCTGGATAAGGGCATGTTTCCAAAAGTGCACTGATGGATTTTGGAGGATTCAGGGGTTAGGGTTAATGCAGATATTTCAGAAGTGTTTGAGATATATATAGTTGTAGTTTTTTGCTTTTTGTACATCATAATAAGTTTCATCCTTTGATGTACAGATAAATTCCATTGTTTCAAAGGTCTTTCAATTTTCAATCACATTTAACAAATATTTTTTTATTTTATTATTTTTTTTACAGAGTTTTCTTCTAGCACCCCCTGTTGAACTTCACAACAAAATGCAGCTTAGCCATTGCTCTGAACAACCACAAGAGGGCAGTGTACACGGAACCACAGTTTTTCAGATAATTATAATCAAGTTTAGACACCCCACAAGCACGAGAGAGTTAACAATGTCAAACAATACCTGCATGTTTTGGCCGAATGGATTGAAACCGTCCGAGGCTCCTTTGCATATTTTGCGGTCATAACCCTCCTGCTGCCTGTATCAAAGATGAGGGTAAATAAATAAACAACTTAGTGTAAAGGTGAGATGATGGGGGGGGGGGGGGGGCGGAAGGAGGGAGGGAGAGAGACATAGAATAAGATTTATATACCTATGAAGGTACAGATGGATATTGTGTTTGATAGCCACTGTAGCACTGAGTACGGCAGCACAAAGCTGTATACTCCACAGGGAGCTGAGAAAGTTTAAGGATTGATATTGGACCAGGGATAATAATGAAAAGCACTTACAGAATCACATCGTAATAGATTTCGCTCGATAAAGACCAGATAAACACAGTAGAAGATTGACATACAGCAAGATAGAAAAACAAAGATATGCAGACAAACAAACACTAACAGACAAACAAACAGCAAGACTATCAGACAATGAACCAGACACTCAAACGGCAGAGCGAAACGTAAATACTAACAGACAAACAAACACTAACAGACAAACAAACAGCAAGACTATCAGACAATGAACCAGACACTCAAACGGCAGAACGAGACGTAAACACTAACAGACAAACAAACACTAACAGACAAACAAACAGCAAGACTATCAGACAATGAACCAGACACTCAAATGGCAGAGCGAGACGTAAACACTAACAGACAAACAAACACTAACAGACAAACAAACAGCAAGACTATCAGACAATGAACCAGACACTCAAACGGCAGAACGAGACGTAAATACTAACAGACAAACAAACACTAACAGACAAACAAACAGCAAGACTATCAGACAATGAACCAGACACTCAAACGGCAGAGCGAGACGTAAATACTAACAGACAAACAAACACTAACAGACAAACAAACACTAACAGACAAACAAATACTAACAGACAAACATACAGACAGGTAAAGAAAGAAACACAAAGTGAAAGCGATAACAAACAATTGACAACTAGATAACCAACTGGAGATAAAAGGTAGACAAACAAACTGAATTTAACCCTTCACGAGTAAAATCACAAGAAGGCATATATCTTACTTAGCAAATATCCAACCCTCATCCATCAAGACGACAGTGTCTTCAAGCTGCAAGCCATAGGAGGAATGAAGCTGAACAGGTAGTAGTCGTTTGGTGTAGATCTGGCCATGATCAACTTTACACTGTTTGGCAGAAAATCATTTCGGGGAAAAAAAGCAATTATAAGTAAGCCATGAAAAACCAAAACTGGTGTTATGTCGTTCACAAGTTGTATAAATGGAAAGATACCACATGTTGTCAAAAGTGATTCTATGGGTATGATTACTTTCTTTGAAATAAATATAAAACAACAAATTTGTGGGTTTCATCTCACTGTGGAGTCTAGGTCATGAGAATGTGAAACATACCACATGTTGTCAAAAGTGATTCTATGGGTATGCTTACTTTCTTTGAAATAAATATAAAACAACAAATTTGTGCGTTTCATCTCACTGTGGAGTCTAGGTCATGAGAGTGTGAAACAGCATTTCACAATTTTTACTGAAAACACCGTCATTTCCCTGAAATGAGAGAACTTCAGGCAGAATAACTTTGTCTGGATAAACGTTTCCTTCACCAACTCAGCTTTTGAAAAATGATTTTGTTTATTTGATGAACAGGTAATTACCAATGTTGTACTTTCCCTTTTATGAAGTTAGATTTCCTCTATAACTGTTTCTCCTAAACATACCTGCAAATGTTCCAGTAGTTCTTCGGCAGTGTTCATTTCTTTGGGAGCTTTGGGGAAACGAAAGGTGAAATATTTTCATGAGAAGGGAAATTATTATTATTATTACATTTCTTTACCCAGGGTAAGATTTGAGGCTTTGCATGGTGGAATATCGATATCATTTCAGTTTGCGGTAACACCATGTGTTTATCTCAACTATCGCGAAGCTGAGGTACAGGTTCTGAAAAGAACCTTATCGCACAACTCGTATCTCAACCTTCGCTAAGTGAGAATGGTTCAAGGGAGAATCAATGTCGGGCACCTCGTATTTCTCTACTGTCGCTAAGTGAGAAACATGGTTCAGGGAGAACCATGGAGACTTCACGGGTTAATATGGTTCAGGGAGAACCATGGGGACTTCACGGGAAATCTAATTTTGCATGGATGGAACAGCTTTGATAAGGTTGGTTGTTATTGCTTTACATAAATGCCAATTCAAAAGCACGGAGTCTTACAAATAATACCCATAAGTTGAAAACATTTTAATTTACAGAGTCATTCATGACATGACTGTTGCTGCACATTTGTACACATGTTAAAGGGACAATATGATCACGATCTGAGCAGACTTTCAACAGGGCATGGAATCGGTGTCCTAGTTTAAGATGAACACAGTGACCGAAAATTACTGGCTCATTTATGCAGCAGCAACGGTAATATGACATTATCATGTGGGGTATGATAGCAGTCACTGAGTAATAATTTAAACTAGCACTGCGATTCCATGCCCTGTTGATCATGATATTGTCTCTTCATACACTCACTGGCCATAAGTATTGCAACATCTCCAAAGTTCAGTTTGGAGAACTGTGTTACAATAATTTATTTTATTTTATTTACACTACTTAAGAGTTCTTGAAAGTGCCTGTGTTTTGAAGTCAATGTTCTTTTTTACTGTTCTTGCTCGGAAATTATGTAATACACGATCGATGAAATCAGATCAAATGATCATCTCACCTGTTACTGTAAAGTGCTATTTTGAGCATGCTGCAATACTTATGGCCAGTGAGTGTATAATGCCCTTAAATATACCAAAAAAAAATTGTAATTCAAGATATGAAAGAAAAACAGGATTTTTTCATGGCAAAGACAATTTTCTACTCATTTCTGAAATTATTTCCTTAACCCTCCTACACATGGAGGCCACTCCGATCCACTGTATTTTCAATATGTTTTTCACCAACCTTTAGTACATACAAGACTGCTGTCCTTTCCAAGTAATCTTACAAAATCAACTGTGTGCCACCCAAGGCCACTGTAAATGTTTGAACATATCAGTATGGCCTACAATCTCAGTGATGTGACAGTGCACAGAAGGGTAACCATAGGAGGCCACTGGCAACAGCTAATGGCTTGGAGTGACCTGAATGGGTTGTTTCAGAAATTGCACTGATTGTAGGAGGGTTAACCCCCTACAGGCATTTCACAGACACCCTGCTGAATGCAACAAAATGCAACAACAGAAAAGTGTGCAGGCTGGCTCAATGCAACAAGATCCACCAGCTAGAACAATGGTTCTTTTGTTCTCTGCCGAGGGCAACAAGATGCAAACAACTTCTTACATTTGTTGCATCAGGTTGCATTAAGCATGGTTAGCGATAATAATTTAATCTCATTTTCCCTCTATACTTACATTCATTATTTGCAGTTATTCTACCGACAGATGTCACAGTGTCTGGATATAATATGTACTTGTTGACATTGTTTAGGTCCTAAGAAGAAGAGAAATAAATAAAATTTATCATCTCAGCTCAAAGATGAAATACTGCAAACGGGAAACTAGTTACAACTCAATCCAGTCAAATCTCACTTTTATTTTTGTACTACTTTTCACTCATTTTTGTGATGTCACATCATACTCACATCAACGAGATAGTAGACTCTATCACAGTTTTTATCTGCCACGCCTCCCGTAGATACAACCAGGACATTAACACATCCTAGATCTTCTTCTTTCAGTAATGTGTCCAGCAGCAGTCCAATCGCATTGTCCACCTTTGCCAAACTATCCATGGTCTTCGAAAAAGAAAAAAAAGAAAATAGAAAAAAAAATTTTTACAGTGTATTTTGTCATATAGATGTTTTTGTGCATAAGTCAGTCGCGGTAACGGGATCTGGTGCGCCCGGTTATCTAGGTCAGTGCATGCTTGTGGGGTATAATTTGCAGTCACTGGGTTCATCTGAGTTCATCTAAAACTATTAGTCCAGGCTTCAATGTCAAGCAAGCCTGCTCTGATCATGACGATATACCCCTTTAACCCTAACTCCCTAGGCCCATTTGCTTACACATAACCTGAATCCTTCCTAACTCCCTAGGCCCATTTGCTTACACATAACCTGAATCCTTCCTAACTCCCTAGGCCCATTTGCTTACACATAACCCGAATCCTTCCTAACTCCCTAGGCCCATTTGCTTACACATAACCTGAATCCTTCCTAACTCCCTAGGCCCATTTGCTTACACATAACCTGAATCCTTCCTAGCTCCCTAGGCCCATTTGCTTACACATAACCTGAATCCTTCCTAACTCCCTAGGCCCATTTGCTTACACATAACCTGAATCCTTCCTAACTCCCTAGGTCCATTTGCTTACACATAACCTGAATCCTTCCTAACTCCCTAGGCCCCATTTGCTTACACATAACCTGAATCCTTCCTAACTCCCTAGGCCCATTTGCTTACACATAACCTGAATCCTTCCTAACTCCCTAGGCCCATTTGCTTACACATAACCTGAATCCTTCCTAACTCCCTAGGCCCATTTGCTTACACATAACCTGAATCCTTCCTAACTCCCTAGGCCCATTTGCTTACACATAACCTGAATCCTTCCTAACTCCCTAGGCCCAATTGCTTACACATAACCTGAATCCTTCCTAACTCCCTAGGCCCATTTGCTTACACATAACCTGAATCCTTCCTAACTCCCTAGGCCCATTTGCTTACACATAACCTGAATCCTTCCTAACTCCCTAGGCCCATTTGCTTACACATAACCTGAATCCTTCCTAACTCCCTAGGCCCATTTGCTTACACATAACCTGAATCCTTCCTAACTCCCTAGGCCCATTTGCTTACACATAACCTGAATCCTTCCTAACTCCCTAGGCCCATTTGCTTACACATAACCTGAATCCTTCCTAACTCCCTAGGCCCATTTGCTTACACATAACCTGAATCCTTCCTAACTCCCTAGGCCCATTTGCTTACACATAACCTGAATCCTTCCTAACTCCCTAGGCCCATTTGCTTACACATAACCTGAATCCTTCCTAACTCCCTAGGCCCATTTGCTTACACATAACCTGAATCCTTCCTAACTCTCTAGGCCCATTTGCTTACACATAACCTGAATCCTTCCTAACTCCCTAGGCCCATTTGCTTACACATAACCTGAATCCTTCCTAACTCCCTAGGCCCATTTGCTTACACATAACCTGAATCCTTCCTAACTCCCTAGGCCCATTTGCTTACACATAACCTGAATCCTCCCTAACTCCCTAGGCCCATTTGCTTACACATAACCTGAATCCTTCCTAACTCCCTAGGCCCATTTGCTTACACATAACATGAATCCTTCCTAACTCCCTAGGCCCATTTGCTTACACATAACCTGAATCCTCCCTAACTCCCTAGGCCCATTTGCTTACACATAACCTGAATCCTTCCTAACTCCCTAGACCCATTTGCTTACACATAACCTGAATCCTCCCTAACTCCCTAGGCCCATTTGCTTACACATAACCTGAATCCTTCCCTAACTCCCTAGGCCCATTTGCTTACACATAACCTGAATCCTTCCTAACTCCCTAGGCCCATTTGCTTACACATAACCTGAATCCTTCCTAACTCCCTAGGCCCATTTGCTTACACATAACCTGAATCCTTCCTAACTCCCTAGGCTCATTTGCTTACACATAACCTGAATCCTCCAAAATCCTTCAATAGTAAAGCAAGCACATGACATGTATGCACACATGTGTTTCTAATCTGTGATACATGTACATGGCCAGGGACCCTCCCTGCATGCATGGAGCAATAAACAGTGTCCACTGACCCAAGCACTGACCTTGCAATCACTACAACAAACATGGATGTACATGTACCATGGAAAGGCAAGTATGCCTAATAACCTCAATCCTCCAAAATCCTTCACTTTAGCAAAGAGCATGTAGCATGTAACCTCAATCCTTCAAAATCCTTCACTTTGGCAAAGAGGATTTTGGAGGATTTGGGAAGGTTAGGGTTAATGTAATCCCAATAGATACAATGATTCAATGCAATTTTCTCTATTGTTCCTACCTCTTTTGCATCCAAGCCATACTTCTGTGCTGTCGTTCCTGGATCTTCAAAGTAAACGGTTATAAACCCAGGCCTAGAGGAAAAGAGATGAGAAATAAAATATGTCATTCCTTTTGTGATATTACCGACTGAGACAATGACTTCAAGGTGACAATGTGGTTTATTATGGGCCTGGCCAACCTAAACAAAAGATTTGTTTAATGTTTTTATATTGAAAAAGAAACTCACACACACAAGTTTGTTTTTGCCTGCAATCAGCGACTTCCTTGGCCCCATTTCTTTGTCCTGGCAAACGGGCACTCTATTGTTCCCTATTGTTATAGGTCCCCAGTTTGAATGCCTACACAAACTCACAAACACAAAAACACAAATTAAAAACTGGGAATGCCAGAAAAATTTTTTTTTTTTTAAACTTATGATTCTGAATTGGTCTTGCAATGTTTTCAAGTTGGTCAGACACTATGGCTGCCTAATGGATTACTAGATTATCGTAATGTAAACAATCACCCTCTCCCCACCCCCAACCCCCCTCCCCCGCGATCACATGATCAACTTTTCAATTCTGTGCATAACACTCACCTTTCTGATGGGTCTAAATGGAGCCAGTTCAGTACTGTTTGAATTCTTGCACGGTAGTTAACTCCGCTGAAAATAAACACAAGAAAGAAAGTCCATAGTTAATGTCTTTAGTTCTTGTTTTTCAAATTTTTTGTAATAATAATAATAATAATAATAATGGAGGCATTTTAAAGCGCTCTTACACAAGGTATCACAGCGCTGTACATTATTACCCCTGCTCATCAGGCGCATAAATCATTCCTGAAACCATCTCAGCTCCCTGGGGAGTATACAGCTCAATTGCTGCCATTTCGGCGCATATGGGCTAATCAAACACAACAACTAACTCTGCCCTTACAGGTACCCATTTACTCCTGGGTGGAGAGAAGCAATTATGGTAAAGTGTCTTGCTCAAGGACACAAGCACCACGGTCGAGGTTGGGATTCGAACCCACATTCTGACGACTCAGCCACCAGAACACAAATCCGATGCACTAAACCGCTCGACCATGGCACTTCAGAATGATTTAATGACACATCCTGCAAACTGTTTGAGAAAATTTGATGTTTGTGTTTCCATGGTTACTACCTGTGATATGTTTGATAGTAGGAGGGTGAAGGAGGTCGTTCTTCATCTATGTCACCCTGGCGACCAATCCATGAATGGCTAGCAGTCAGAATGTTATTGTCTGCAGCAAGACCCCAAAGCTATAACAAAGAGTAGGCAGAGAGAGTTTTAAGGAGAATAATAGATTCTAAAGAGTTGCAAACCAAATAGTCAATGAAACACCATTTTATTCTTACAATGACAAGAATCAGAGCTGTTTAAGCTGAAAACATATAATTATTGAAAATTGGCCAAACAGCAATCAACAGCTATCAATCAAAATCACTGATTGACCAATCGGATTGTTAAACATTAATAATAATAATAATAATAATGAAACTTATAAAGCGCCATCTATCTAGAAACCTAATCCGAGGCGCTGGTGATAATGAAAAAGACACAAAGATATGGAACATTAGATAAACAAACATAAATACATGAAACAAAATGCACAAAATTAACATTCATTATAAGCTTGTACAAAAAGGTGAGTTTTCAAAAGTTTTTTGAAAGAATTAAAATTGTCACACAGTCTTAAACTTTGTGGAAGCATATTCCAAAGGGAAGGGGCTGCAACAGAAAAAGCCCTATCCCCAAAAGTTTTACAAGTTCCATGTGGTACAGTAAGGAAGTTTTGGTTTGCTGAGCGTAGTCCACTGCGATTAGAGTTGTGAATGATAAGAAGATCTTGAATATATGAAGGTGAGTTGCCATGTAGAGCTTTCCATGTAAGAAGACATATCTTGAAAACTATCCGTTGTTGAACTGGGAGCCAGTGTAATTGCTTCAGTGAGGATGTTATGTGATCTGACTTATGAATCATGAATATGGTCCTTGCCGCAGCATTTTGGATTAGTTGAAGTCTGTGAATGAGGTTTTTAGGTATTCCATAGAGCAAAGCATTACCACAATCCAAACGAGATGATATGAAAGCATGAATCAATTTCTCAGTATTCTCTTTTGACAGAAGTTTGCGTATACTCTTAATATTCCGGAGATGAAAATAACCAGTTTGACAAATTTGATTAACATGTGATTTCATGGACATTTCGTCATCAAAAACAATACCAAGATTGCGAGCTTTGGAATTAGCCAAGATAACGCTCTCACCGACTTTAACAGACTTTGATATGTGTTTCCTTTGATTTTTGGATGATATGATCAACAGCTCAGTTTTATCATCATTGAGTTTTATTTGAGTTTTAAACATTACCTTCATACACGCACTACGCACGTAATTCTGACAAGGTTGTTAATAGGTTCGAAAGACTCTAAATCCAAACAGTCAATGAAACACCATTTTGTTCTTGACAATGACAAGAATCAGAGCTGTTTATGCCGAAAGCATTAGCCAATCAACAGCTGTCGATCAGAATCTCTCGCTGACCAATCAAATTTGTAAACACTACCTTCATATACGCACTATGCACGTTATATGCTGCAAAATACAACATCCTTAATTCTGACAAGCTTGTTAAGTATGTGTCTACATTTTCATGTATTTATAAAAATGCTACTACATGTAACATGAGATAATAGACTTCTGTTGGCGTTGACGGATATTTTCAGATGTTTGAGTCAAAGCTACGCACTAAGCTTGGGGCGATAACACGATAATATCGAATATCGTGATACCTTTTTTTATTCAATTATGATATCGAGAATCTTTTTAAGTTATCGGCATATCGGCAAATCGCGATTAAAAAAATATATTGCGATTAAAAAAATATATCGTGATTAAAACAAAAAATCGACACTGTGAATCAAGTCAGAAATTCCAAAATTAGAACAGTCCTTTCAGCTTTTGGAAGTGAGAAACAAAAGCGAACTACTTCAGAAGTACATACATGCTCTGTAAATGAATGCGATTTATTGTGACACTTGTAGAGGGGTACATACCTGTGGTTTATCGGCTCTAAAGCAATCATGCATGAATGAAAAAATAATCGCGATATTATCGGAAATCACGATATGTTTGCTGTGGATGAAAAAAAATCGATATCGCCCAAGCTTATTACGCACCACTATCGATGATGACAGGCAGAGTATTAGCCAGGCTTTGGAGATAGGGCGTCTAAATTTGTTATTCTTTGAAAAACTGGGTGTCCAAAACTTGAACTTACAATACTTTTGCATATATATTAAAACAGGGCGTCCATTCATCATACAGGGCGTCCAAAAGACATCCAAAGGTATTGCTGGCCAATATGATGACAGGTGATGCCAATGGAAAATATTTGATGAAGTAGGATTTCACAGCAAACCTTCTGTAAAGGCTTAATGATGAAACATTTAGTTCATATTTACATTCGCATGAACTTTGAATGTTATAAGAAAATGCAAACAACAGCAGCTATGAAAATAAATACATGTATGAATGATATAAAGAGAGATATGCATGGTCTTACCCCATTGGTCTGGAACCACCTTGGGTCTTTCCTGCTGTAGCTATTAGGATACTCAGGGGGACCATACTCTGTTGAGTTCATACCATACGCTCTCAACCAATCAGCTGCTTTCCCATGGAATGATGGGTAAATACCCTAAAATAAACAGTTATCAGAGTGTATTAACCCTAACTCCGTAGGCATTTTTGCTAGAAACCATACCAGATCCTCCAAAATCCACCAACTTGCAGTAAAAAGGTACCCCAATTGTTGGACTTTGATGGAATTGGTACAGTAGCAAATGCAAAGCATCCATGGCTTGGCTATACACAGTCCTGAATCCAACAAAAAGCAGTTGGTGGAGTTTGGTGGAGTTTGATGGATTTGGTACAGTAGCAAATGCAAAGCATCCATGGCTTGGCTATACACAGTCCTGAATCCAACAAAAAGCAGCTGGTGGAGTTTGATGGATTTGGTACAGTAGCAAATGCAAAGCATCCATGGCTTGGCTATACACAGTCCTGAATCCAACAAAAAGCAGCCGGTGGAGTTTGATGGAATTGGTACACATTGGTACAGTAGCAAATGCAAAGCATCCATGGCTTGGCTATACACAGTCCTGAATCCAACAAAAGCAGCCGGTGGAGTTTGATGGAATTGGTACAGTAGCAAATGCAAAGCATCCATGGCTTGGTTATACACAGTCCTGAATCCAACAAAAAGCAGCTGGTGGAGTTTGATGGATTTGGCACACATGGTTACCTGCTCTATTCGCTGGGCTATACTGTAGAGTACTGAATCCATCAAAATCAGGCAAAACCAGGAGAAGGATTTTGATGGACTTGGGGTAGTTAAGAAATTGTTATTTCCTTTCTTCCAAATAAAGGACCAGGGATACTATTAATTTGCAAACCTGCTTACCAACCAAAAGTACATGTACCAGCACAACAAATGCAGAAATAAATTGTAGTTCAGTTTATACAATTTTGCTTGGGAAAGATCTTAATAACTTAAAGATCCAATAACTTAATCTTTAATTCCAGCCCTAGCAGCTTTCTTTTATTCATGAAAACCAATAATTTCTACAAAAATAAGATTTTCTTAGATTATTTAAAAACTGCTCATTAACCCTAACCCCCTAGGTATTCTGGCTAGGAACCTTCCTTAACCCTAACCCCCTAGGTATTCTGGCTAGGAACCTTCCAAAATCCTCCAAAATCCGTCAGTGCACTTTTGGAAACATGCCCTCATCTTCAAAATGCACCATGCATTTTCGTTGATCTTTCACATTCAGCACTTATGGCCTGTACTTCTTGCCAGGTAGTAATTTTGCCCCATTATTGAAGAGGTGAAAGTACCGGTTTCTAACAGTGCTGTATTTTTCCCAAACAGTGCCTCTTGGAGGATTTTGATGGATTTGGGGTGGTTAGGTTTAATGACTTATTTTTGGAGAAACCCCAATAGATTTCAGTTTTTCTTTTACCCAGTTTGTACTGTAATTAATTGAATATACTAATCTAGATTTAGCCATGGTCCCTACCCACCCTTACATCCTTTCACCTGTGCATAAGCAAAGTGTGTGACCAACATAGTTAAAATTGTGATGGCTATAATTGTCATGGTAAGACCCCATTTGATTGACAGGTTGGATAGATGTATTGTAGAAGGCTACTTACGGTGACAATTGAATACAGGTTAGGTATGGCTGTGGTGGGATACGATGGAATGGTGTTACCTTGTACGCCACATTCAGCTAGTAAAGGGAAAAAAAAAAATCATGGAATCATTCAAGAATTTTAAAAACATAAATACTGATGATCAAAACATCAAAAGAAATGTCACCCCTAAAATTAACTGTCATTGTGAAAATTTATTTATTTATTTACTTAACCCTCCTACTATTGCTGCACTTTATTGGAAGTTGCTACATAGTTCAAAACCAGTCAACTGCCTGTTTTGACCGTTGACCCAAATGTGCACACATGGGCATTTTTGACTGGTTTTTACTGTCATTTTGACCACTCTGAACAATACCAGACAATGCTTTTACCGGCCAAAAATGATTGACTCATTTTGACCTGTAAATGTACTTACTACACATAAGGTTTGACAGCGTTCAAATTTTAAGTGCACTAGATGTACCTTGGCAAGTATGTCAACATTTTGACTGATTTTGACCCTTGTAGTAGTAGGAGGGTTAAAAAACATTCAAAAATTTGCAGTCTAATGACCGAATTGCATTTTGAATTTACAAGTATAAAAACATCAAAGGTATAAAGAAAACATTTAAACAAAATTATAAGCAAGACAAAAAAAACACCCCAATTTAAATCAAAATTTAAATCACAAAAGAGTAGTGGATGGCTAATTCAAAATAAAGGATTTAAAACTGCTAAAAAGAACAATCACAACAGTAAATACTTCCCTCCATTGTTTTTCAATTTTGATTGATTCCATTTAAAAAGATAAGTAAGACTAATTGCGGTGACACCATGTGAAATTCTCTATTGAGTAGTAATTAGTTCTGAAAAGAACTGGAGGTTGCAACTCGACGTTTCGATCAGTAGATCTGATCATCCTCAGGAGATACTAATCCAAATGGGATTTGATTCCTCAAGGCACCTAAATAATTGAAGCCCTTCGGCCTTAATAATCCTTCAAAGAGAAGACGATAAAGAAGTGTTCAGTTCTGGATCTGGGAGAAAAACCCTAGACAAATATTCTTGGGAAAACCCTCAGTTTGTCAGCTAGAGACTGAAAACAAACTCCACAACTAGAGCGAGGTGAAAGGAAAGGAAATCACCCCCTTACACAGGAGAATGTTTCTCCTGAGGACGATCAGAGCATACTGATCAAAATGTCGAGTTGTAACCTCCAGTTCTTTTTAGAACTAATTACTACTCAATAGAGAATTTCACATGGTGTCACTGCAATTAGTCTTACTTATCCTCTTCACCATGCAAAGCTGCAAGTTTTACCAATTTAAAAAGAATTTCCCATATTCTGTACAAAACTATTAAATTTCAAATCTAAATAAAAAAAATATAAGTACTCATCAGACAGTATTTACTCAAATGGCATATTGTATTGATGGATAAACAATTTTACTACATAGAAAAATTAGAAATATTTGCATGGATCCAAACATGGATCCAAGGTGGCACTATTTCTTTGGCGACTAACACGATCGACTTCAGAGCTGTAGTAAAAACACGTCTACCATGCCTCGTTTCTGGTTTTGAATTGAATTTATTGAGTCGGGTTACACAATTGTTCCGTTCTCCAGTGGGTATTACATAATTAAAATAACAAAGGAAACTGGGTTGTATATTCAGGGAGTGTTTCTACCGGGAATAATACAATAACATGTAGAATAAATAACAAAAGCACATCTGACCGTAACAGCGACATTGTGGTATTGGAAATCCTACAAGCTGAATTTGAGTAGAATTTAGATGACTTACCAAGGCGTGCAATGTTTTTGACGAGTAACTTATGCCGGAAGAAACCACTTTGAAACCCATTGAGTGCAATTACTATCAAAGGGGTTGTTGGGTATCTGATAAAATAAACAAATTTTCAACAAATTATTTTAATCCTTTTATAAAAATAGCAATTTTAAGACAGTGCATCTTAAAATACTTCTCAAAACATAAATAATAACAATAATGATATACGGTTTACTAAATTAACCATCCTACTGTTTGACCATTTGAAAACATTCAAAATTTCCACTTACCAAAATGCCCATTGGTTTTGTACACACATGGTGATACCATTTGAACAGTGTTGGTAGCAAGCTTTACTACCATTCAAATCCATTCAAATGCATACAGGGTCCATTGATTCACCACTTAGAAGTATCCAAACAAGGTTTTGTACTAGCTGTACTACCATTTGGAAAGATCCAAACAAGGTTTTGTATTAGCTGACCTACCATTCAAAACCATTTGGGGGAATCAATACTGTACAGTTATTTCACCATTCAAAACCACAAAAGCGAAAGTAGGAGGGTTAAGAAGTGAAAAAAAAAAAAAAAAGTTCTAGAATGAGTTGAATGTCAACTTTAATTTG
The DNA here is from genome assembly GCA_029582265.1 of Zoroaster sp. YZ-2022. NCBI lineage: Eukaryota > Metazoa > Echinodermata > Asteroidea > Forcipulatida > Zoroasteridae > Zoroaster > Zoroaster sp. YZ-2022. Next base: position 2,632,615 of record CM055831.1, read on the forward strand.
GTCAAGCAAATTCTTATCATGTGCCACATCTTAGACAAGTCTTAAAGAAAAAACTAACTTAAACAGGGGTGTGATTGGGCAGTTTTGAAAAATCCATGTAAATTTTGCCAGAGGTATTGGGGCCGCTGTTGTGAACAGCGCTGGGGTGAAATCTATAGTTCTGAGCGTTTGCTTTGCTTTCCTTTATTGCTTAAATCTTTAAAATCCGGAGAATCACAACATTGCGATTTGTAAAAATCCGAAAATCCTGAAAAATACGGACAAAAAACACCCCTGCTTAAAAGCTAAAAAGTGAATTTCACAATGTAACACTTTTGAGTGTGACGTCAAAAAGTTGGATATACATGTATAAAGAACATACTTATTTGTACACAGGCGTACACAGCTTTCCCCCTTCGTACTGGCAAATACTCCTTCATTACTAACAACTAGATTAGAAAGGAAAAAAGGACATACAATAGTTGATTATTATTATTAGTATTTGCTTTTTTGCTTTTATTTATATACATAACAGCAAAAGAAACGTCACCCCCTAAGTCTGAGAACATGTTTAGCTTATGTGTCCTCAGACGTCATGCATGACGAATTTTGAGGTCAACCAAATTTGCCACATTGTGTTCGTGTTACACTCCATACTCAAATTATATTAATTGTAAAATGAAAATAATAAATATTTTTAGGGGTGACGTTTCTTTTGCTGTTATGTATATTTATTTTTAAATTCTTTTTCCAGAAATTCTGAAACATTATTGAATCATACAAGCCAATCAAATACACATTAGATTAATCCTAGCCACACCAAATCCTGCAAAATCCTCCAAGGGGCACTTTTGGGGAAAAATTCAGCACTGTTGGAAACTGGTACTTTCACCTCTTCAAATGGGGCAAAATTACTACCTGACAAGAAGTACAGACCATAAGTGCTGAATATGAAAGATCAGCAAAAATGCATGGTGCATTTTGAAGAAAAGGGCATGTTTCCAAAAGCGCACTGATGGATTTTGGAGGATTCAGGAAAGTTCCTAGCCAGAATACCTAGGGGGTTAGGGTTAATCTATTGTTGAATATCACTGTGTAATTTGTACATCTCTCTTAAAACATTCCTGTTTTTTATTTTACAATAGCATAATTGGGCAGTTCACATACGTATTATTTAGGATAAAAACACATTTTTTAAAATGCATTTTCTGCTTACATTAAAAAAAAAATTATTAGTAATCTCTGTTTAGATTTTTTCTTAATAGATGCAGTAACTGGGTAGATAAGTTTGAGATATATTATTGTTGAAAAACATTGGGAAAAAACTTTCAACATGGCAAGGAATTGGTGTGCTAGTTTAAGATGAAAACAGTGATTGAAAATTACTGACTCATTTATGCAGCAGCAATGGTAATATGACATAAAACACAATAAAGGGGGCCACTTTGCATCCGTCACGTTAGCAGTTTTTCCAATGGTTGTTATTTATTTTTAAGTATCCGAAACCGACCAAAAAGTGTTTCAACATGTGAATGGACATGCAGGCTTATACTAGAACTAATTTGAATTGATTTAATTTTATTTTTGAATTTTTTTATTTATTTTTTTACCCTCAAATTTCCATAAAAATTGGACGGAAAAAGTTACCTCACTTTTCCGTCCATTTGTTGATGGAAATTTTAGGGTAATTAAAAAAATAATAGTAATAATCAACTCAAATTATCTTAGGATAAGCATGCATGTCTATTCAAATGTTGAAAGTCTTTTTGGGTGGTTTCAGATATTAAAAAAAATTACAACCATAAGAAAAACTGCTAACGTGACGGTAGGAAAGTGGCCCCCTTTATTGTGTTTTATGTCATATGACCTTGTGGGGTATTATTTTCAATCACGGAGTTAATCTAAAACTAGCACCCCGATTCCATGCCCTGTTGATCATGATGATAGTGTCCCTTTAAGTCTGTGATTCAATTTTTCAATAGTTGTGGTCATGTCAGTGTTTGATGAAGCCTCTGAACAAAACAGTTTATCAGAAAGAGTCGGAATGTTTGTGTACACATAGCTGGATGAGCGAAGTCAAAGAGATCCCTAACACTAACACTAATATCCCTAATACTCACTGGAGGCATTTCTGGCACCGACCCCAATAGCTATACACAATGCAACCAGCAAGAGAAAGATTATCAGCTGGAAAAAAAAAGGTCATATCATTATGTTAATTCCCTGTATTACTTCTCAACCAACAACAAACTGTGCACTGCTGATTGTAAATAGCGAGCATTCTATAAAAAAAACTGATTTACAATTATGAGTGAATTTCCTTGTTGGAATTTATTTGACCACTGAACAATGAGTATGGGAAATACATGTACATGGTTATCACTTAAAGGGGGACTGTCGTGGATTTAAATCAAACAGTTAAATATGTGATCGCTTTATTCTTTTGTATCAGTGAAAGATCAATACAATTTTTGTTTTGTGTTTTTATTGTTTTTGAAAGTGTTATTTTACCATTGTAAAAATGCCCCCCACTTTTACTAGTTGTTCTCGCCCTGCACGGAGGAGCTGTTCGTGATGTCATGTCGGGAAGAGAAATTCGGCTCAAAACTCGGCTCAAAATGATTGCTGCACAAAACTGTGAGAGCTGATGGACCTGACCACTTTACTCTTGTCAGTCGAACTTTGCTCGTCCAAATACGGCGGTATTTTGGGTCACTTGGGAACAGATGAAAGCTAACACCGTCTTTCGTGGTGTTGCTGCATCCTGCAGCAACACATCTTCCCGGCATTTTATTAGTTCCGGAAACAAAAATCACGGAAGAAATGAAATCGACGCTACATTGTACGTGTGTGAAACGTTTGTATGTACATGTACATCATGTACACATCGGATCTTCCCGACCTTACATCACATATCTTATGCAAATGAAGCTTCTACCATGGGGGCGGGGTTGCCTCCCCCAAACACTTCAAACATTGTTTTAAAATACTTGTACTTAGAAATCAATGATTAAATAGACACAGGTGGGTCTCAAAAACAATATTTTATTACAAAACGCCTTAAGTAAAGGATGTCAGTCCCCCTTTAAATCTATTTACTGCACACAGGATGTCATATATTAAGTGTAGTGCCTTTTTAGTGTAGTGTTAGTATAGTGTTAAGTTTAGTGTTAATGAAGTGTTAGTGTAGTGTTAACTACCAATAATGTCATTATTTTTACATTCATGCATGGAGGAAGAATTCATGTAAACATGCAAACATATTTTGCAGGTTGTATCAAAAGTTCATTGACCTTTGTGGTTTTTAAGAGTACATGAATGTGTACAAAGCAACGGCCAGTTTACCAGGAACTGTGTTAGTAAAAGCAAAAATAACAAATGTTTTCTTTAAAAGGTGCGGTATCGTCACAATAGATTTTGTTATGAGTGATAATCATATAAGAGGCTTGGAGCTTGATATTGTAGTGATTAAAGGGACAGTATTGTCACGATCAGAGCAGACTTTAAACATGGCATGGAATCGGTGTCCTAGTTTAAGATGAACACAGTGACTGAAAATTACCGGCTCATTTATTGAGCAGCAACGGTAATATGACCTTATCATGTGGGGTATTATTTTTAGTCACTGACTTAAATCTAAAACTAGCACTCCGATTCCATGCCCTGTTGATCGTGACGATATTGTCCCTTTAAACTATTTGTACTACATGTGTGGATGGTAATGGTACCATATCAGTTTACGCACCTGTAAATTGCAATAATTAACCTTCCTATTATCAGTGTAGTTCTTTACAAAGTAGACCCATACTTCAAAATGACACAACCATGACATTTTGCGGTATACACTTTCTTATCTAAAGATTAATGGCATACCCCAAGGCTCTTCAGAGAGATGAGGTAAACTGAAGCAGCCACCTGCTTTGTTTCATTGCAAGGTTAACTTGAAATAAACCAGTGCAGTAAATTGGGATATACACATACTGTGTGAAGGTCAGAACACTTTGTTTTTGTCCCAGACCCGAGGGGCATTTTGGGGGTATCCATGTACCATTCTTGTGTACAGTATGCAATATTTTAAGGCATGCATAGAAAAAGCATTGTGTACTGAGTAGTTTTAATGTGGCATTTTGGAGACTGCATGTATATAAGGGTTAAACACACATTGTGTTGTAACATTAACACTAACAACCCCAAACCAATCAAACTCCAACAGCAGTTTGTGTTGTATTTTGATGGACTCGGTACTGTATAGCCCAGACAGGGATACTTTACATGGGGCTGGGTGTCCCAATTCCAGCTAAGTCCATTTTGTACGCAAGTTTGGCTGGTAACCACAGAAATCCGCTAAGCAAATATTTTTTGCTCATCAATATAAAACAGAGTACCAGCCAAATGCATACATTTTGTACGCAAGTTTGGCTGGTAACCACAGAAATCCGCTAAGCAAATATTTTTTGCTAATCAATATAAAAACAGAGTACCAGCCAAAATTAATAAATTTATTAAAGTTTGGCTGGTAACCAAAGAAATCTGCTAAGCAAATTTTTCTGGTAAGCAATTTTATCTGCTAAGCAGCTCCATAAAAATAACCCCTAGTGGATACATACTGGATAAAGTTGATTTTTTAATGACTCATATGCACTTCAATGGAACTTTGTTCCCTGTTATTGTTAGCAAGCCGTTAAATATTAATCAACCCAAAGAAAAGTCAAGATCAAACATATTGACAAGATAAACAATAAATACATTGAAATCTCTTCATAAATGATCTAGAATGTTTCAGAAGACAAATGTGAACTCAAAGAAACATTGAGTGAATTTGAATTATTTACTCCAAAAATCTGTTCACACATGCGTACCTAGTTAGATTTCCTAACGTTGATTGATTATTTGATGAAAAGTTATATTTGTTAAGATGTTTTTTATCCCGCTTGATGGGGGTCCAATACATATGAAAATTACCATGGGAATGGTCATAAAAACAAGGGAACAAAGACGTACTGCAAATAATGAAAAAAAAATAAACTAGCTATAATTTTGGCAATGAATAATCAATAAAAATTCATGATAATGGAGTGCACAGTGCTTTATCACTTAAAGGTGCTATATCGTCACGATCAACAGGGCATGGAATCAGAGTGCTAGTTTAAGATTAACTATTAAGTGACTGAAAATAATACCCCACATGATACAGGTCACATTAGTGTGCTGTTGCATATTAAACAAGCCAGTAATTTCCAGTCACTGTTTCATCTTAAACTAGGACACCGATTCCATGCCCTGTTGAAAGTCTGCTCTGATCGTGACAATACTGTCCCTTTAATCACTACAATATCAAGCTCCAAGCCTCTTATATGATTATCACTCATAACAAAATCTATTCTACCCGAGTGTAAAATGCTAACAAAACAGAAGGGTTATGTTAATATGAGAACATGCACAACCACAGCTAAATGAAAACACATGAATGATAATATGTTGCCTTTGAGAAAGAACCTGCTAGGTTTGAAACTTAAAGCCAATAAGTACTATTTTGCAAATGTTATTCTCTGACAACATAAAGTGTATCTACATGTACATGTACACATGTACTGGGCTGTGAACCAGTAAAATTTAGTTCATTAACCCATATCCGCCTAACCATGTAAACACACAAAAGACTGTATGTGCCTAAGCCCCCCGCACAGAGATACATTGTTTTTGCACACAATCAGAAAGATTCCTTATTTAGAGAATATTACAATCACTGACACAGACACATTATATACTGATGGAAAGAGGAGAACATGCACTTTATTATGATGTCAGACTTGTCTAATTTCATATCTATAATCATGAAATACAGTCATCGGAAAAATGTAGTAAATTGGAATTGGACAAAAACACGGTACGGAAAATCACGTAGGTCGGCGTTTGTAGCGTTTTACATATCTACGGGTTATCACGTAGATCGGCGGATATGGGTTAACCCTGACCATACTCAACGCAACCTGATACAACAAATGTAAAAAGGTTGTTGCACCTTGTTGCCCTCAGCAGAGAACAAAAGAAACCATTGTTCTAGCTGGTGGATCTTGTTGCATTGAGCAGCCTGCACACTTTTCTGTTGTTGCATATCAACACCCTGCTGAATGCAACACATGTCTGTGAAATGCCTGTAGGGGGGTTAGGGTTAGCCCTCCTACTCTAGCTGCACTTTAGGGGGAAGTAGCTACCGAGGTCAAAATCAGTCAACTGCCTGTTTTGACTGTTGACCCAAATGTGCACACGGGGGCATTTTGGACTGGTTTTTACTGTCATTTTGACCACCCTGAACAATACAAGACAATGCTTTTACCAGTCAAAAACGGTCGACTCATTTTGACCTGTAAATGTACTTACTACACATAAGGTTTGACAGTGTTTGACTTTTAAGTGCACTAGATATACCTTGGCAAGTATATCAACATTTTGACTGATTTTGACCCTTGTAGTAGTAGGAGGGTTTTAATGACAGTATACATTTGTGGCATTCTCAAAATCATAAATATGAATTCGCTAGTATTGCACAACAAAATTCTTCACAAAAATTATAATTTGCTATCAAAAATTGAAGATTAATAGCTATTAGTACTACATTCCCACAAAAAAATATCTGCTAGCATTTTTGCTACAAAATCATTCCCTGAAATGATTTTACAAAAACAGTTTTACAAAAATCAAACTTTGTGTAAAGCTGACGATGGTATGAAACATTCTTTGAAATCTGAAATGCTAAATTGTTTTTACGAATAGTCAAATATTTTCCCCAATAATTTGCATCACAAATTTCATAAAATTAATACTAAGCTCTGTAGTTTGATGAAATAAAACTATGAATACATTTTCACTATTTTTATGTTAATGACACATAATGAGCTGAATCTTTACATGTCAGTTGTAGGTTCTTTTTATTCACATTGAATCAGACATGAAACAGCAGTTGACAATTTCCCTTAAATTTGAAGTTGTTCATGCAGTTCACAAGTTTTAAAACAAATTTGCATTGTAATGTAGTCTTGGTTCAAGGCTGTGTTTGTATGTTTTTGATACACGATCCGTCGGCGCACGCAACACGACGGTGCTACCCAAACCGCTATCACACACAAACCGCTATCACACACAAACCACTCACACATTTGTTTTGGAGTGCCATGGTCGAGCAGTTTAGTGCATCGGATTTGTGTTCTGATGGCTGAGTCGTTAGAATATGGGTTCAAATCCCAACCGCGACCATGGTGCTTGTGTCCATGAGCAAGACCATAATTGCTTCTCTCCACCCAGGAGTAAATGGGTACCTGTGAGGGCAGAGTTGGTTGTTGTGTTTGATAAGCCCATATGCGCCGAAATGGCAGCAATTGAGCTGTATACTCCCCAGGGAGCTGAGATGGTTTCAGGAATGATTTATGCGCCTGATGAGCAGGGGTAATAATGTAATGCGCCTTGAGCACCGGTTTGGTGGATACGTGCGCCATATAAGTCCACATTATTATTATTAGAGAGGTTTCGCAAGTCTACGGATACATATACGGATACGTCAACACTTTGTGTGTTCACGTGACGTGTAACCGTGGCGTCCATGTTTTGCATGGACGTTAACAATGGATATGGAAGTTCATACACGTAAGGAGAAAAACGGATACTGTTTTGCAGAATTTTAGTTGTATTTTTGTCCTAGATTAAAAACATCTCCCACGGTATTGCTTTTAATGGTATCATCCATGATATAGATAGAAATGTGTTCGTCATTTGTAAGCAAAAAATGAGAAAAATGCAGACAGGGTCTCCAGTTTTCGTCATGCTTGTTGGAAACTTTCTTTACACGCGTTTAACTTTAACGTTAGGCCTAATCCGTTCCATGTGGGTCCGATTGCGAAACAAAATCTGACGCGCATCCAACTTGAACGGATACGGTTATCATAGCTGTATCTGTATCCGTACGCTTGCGAAACCTCTCTATTATTATTATTTTTGGTGCACACGTGCATAAACAACAGACTGCACGGATTGACAACTTCACGGCAGTCCGTTGTTACAAAAATGTGGGCTGTGCTAGCATAACAATTTGACGCATGTGTAGTGGTTTCTCCCCGTTTTCGGGGGGAGATTCTACGAAATTCCCAAGACTGTGTTTGATAGCGGTTCGTGTGTGATAGCGGTTCGGGTAGTGCCGTCGTACCACATGCGGCAACGGATCATGTATCAAACACGGTCTTGAACCAAGACTAATTGCAATGCACTGTGATTATTAGTTTTTTTCTTCAAACTTGCTGTCTATACTAGTGACAAAAACATTGTTAGTGAATACAACATTTCATGACATTTTAGTAGTTAGTAGAACATGGTAACGTCCTATCAGTGATAGCTGATTTTGTCTTTTTATTTCATATTATGATGAATATACTATGATGAATATTTTCTTCAAAGTACAAATTCAAAATTTTCTTATATCTTGTTAGATGTTAGGGCTGTGCATTTTCGAATAATTTGGTAACCAGATATTCGGATTTTGATTTTGATTAAATATTCGATATTCAAGGGCCGCCGATTGCAAATTGCACCACATGATAAAATGAGCATGTATGATATGGTAGGGCCAAAAAAATGTACTTAACATAATCTCACCCAGACTAGGATGGACTTGCTAGGTGGTGACCAAATGTAGACGAGAGGATGATTGGGGAGGGGGGATAATGATGGAAGTGCCAATATGAAGAAAAAAAATTAAACAAAAACTGAATTTTTTTCTTCGAATATTTGAACCGAAAAAAACAACAACCAGATATTCGAATCATCAATCGAATATCTGAATATTCGGTTATTAGGCCCAGCCCTATTAGATGTACAGTAAAAAAAACATCACGATATAGAATTGAATACTATTGGCAGCATGTGATTTTCATACTGTTAGAAATCATAGATTAATTTATTCCATATTTATCAGCTATCAACGATGGAACAAAACGGTCAAAATGAATCTAGATGATACTGATCAAACCAGTGATTTTGATTTGCTTTGGCTCACCATTATGGGTTTTTTGTGTCGCTGAACAAAGGAATTTTCATAATCATCACCATCCTCTGGTTCAGCCTGACAAAAATAATCAACAATTACAAATAAACACCTTTGTAGGGATTTTAGGTGAGGGGTTTTGAACAGAAACCCTAACTCCAGGAGTCGGGTTTGTGTAAGGGGGTGATTTCCTTTCCTTTCACCTCGCTCTAGCTGGGACTCGGGTTCAAATCCCCACTAGCCAAAATGTGAAGTTTGTTTTCAGTCTCTAGCTGACTAACTGAGGGTTTTCCCAAGAATATTTGTCTGGGGTTTTTCTCCCAGATCCCAAACTGAACACTTCTTTATCGTCTTCTCTTTGAAGGATTCTTAAGGCCAACGGCCTTCAATTATTTAAGTGCCTTGAAGGATCAAATTCCATTTGGATTAGTATCTCCTGAGGACGATCAGAGCATACTGATCGAAATGCCAAGTTGTTCTTTTCAGAACTTATTACTACTCAAAAGCAAAGTGTTAGCCAGAGGGGTGTCTGGGTGTCTTTTGGACACCCTGTTTCAATTTCGGACGCCCTATTTTATCTGTCATTTGAATGTAAAGTATTGTAAGAGTAAAATTTGGACACTCTGTTTTGAAATTTCCAGCAAATTTGCACACCCTATTTGTAAAACCTGGCTAACACCTTGCTCAAAAAAGAATTTTCACATGGTGTCACCACAAACAGTCTTTACTTATCCTTTTCACCATTTAAAAAAAAATTAATTAAAAAAAAATAAAAAAAATGGGGGGGGGGGGGAAAGGAGTGGGCAGGGGTGTCAGGAGGTTGTTTAAGAACTTTGTTGTCGGGATAATTTGACTAAACTTTCAGGAATGTGGGGGGGGGGAAGTATCTAAAACCTAATTGGTAACATGATTGTCAAATCTAAATAAATAAAAATCATTGTAGATTTTGTATAGTTTTTAAGGAACTCACTGCTGCTTTGACTTGATTCTTAAGAACTGTCTTCTTCTCTTCCTCACTGAGTGGTTTAGACTGTGCTGAAGCGGTTTTATCCGGTTGAGACCGCGTGGGAGCGGTTTTATCCGGTTGAGACCGCGTGGGAGCAGTTTGATCGAGTTGGGCCTGGGTTGATCTGGTTTTAGGCTGTCTAGTGTTTGATGGTGATGGATCTGAAATCTCAAATTCCTCATACTGTATTGAAGTCTGAGAGGAAAAAGATTTGTTTAGATAATTTCTCTAAAGAGTGAAGGTTTTTGCCATGGGCTAGTTCATTGGTTGCCATGTGTTAGTCTTTTCTTGTTTGCTTGGCATTACAGTAAAAATAGCGAACATCATGTGACACGCTCTCAACCAATCACAAGACAGAATATATGTACATGTATGAGGTGTTAAAATTTATAGTGGTTACAATATGTGGTATATGAGGTAATTTTGGTGATTACCAACCAATAAGTTTCATCTGAGTAACAAATGTACACAAAATATTGTCACTTTTTAGCCATATCAACTTCACAACGTTCTGCTATTGTGATGTACACATGAGCTTCTAAGTTTTAGACTTCATACTTTTTATATTGTATTATTTACATTCAATTGCTGTATCAACAAGATTTAAACAATTTCACAACACTGAAAAAGAAATAAAACCAGACTCAAATCAGTCTCAGAGAATAAACAAATTCACAAAAGAACTGTGATGAAGTGAAACATTTAACCTACTGTAAATGCATTTTAATATTATAAAATAAAAGATTTCACCTTTAAAGTTGTGTCACTTATTTCCAATGACATCTCAACAAACCAGTATCATCAACCATGGAAGAAGGAAAATATTTCCTTCCTCCATGCATCAACTTACATCTCCATTATTTTCTCCATTGGAGTTACGAGGCATGGCGCCTGCCATACTTGCAGGTCGTGGGGGCTTCCTTGGGCTTGGTATGGGAGTGTGACGCTTGGTTTCAGCTGCAGAATTCCTCGGAGTCTGCTGGGGCTGGGTTTCCCGTCCGTATATTTCGATGTCTTTTTCGCGATTGTTATGATTGTATACTACCCCAGACATGCTGTTGACTTAGCTGCAAGCCCAATTATGTGGATTGACATAAACAGCTGCAGAAACTGAAATTTTATGCAAGGTCATAGGGTTGTGAAAAGTATTGTTATGGAAAACATAACTCACTACCTGTGCAGATACATCAAGGAATCAAACATACAATCAATGACGAAGTGCGCTTGGCCAATTGGGGACCACACAGTATGCATAATCACAAAGGACAGCGTGATATAAATAGGTCAAATACATAGAGCTGTACCAAGTCCTCACACATGTTATAACGCATCTATCTGTAGGAATTTTTGAATTGGTATCACCAGGATACGAACATTTTTGCTTAAATAAACAGACATTTTAAAAATATAATTGTAAAAGAAAATTAGATGGCTGAAATGGTCCCTTTTTCATTTTCGTCAGTTCTGGAACGTAATTACTCAATTTTGTTGCTGACATCATGGAGGTAGATGCTGACATGTATGACCTATTTTGATTGTCACTGCCACTGGAGGGCGCTAGATCAAAATCGGCAACATTCATATTTGCGGGCGAAATGGCAGACATCAAAAACGATCTGAAGTCTGTTTCCAGATTTCTTGATGTTAACGGCATAAAGATAAACGTTAACAGTGAAACAAAGGTCTGTATTTTATGTTTTATTTGTTAATTTGGTTGTGTTAGTATAATAGTAATTAAAATAAAGTTGTTAATAAGTGACAAGGCCTAAATACAAATTGTAATTTGTAGTTCTAACGTTACTGTGGCGTTAGTAGGTATGTGACAAAAATTTCAAACTTCACCCAATTTAACTGAAATGGATACCAGTGTAAAGAGCTTAAAGAGAACTTTAAAATGATGTATAGATCACTGTTCTAGGTGAAAATTTAATAGAGTTACATTTATTTTAAACTCGGGAATTGGTGGTGAAATTTCGGCCTCCAAAAATAAAGAAAAACATAAGAAAATTTGTGACCGTTATTTGGGGTACGTCATGACTCTATTTACTTTGGTGCACTGTAACTTTCTTATTACAAGTCAGAATCTCATCAAAATTTCACAAAAGACAATTATTGCGGATTAAAAAGAAGGGTGTGGGAATCGTACAATTACCTTTATATTTTCAGGTTTTGTAAATCCATACATAAATGTAAGAATGTATGTTTTTAAACGAAATCTAACTTACCTCGGGTAGAATTACGCTGACTTTCTCGGATGAATTTTTCAAATGCACGTAACCCAACTTTGACGTATCGCATAACAACAAAATTGAGCACGAGGTTGTAGCATATGATTTCCTCTATCTCACTGAACAATCAACTTTGCTGAGGATGCCCCCTGGTTAACTGGTATCCGGCCGCAAATAAAACAGCACAAAAGCATAGCCGCAAAATGCGGTCACCATTGACAGGGCCGAAAACACAGCGTGTACTGACGCGTGTTGTCACATACCTACCGTTAGTGCATAGTGTTAATTATAAATCGTGGACAGTGTTGGTGTGATCATGGAGGAAGGAAAATAGACTTCCTCCATGGTGTGATGGCCCGTGTGATATCACCCAAACTTAACTAAGTCGATTGAAAGCATTGTTGTAGAACAATATTCAATTGAACTCAAATTATTATTTGCAGTCAAGAATTATTTCATAATATTTGTAATTCTATAGAATTCTAAAAGAGTTTTTAATCTTGCACTAAAGTTACTCAACGTCAAACCTTAGTCTAGAGCAAGGACATGGCTTCTCGCATAATTTATATTAAGTTTGTTATTTCCTAAGGATTATAGTCTTACCATGCAAGATATTTTATAATTTATTATAAATTAATCCCCAGGTACCCACACTGAGCTTAAATGGTACAACAGTGACGGGTCTGTCTTCAGCAGTGAATTATCTCGCTAAGACGGCAGGCAGGAGGGATCTGATTGGTGGGAATGATGCTGGTGAACGAGCGGCAATCTCACAGTGGTTGGAATATAGAGTGACAGAAATTGACAGATGTCATGGTGAAAAAGATCTGTCAGCAGTGCTGAAGGTACTGTACATAACACTAACATGGGCTTGTGCCATATGTATGACCCCTGACCATTATTGTATGCAAAAAGTTGCTAATAAACAAACTATTGTTTAACCCCAACCCCATAGGTATTCTGGCTAGGAACCTTCCTGAATCCTCCAAAATCCTCCAGTGCACTTTTGGAAATATGCCCTTATCTTCAAAATGCACCATGCATTTTCGTTGATCTTTCATATTCAGCACTTAGGGCCTGTACTTCAAGCCGGGTAGTAATTTTTGTCCCATTTGAAGAGGTGAAAGTACCAGTTTCCAACCAGTTCCCAAACGGTGCCCCTTGGAGGATTTTGCAGATTTTGGGGTGGTTAGGGTTACTGGAGACGTTTAGCAGTTTCTTTCTAATGGAATCAACACCAATATCAGGACATATGAGTGATTGTTCCATGGATTTGAGTTTTTATCAAATTTGGTTTCTATTTTATTTACAGGAAATCAACACTTACCTCACAACAAGAACATTCTTCATTGGAGAACGATTGACATTACCAGATATGCTTATAGCGTATGGATTACATTCAGCAATTGTAAGTATTTAATAAATCGCTAAATTCCCCCTTCTAAAAAGAGACCCAACAGTCTAAGAATTCGTGTATTCCTGTATACTGATAGCAACTGGATTTTCTTTAAAAAAAATGAAATTGTTTTACAAATAAGTGCAGTATTTTGTTCTGGTGATTTGTTTGACTAAATGTTTTTTTGTTTTTGTTTCTCTTAACAGTCAGGGCTGTCGTTCCAGGAAAAAGAAAAATATGTGCACCTTACCCGATGGTATGATAATGTAAGTGACGACTTGTTTTTATAATTATGTATCTCCTACCCCAAAAATACTAGCGAATTCATATTTATGCTTGCGAGAATGCCACAAGTGTATACTGTCATTAAAACCCTCCTACTACTACAAGGGTCAAAATAAGTCAATGTTGATATACTTGCTAAGGTATATCTAGTGCACTTAAAAGTCAAACACTGTCAAACCTTACGTTGTAGTAAGTACATTTACAGGTCAAAATGAGTCGACCGTTTTTGACTGGTAAAAGCACTGTCTGGCATTGTTTAGGGTGGTCAAAATGACAGTAAAAACCAGTCAAAAATGCTTGTGTGTGCACATTTGGGTCAACAGTCAAAACAGGCAGTTGACTGATTTTGACCTCTAAAGCAACTTCCCACTAAAGTGCACCTATAGTAGGAGGGTTAAATTATTGGTTTTTCAAAGAAAATTGGTGAAAAAATAATGAAAAACACAGGCTATGCATCTTCTACGACATTACCATGGCACTATATTGAGTTCTTAACTCTATTTTTTCCTGTTATTATTGTACAGGTTCAGTCACTAGAGGGCGTATTACAGAACCAATCACCTGTCTACTTTGTCAAAAACCTAATTTACTCAGGAGTACAGCCGTAACATTTCCAAGTCCAACAATATTTCATTCGTATTACTTTCTTTAAGGGAAGGTACAACATGGAGAATTAGCTGTTGCAAACTGCTTACCAACCTCAAGGACCTGTAGTATAAATGCAAAATCAATGTTATTGGCCTTACGTTTTGAACCTAGCAGGTTCTTTCTCAAAGGCAAAGTCATCTTTAGAAACTGAAGTGATTTCATCTGAGAAAAAATATTAATTACAAGTTACAATTGTATGTAAAATTTTGTCGTCATTTTCTGAGTGTAATGAAATGACAAAGTAGATGGTCGATATGAACAAAACAATTCCAAAATACCGATGATGTACCTTCCCTTTTTTGGGAACCATATTTTTCCCCCTACATTATTAAATGCAGCAGTTTACTGTCTGTTGGTGAAGGTTTGAGAAGTAGACTGTTGGAGTTCACAACTTAGACAATATCGTCACAATCAACAGGGAATGGAATCGGAGTGCATAAGGTCATATTACCAGTTCTACAGCATAAATAAGTCAGTAATTTTCAGTCATTCTGTTCATCTTAAAATAGCACACTGATTCCATGCCCTGCTGGAAGTCTGCTCTAGGGCTATGCCGGATACCCGACTGAAACGGTCATTACCCGGTTCCATTTACCCTGTAAACGACTTTTTAAAATTCGGACTTAACACTTGAGTGGAGTAAACAGAAATCTGTGACTCTTGAACAATGTAATGTTTTACACTTTTACAGACAATTATCTTTAAATTCAAAAGATTACACTTCAATAAAGAAAAGATCAATTTAATTATGGTATCCTCTGTATTATAAAAGTCAATTTGTTAGCATTTACAGTATATGTATTTGTACTACACCGGAGGCATGTTTTCAAAAAAAAATGAAAACGGGTATCCGAAGTTTCCTGATTTCGGGTATCCGGTTCCAAAAATATCCGAAAACGCACAGCCCTAGTCTGCTCTGATCGTGACAATATTGTCCCTTAAATCACAATAGTGTTAATTTAAATTTTAAAAAATAGCTTTCAGATAAGAATATCAGTAAAAAATATTTATTGCCACGAATGGTTATTATACAAGGCATTTAGAAACTTCACCTCTACAAGTAACATAGGTCTGTGGTCTCTATTCGTTATTAATCAGCAATCCATAAATTTTAGCCAATTATTTAAACAAAAACCATAAAAATACAGTTTCAAAAAATTCCATTTTGGTGATTATACACCGATCCAAATATAGCCAAAGTCCCGTCCCCTAAGCAATACTGAACTCAGTCATACCACCTGCACAAAAAGCCAAGCGCTTGACCGACATAGTAACTTTTGTAATGGAAAGGGTTAACCCTATACACCATTATCACTCTGTGGCCATCTTTGTCTGGTTACCTGTATATGCAATAATAATTACAGTGCTGATTCTCATTTCATAAGAGGGGCCAGGCTATTTCACCCTTTCACCCCTCGGTTTAGTCATGTGGTTTTGTATAGTGAGAAAAACAAGATGGCTGCCGTGATAAAGGTCAATTGGTTCATCTGTTGGATTGGGAGACGGTATTGGTGTTTAATTACAGTTGCATTAATTGAATTGGTTAATTTAAAAAAAAAAACACATTTGTTATATTCAGTTGCTTTCCATTGAAAAAGGCAGTAGTTAACTATGCATCTATTTACTTGACGATCATGCCCAAAGTTCTTGATAGTGACCCCTAAATTATGAAGTCATGGATCCGAATCCGCACCCTGATAAGTTACCAGTACCAGGTAATACAACATACATAATCTACAAAACTTTACAGAATGTATAGAGAATGCTGAAAGTTGCATACAAATTTGTATTATTACGACCGATTATAGGCAATTTACTGAATAATAATAATAAAAAATATTGCCTTTTGTAAATTAAAATGTTTGCATATATTTATTTTGTCAGTTTACACGAATAATTGTTTTAGTTAATATTTATGTATATATATATATATCAACATCTGTGATTAAAAAACCATTTGTTCGTTTTTGATAGCGCATATACATGACCACATGACGCTGTAACATTGACTGCTTTTTTATGAAGTAAATATAATTCTTCTAAAGCGAATTTACATGTATTACATAGGCTATTTTAGATGTAAAATTGCAAACTTGAATAGTTAACTTCAATGCAGATTGCTTTAAATGATGATGACTATCTCAGTAATGTTAGAACGCAAGTTGAAAACGATATCTCAACATTAATCCTAACTCCCTAGGCTCATTTGCTTACACATAACCTGAATCCTCCAAAATCCTTCAGTAGTAAAGCAAGCACATGACATGTATACACACATGTGTTTCTAATCTGTGATACATTTACATGGCCAGGGACCCTCCCTGCATGCATCAATAAACAGCGTCCACTGACCCAAGCACTGACCTTGCAATCACTACAACAAACATAGATGTACATGTACCATGGAAAGGCAAGTATGCCTAATAACCTCAATCCTTCACTTTACCAAAGAGGATTTTGGAGGATTTGGGAAGGTTAGGGTTAAGGCCAAAAAAGGTGTCTAGTTTTGGTCAAAATTGACGCGGTGACGAGCTTTTTGGGTATTTTTTATTTTATATTTTTGCCAATGAGCGAAATACGTAATACATGTATACACGGTTATTGGAACCAGACCAAATTTCCCATACACAAAGTATGGTGGATAAGAGGCATCACAAATCGGGCAAACGTTTATACCCCTTTGTGAAAAAGCCGTTTAAAACACAGCACGGCAGAATTCCAATCGAAACAGCAATTTTGGCTGCAATTGGACATCATTTCATATCGGAGAAAAGAAAAAACTAGAAATGCCGACGCGTGGGTCTGAGGCGACGCGTGGGTCTGAGGCGACGCGTGGGTCTGAGGCGACGCGTGGGTCTGAGGCGACGCGTGGGTCTGAGGCGACGCGCGTGCAGACCAGAAACCAGAGATTTTGTTTGTCCTAATACAATCCGTTCAGAACTCTATATTGTTTCGTATGTTGTTAACTACGGCAATCAAAATTGGCAGTTGGTGAGGTATGTCACCAATTGGGGGTTGTCAATTTGAGATAGTGAGCAGGGAGGTCCTGTCACAGTACACTCGGTTAAGACATGATCGTGGGTCTGTACTTGTCCACAAGGACAGAGGTCAGTGTCTGCGATTCCCCATTTTTTTCATGCTGGCAGCGAAACGTCCAGCGCCAGACCGTAGCCTGTTCAGTTGTACCCAAGCCTTCCTAGGGAGATTGTTGCCCGGTGGGTGTGCTGACCAGGCCTCAATATATGGCTTCAATCCTTCAGGGACAGCTGGTACTGCGTTAGCCACCGCTTCCAGCCTCTCCATATGTGGGCGCAGGGGCTTCCGTGAGCGCAACCTGCACGGGGCCTCCTTCTCGTAGAGGACGTCGTGCAGAAGGTGGTTTAGTCGAGCAGCATTCCGATATAGCCGTCTACAGATGTTATCTCGACGGGCATGGGGTGGTTGAATCCCAGAAAGAAATGGTAGGTGGCCCAGTGGGGTAGAGCGGATGCAGCCCGAGACGAGCCTCATTGCTTCGTGAAGGGGCACATCCAGGCTCATTCAGAACTCTGATTTTTCCGATGTGATCCATTACAGAAGTTTAACCATTTTTATAAGTGATTTTGGCCCTATAGATACAAGTTGATAAAGTACTATAACAATAATATTGCATTAAAAGTTTATAAAATGTACGTTTCACATTATTCCAAATGCCTAATTCTCGATTATTATACAGTTAGGTTATGCATAGAAAATCATTTTATGAATTATACATATATTTTACAGGGAAGTATGTGAACATAAAACGCTAAAAAAATACAAGCGGTTATCTCATACCGAATTAACGAGTACATAATTGTACACGGATGCAGTTTTTTGCCAAACCGTTTAAAATATATATATATGCCCTAGTACATATGAAGTAAATATAATTCTTCTAATGCGAATTTACATGTATTACATAATAGGCTATTTTAAATGTAAAATTGCAAATTTGAATAGTTAACTTCAATGCAGATTGCTATAAATGATGTTGACTATCTCGGTAATGTTAGAACGCAAGTTGAAAACGCTATCTCAACATTAATCCTAACTCCCTAGGCTCATTTGCTTACACATAACCTGAATCCTTCCTAACTCCCTAGGCTCATTTGCTTACACATAACCTGAATCCTTCCTAACTCCCTAGGCTCATTTGCTTACACATAACCTGAATCCTCCAAAATCGTTCAGTTGTCAAGCAAGCACATGACACGTATGCACACATGTGTTTCTAATCTGTGATGCATGGCCAGGGACCCTCCCTGTATGCATGAAGCAATAAACAGTGTCCACTGACCCAAGCACTGACCTTGCAATCACTACAACAAACATGGATGTACATGTACCATGGAAAGGCAAGTATGCCTAATAACCTCAATCCTCCAAAATCCTTCATTGAAATTTATTTATAGGGGAGAAACATTATTGGTCATGAGTATGTCACGGCCAGCATACAAAACCCTCCTACACATGGAGGCCATCACTAAATTTTCAATATGTTCTTCACCAATCTTTAGTACATACAAGCCTGCTGTCCATTCCAAGTAATCTTACAAAGTCAACTGTGTGCCACCCAAGGCCGGCCACTGCACTGTAAATGTTTGAACATATTAGTATGGCCTGCAATATATACTGAACAAAATTATAAACGCCCCATGTGGCACTTTGAAACTTTTATTAACCTTAGAGGTTGCAAAATCATACAAAATTCATTTTGTTGTTCAATATGCTACAGATTACTGTCCGTTAGAACACGATAGTGGCGTCTGGCAATCATGGACATGCATGTGGACACGGTGGGGGTCAGGTTGAAACATGGGGCGTTTATATTTTTGCTCAGTGTATCAATGGGAGACCACCTTACCCTGCAATCTCAGTGGTGTGACAGTGCACAGAAAGGTAACCATAGGAGGCCACTGGCAACAGCTAATACTATAGTAATAGCTTGGAGTGGCCTGAATGGGTTGTTTCAAAAATTGCACTGATTGTAGGAGGGTTAAATCATTATAAGGCACCTGGCTATTTGATTAAAACAATACAAAAATCAATGAAACCGTGATTTAAAATGATTAAAAAATAAATCACTGATCGTTTACACATGTTTTAATTACACGGTCATTTTAACGTCATCAGGCGTACCACCTGTTGTCAGATCCTCTCTAGAGTTTCTATTTCGTTTGATCTGAGCGTACAGACCGTCTGTTCCATCGATTGGGGGAGGGGAGGGCGGGGCGAAATTGCTGCTGGTGATATTGCCATTGGATGGCCGTGACTTGTCCACAATGGCATATAAAGCATCAGGATCACCCGGTGATAGAGAGGGAGGACTGTATCGTTTAACTACACGCGAACCTGGTGTCTTCGGGGGAATAGAGCTTCTCGCAGCAGAGCGTACACCGTCTTGATTATGATCCACCTCTGCGTACAGATCTTCCTTCACTCGCTCACCTGTGGCGGGCTCGGTGGGGTAGTTATCGGTCCTTTCAATTGGGTCATCGATGTGATGCCACTGGCCATGGGTTACTTCAGGGTTTGGTTTCTCTCCATCCTTACTTCCTGGCGGCCATCGGCTTGATGCCCGTTTCACTCGGTTAATTTTAGCGTACTGCGCCTCAACGCTTACCTCAGCGCTTACCTCAGCGCTTACCTCAGCGCTTACCTCAGCGCTTACCTCAGCGCTTACCTCAGCGCTTACCTCAGCATCCTTTGGCCTGGAGTTCCGTACCGTGGCTGCTCTTTCTGGCAACGACGGGGGAGCAGTGACCGGTCTCACCTTGACGCTGCCACCGAATCTCGTTTCCGTGTCTGTGGTATGAGTTGGCGGACGTTCGATGTTTGCGTATGGTTCCAGAGAAGATTCAACGTCTGGTTCGTCTCTCTCTGTATCGATGAGTTTCTCGGTGCTGCCGCCAGCCTGTGGATCCGTCAGCTCCATGCTATGATCGCCGATCACCCCGTATCCATCAAGCATGTCTTGCATTGCGAACTGACTCTCGGTGTGAACATCTGCCGTGCTTTCATTGTCCAATGCTGTGGTCGTGATCCCGACCTCATCTTCTTGCTTGTCGGGGTCTTCTATTTCAATGACTCGTGGGCTGGGATGTAATTCGTTCATGCTGATGTTGACCACTTTCCCTTCCTCAAAGTGCCCGTCTATTACCGGTACTTCCGATGCATCGAGTGACGTGTCGTACATTGCCTTTTTGCGTTGTATTTTGTATCTGCAAATTGAATATAAAACGAAGATATTCACACCTGTTCCATTTCCTAAGGAATGATTGTATAGATTGTACATTTTGGGGGAAAACAAAGTGAATTTGTCTGGTCATATTCATGTTATGTCAGTAAATGTATCCACTCAGAAAATCCTGGCTACGTCAATCGGCAAATTGGCTTCTACACCCCCGAAAGAAAATGCCTTCGCTACGTCCCTGCCTCCCCTAATTTTGATGGGCCACTATACACCGTCATATCACAATGCAAGTTGTTCAATAAATGATGAAAAAGTACATTTTTGTGTAGCTAAATTAAATGGAATTGTCCGTTTTTATTGTGTGTTTTTTTCAGGGGTTTTCCAAGTTTTCATCATTTCAAAGAATGAATCAGACTGATGATAACCCATTTCTGATTTAAATTTCTTTTCATGTTTTCTTGAAAATGATATATTTTACCGTATCAAAACAAATTGAGCTTTAACTAATAAATCGCCCAGTTTTTTTTCGTGTAACTACCAATAATGTATATAAAGAGTTGCTCTTTTTCACTAGCCGGCCGGAAGTTCGACTTTTAGCTAGGCTATTCCGCATGCATTTTGACTGGTCCACATGTTTAATATTAAAGTACTTTTCTAAGGTTCTGCCCGATGTATCAAATTAGATCAACGAAATATGCCTACACACTGCTGGCACTTACCTCTTGCACAGACAATAGCTAAGTAGTGAGAAGACGAAAAGGATTACGATCATCATAACTATGGCAATAAGACAAGACACAAGATCTGGAAAAGAACATAAATCGTTGATAACAAAACTCAGCAATCAAGCTACGTACATGTTGGCGGTCTCGGAAAGAATGTCGTTATATCCGACATCAGCCACTTTTTAAGTTTTTTTTTTAGGAATTTGTTTGTAACCACTAACCAGTTAAAAAATGATTGTATCGATTTTTCAGCGTACAGAAAGCGAAAACTATCCTTAAAATCCACTTTTATAATGGTTTTCGGACTTTATTTCCCTTCTAAAAAAATCCTCCCCTTCAGAAAATAGAAGGATCCTATTATAGTTGCCACTGCGCATGTACAATGACTGTATTGGTCACTAATTAGGGAGTTGACAAGATCAGACTGACATAACTGAGGAAGTCATCGTCTACCAAAAATGCCCGATTTTTCATGAAATAAATATCCTGGAATAATTTGAAGTATATGTCCATCATCATCCATATGTTCTCCACCTTACTACTAGGTAGGTAAGATTACTTTATTGGTTATATTGAATGAGAAAAAGTGGCGGTCGGATACAACATTCTACCCACGGTCTCCCAAATTGTTGATGGCCTATCAGCGTTCTGGGACAAGTGAAACCACCCATCATCCTGCTCGTATGGCCACATGAATCACGCCCTAAGTAACGATACCCAAAACCTTGGAAGAAGAAGCAGCCAGGGAACAGGCAAATAATGTATGCGTCTTAAATGTTTGATTATTTGAAAATTTATTCTGGATGTTTATTATAAAATGTTTTTATAACATTTTTCAATTCGAATGATAGTTCGAAGAGCAGTTGAAAGAGCAGTTCTTGGCAGTTCAAAGAGTATTGATTCAAATGAAGAAGAATCCCAAAGAGAAAACATAGCAGGGTGGGCATGCCTCAGGGAGGCTCGCCTAAGAAAGGCGCCAGACTATTTCAGTCCAAACTAACTTGGTTATACCATGCTCGATATGCGGCAGAGTGTCACCCCAAATGCCCCTATACACTATAACACACTGTTCTATTGTTAACGGACCTCTCCCCTCGAAATCCTCTAAAGAATTCCTAAGATTCCCGGAACACAATGAAGAAACAATGGGAGGGGTGCACTCTGCCGCATATCGAGCATCATATGAACTTGGTTGGGGAAAGCATTGTACTGCACTTGAAAAGAGGCGTTTTTTTCTTCTAAGGTCTATACGCATTTGAAATACATAGCCTACGTCATACTTATACACTCTACTATAGATATCTATGTACATACACCTGAACGTACACAAACATACATGTCCCCAAAGAATGTAATAATAATAATAATAATGTGTGGACTTATATAGCGCACGTATCCACCAACTGAGTGGTGCTCATGGCGCATTATATTATTACCCCTGCTCATAAGGCTCATAAATCATTCCTGAAACCATCTCAGCTCCCCGGGGAGTATACATCTCAATTGCTGCCATTACAGCGCATGTAGGGCTAATCAACCAACTCTGCCCTCACAAGTACCCATTTAACCCCTGGGTGGAGAGAAGCAATTATGGTTAAGTGTCTTGCTCAAGGACACAAGTGTCACGGCCGGGATTCGAACCCACATTCTGCTGCTAACACTAGAACTTGAGTCCGGTAAGCTAGACCGCTCGGCCACGACACTCCACATGTAGGCCTATAAATAGGTTTTTTAAAGCAAAATATAGGTTATTCTAGGTGGGTAGAATGTTGTATCCGACCGCCACTTTTTCTCATTCAATGTAACAAATAATGTAATCTTACCTACCCAGTATAAGGTGGAGAACACATGGATGATGATGGACATATACTTCAAATTATTTCTGGATATTTATTTCATGAAAAATCAGGCATTTTTGGTAAACGATGACTTGTCAACTCACCATCAGTGACCAACATAGTCATTGTACATGTGCAGTGGCAACTATAATAGGATCCTTCTATTTTCTGAAGGGGAGGATTTTTGTTTAGAAGGGAAATAAAGTCCAAAAACCATCATAAAAGTGGATTTTAAAGATAGTTTTCGCTTTCTGTATCCCAAAAAATAGATAGAATAATTTTTTAACTGGTTAGTGGTTGCCCAAAAATTCTCAAAAACCCTTAAAAAGTGGCGGTCGGATACGACATTCTTTTCTTATAGGTTTACCAAATGCCAAAACATAAGTTCTTGGTAATTGTCTACATTCTGAGTACTTTTGCAACAAAGTACATTACCCCATACCCTGTCCAGCAGAAAATCTAAGAGTGGTACACATGTTACAGTTTGGCTGTTGGCTTCATCTCTTTATACTTAGGAAGTAATTTTTCTTCAAAGCCATGAGGATTTTATGAGGAAGTTCAAAATGTGTTGCAGGAGATTAAAATTATAGGTTTTTAAAGGTTAATATAGGTTTTTTGGGGAAATAAAGGTTCCCATTTTGAAATATAGGTTTTTATAGTTTTTATAGGCATTATAGTTTTTATACGTTTCGCTTAGGCCTGTAAGATATACATCATCTTCAAACAAAAAACCGAGACAGTAGCCAAATACATGTAATCCATCTTCACTTACCTATATCACATGACCCAGGAGCCATCTCCCTGTTGTCTTATTACATGTTGCCATGTAACTAGCCAGGTTCTTAGCCAAAACCATTGGGGGGGGGGGGTTCTAGAGTTAAACTAATAGGCTATATAGATAATAGCCACTTACCTATATCACATGACCCAGGAGCCATCTCCCTGTTGTCTTATTACATGTTGCCATGTAACTAGCCAGGTTCTTAGCCAAAACCATTTGGGGGGGGGGGTTCTAGAGTTAAACTAATAGGCTATATAGATAATAGCCACTTACCTATATCACATGACCCAGTAGCCATCTTCCTGTAGTCTTATTACATGTTGCCATGCAACTAGCCAGGTTCATAGCCAAAAACATTGGAGGTTCTAGAGTTAAACTAATAGGCTATACAGACAATAGCCACTTACCTATATCACATGACCCAGTAGTCATCCACTCCCCTGTAGTCTCATCACATGTTGCCCTGTAGTTATCTCCATTTTGTTGGAAACCACGATTACATGTGAATATGAGTATAGTTGTTGCATCGTAACAGTCGCCTGGTTTCCCGTCATGTGTAGCGGTGAATGTATCTGGTGGCCTCTCGCACATAAACTCACCACATTGTGCTTTTGCAGACCCTACCAAGAAATGATAAAACTCAAAACATTTACCGAGACGTATTTTGAAATACCATTTTGAAATATTCCCAAAGAATGTTTAAATATCATTATAATTAATGTAATATTCATCATCTTTATCTTAAACAATAGCCTACAATATTGTCACCACTGTAGACTAAATGTAGATTAGAATTGCCATCATCATTATAACCACCATAACCACACAGTGGTCACAGTCGGGTTGCAGAATTTTCATCCATTAAAACTATCTCACTGTTACATTCCTTAAAATAACCCTATATATGATAATCCTACCTATGGTCTGCATGCAGAGCCAAACATGAAATAATGGTCGAAGCCATCCCACACAAGTCCACCGTTCCGTGCGCTCATGATCCAATAAAGACATGATCGACTCGGTAAAACACAACTCCTGATCCTGAAGCAAATCTTCGTCAAAATGATCGAAAGTTTTCGTTCTCCACCCAAAACAATCCTTCTCACGAACGCTGACGGGTAATTTTAAAGGAAATTGTCATTTCGATGGGTACATTTTACTCGTAGCAGCCGTTTCTATAATTTAGCAATACTTTCAACACAACACCATATGAATTGTGTAATTGTCATATGGGATGTTTTTTCCTCTACGAAGTATGTACCGCTTCAGTGATCTCGAAGAGAAATTGGACAGAGGTGCACAAAAGCAAACAACCCTACGTCATAAACAGGACACGGTTTCAATGGGATTGGCTGGGTACTTGTGTACAGTGTGCCTTAAGGAAATGGGTACACACAATACGGTAACCGACTGACTAACTCATGACGCATGTACTGTGGTATGGGTGACAATCATTGCTTTGTAAATAGGCTGAGGTATACAACTACTAAGGCCGTGTTCGAATTAAGTATTTTTGGCTACGGCTATGGCTATTGGCTGCAGTGGCAATGCTGAAGGATGGGAAAAAACAGTGAACTAGCCATACCAGGCTGAAGTAAGGTCGTATAGCCAAAGCCATCATTTCGGATATGGCCTTCATATAGGCCTACATTGATAGAGGGCGCATAAGAGTTGTTATTCTTCTGAAAAATAATACACATCTGCATTTTTTGAAGAGAACCAGAGAGAATTTCTGTACCATATACCCGTAGTTAAACTTGTTTCAAGTTTATCTCACTGTCTTCATTTTTGTCAAGTTCCCTGTATACGAAATGTTGATTCTCATTACACATTAAAAGGGCCAGACTATTTCCCCTTCCAGCGTCGGTTTGGTACTTTGGATTTGTGTAGAAGAATTTTGTTTTCAAATTTCTTACAAATTATACCACCTCGATCAAACAAAATTATTTTAGGGGGAGATCGATACGATCATCAGTTTTAAACCAAAAAAGCCAAACAAGTTTTAAACCAAAAAAAGGGAAATATCGACCATTTTGTTATTTATGAATTAGGCCTACTAATATATCTAAAATTCAAGACATTTCACCAACGCAAGCTTCAGCTTAATAAATACACTATTTACAATTAGACTTCATGTTTATTTCAGTTTCAAAACTGTATGTCCTTGAGCTTATTTGCATATCACATGACTAATCCCGGCCTTTCTCAAACCTTCGCACCATAAATAGGCAAACGAAAACCATAAACTCTCTCTTTTGTCGAGACAACAAAACAACGTGAAAAATGTTGTGAAGTGAGCCGTGAAACTCACTTTGTATACAATGTAGATGATACGTGAGTGAATTCCGTGTCAAGCCAGGGATCAGCCATTGTCAATAGCATTACAAATATAACGTTCCATTTTGTTACTCTGTTCTGTCACTCAGACTTATCTGCAGATATATTATAGAAGGTCCCATTGGTTGTACCAGATATCAGTACTTTTTAGTGCAGTGTACACCTTTTGCAGTTTGTTCACATCTTTATATCATTTATTCCCATGAGGTACTCTTCCATTTGGTTTCCTCCATGCCTATCCTTCTTCCAAACAATCTACGATCTTTCTAAAATCAAAAGTGATGTCAAAAGATGTCGACATTGTATGTTAGTCCTACTTGTATCCAATGGATCAAATTCCTTGTCAACATTAATGGAGGACGAAGTCAGGTGAACGCGCAGAGCGAAGCCAAAAACTGCTTGGAGTTCAGGACCCACCTATTATTAAAAAAAAGGGCTCTGGAATCTTTATAATATTTAGATACTCTGTAATGCAATCTGGGCCATATTTTAAAACATAAAATCATGAAGTGTTCTAAATCTATACTCACGGAATTTAAAAACGCATCATCCCAATATTTCACATTTTTTTCAACAGCAGATTATTGCAGTGAGAAATAAGAACATAGGTTAACAATTTATGATATTTTACTCAATACTTTCTCAGTCAAGCATGAGCGCAAATTTTCACATCATACTGACACAATAAAAGTGCTATGTACAATTATGGCTTCAATTTATCACTGCATATAAGTTATACATATTTATTGAGAAATATAAGTTGATGCGTTTTTAAATTCCGATTTTTAGATACTCTGTAATTTTTAAAACATAAAATCATGAAGTGTTCTAAATCTATTTTGATGGATACATATACTTTTTGCAAACATATTACAGAATTGTAATAATGAACAAAATAGGCCCTTTGAAGTTATTGGGGAAATATATAGGCCCACCCTTATCTCTTGGGATTTGAACCCCTGATAAATTCTTCAAAGTCCTCCATTGAAAAAAAAAAGCTTAATTATTATATTATGATTATTATATAAATTTGACTTCAACAAATGAAACTTAAAATATAGAGCAAAGCAAATGACTAGAAATACTAATACAGAGGGGTATTATATCAAAACATATTTCGTGTCCCATGAGTGCCTGTGCCTAAGTCATGCGCCATCGTAAGAGGCGACCGTGATTTCTTCTTCACATATCAAGCTAAAAAAAAAAAAAAATGCAAAAACAATTGTATGCAGCTTCTAAATATTTGATATTAAAACAAATAATGAACTCACAATTTCAGATGACTCAAATTAGACCTGTACAATTTATAATCAATATGATAGATGCAACGACCTACATCTATACACTTTCAAAAATAGCCATAATAGCTGTAATTGCGGTGACACCATGTGAAATTCTCTATTGAGTGGTAATTAGTTCTGAAAATAACTGGAGGTTACAACTCGACGTTTCGATTAGTATACTCTGATCGTCCTCAGGAGAATGCCAGACTCTGGGAAATGCTGCTGCTTAAGTAGGCTGCTGGAGGATGATGCGATGGCTGGATGCTGGAGGATTAATGCGTTGAGGCGTCCAGGCGGGATCCTAGGAGGTGAGGAGAGAGGAGTGTGTGCTCACTGAACTGAATAAGTTGTTAACAAGAGAAGGAGGGTGGTTGACTTAGGATATAGGAGATCCCTCAGTCTGGGGTGGGTCGTGGACTTTGGATATAGAAGCAGCATTTCTCAGAGTCTGGCATTCTCCTGAGGACAATCAGAGCATACTGATCGAGTTGTAACCTCCAGTTCTTTTCAGAACTAATTACCACTCAATATAGAATTTCACATGGTGTCACCGCAATTAGTCTTACTTATCTTCTTCACCATGCAAAGTGCATTACGTAAATATAAAATGAAAAAGGTAATATTATTTACGCATATATTCTCATCCCAATGACATGAACATTTCGAAGTTCCTTTTAGTATACAAGGATGTGGATTTTCTGCAGTCTTGGTACGGCGATTAGATGTTTTCATATGTGTGCTGCACCTGTGACGTCGAGGCACCAGACGATGTACCCCCTGCAATGTTGACGGTATGAACTGCACGACGGGATGGTACTCTGAAAGAAATATCGGTGTACATTTTAGTTATGTGAAATTATTGTAATTAATGCAAATTAATAATAACTGACAACCGTTCCATTTAATATGACCATGTTTTTGTTATTTAGTTTTGATCCGTATTTCTTGATCTGTCTGAATTGTAAATTAATTGCACATAACATTTTTATCAACTGCACTCTTTGTCTTTAAAGAAATGTAACTTTCAATTTCCTACAAGTAACCATCCGTGCTGTGATTGGCTGAGGTTGTTGATCTGTCGTCCTGTCGATGTCCCATTCGGGTTTCATAGACTTGTTCTTGGGTACCAGACTGGTCTTGCTCATCGTACACTGCATTGACAAAGGTCACCGACCCAACGGGTTCTGGATCTGGAACGGCACGCCGCTTTGCAACAGCAAACACGGTCCTATTTAATTAGGAATGTAAACGCAATTAAAAAGTATTTCTGTATATTTTGGTATAAAAAATTATTTACAGTCATGATGGTTAAAAGGGGGTGGGGCATCCTGATAAAACTCCTACTAAAAAAAACCTAATTCACCGGTGAAAATGAATTTCTGACAAAATGGTATTATGCCTGTACAACATATGATATTTACTGGATACGCGAGGTGTGGGTGTAACGGGTATATTACGATGAACTCCAGGATAGCTTTAACTACGCATGGGGGATAGAGGAGTGGCTGTGGGGGGTGGGGGGTGGGGGGTGGGGGAGATCCTCCTTGGATCTACATCTGATTATAAGCCAGTTAGTACCTCCGTTTGATCAGCACCATGTATCCCAATAGGACAGCGAGAAACAGAACCAACATCGCTATTATGGCGGCAAAGATAACTGACCGTAAATCTGCAAAAAGAAAAAAAAAGAACAATAACTTTGTTTTGAAAATAGCATTTATTTTGTTTTGCAGTAAGGGATGAGGAAACCTGAAATACGGTAGGATACCATTTCGGATAACTACGATGTTTGAATTTTTTAAACCAACATTTTTAAACCTTTATCCTCTACTAATATTTAAAAAAAAACAACAACAATAATTCATACAATATATGAATTATATAATTATATTATATGAGTTCTATAGTACACTAGTTCATGCGCGCCTGAGCGTACCATAATATACAAACGCGCAGGACAAATTCTATTCGCTTTTAAGAAAAGCAGAATAAACGTTTTCGTAAAATGAATTATCTGCTTTTCCTAAAATGGGAAAGTTAAAAATGTGGATTTTACAAAAAATTAAATATGCTTTTCGGCTGTTTTTCTGTTTTTCTGGTTGTAGGATATAAAAAAAGAAAATGTCCAGTTTTCGACCGGCAGAGAAAGAGAAAAAGTGAATTCAGCATTTCTGTTTATGTTTTTATTAATTTTTGTTGTATTTTACAAAAGGTTGCTGGACGGTATCTTTTCGTAAATTCGACATATTAATGTTTTCTCTACTTCACACGAAATAATTTCCCAAAATGGTTGATAGGTCTACGTGTAGCCAATTTACACCAAGTTATTAGTTTAAAAATAATAAATCGTTAATTATTCGGACATTCTACCAATGTGTATATTCCTTTTAACGTCACAACGAAATAAGCTGAAGTTTTAACAGGGTAGTTATTATCTCTGGATTCTTATCAAATATACTAATATTTGAATTTACTATCTTGTACATTTGAAACAAACCTATATCAAATGATCCGTCTTATATTCACTTCCTCGTATAGTCCCCCATTACAAATCTTTAGAAGTGTTTTGTTTTTGTGGTGTCACGTGGTGACAAAATAATGTTTAGTATTATTAAACAGGGTTGTATATTTCTTTTGGGAAGAACCTATGTTACAGGACCCAGTAGCCATCTCCCTGTAGTCTTATTACATGTTGCCATGCAACTAGCCAGGTTCTTAGCCAAAACCATTGGGGGTTATAGAGGTAAACTATAGTAATAGGCTATACAGACAATAGCCACTTACCTATATCACATGACCCAGTAGCCATCTCCCTGTAGTCTTATTACATGTTGCCATGCAACTAGCCAGGTTCTTAGCCAAAACCATTAGGGGTGCTAGAGTTACAATATTGGGCTATATAGACAATAGCCACTTACCTATATCACATGACCCAGTAGCCATCTCCCTGTAGCCTTATTACATGTTGCCATGCAACTAGCCAGGTTCTTAGCCAAAAGCATGGGAGGTTCAGGCTATATAGACAATAGCCACCTACCTATATCACATGACCCAGTAGCCATCCACTCCCCTGTAGTCTCATCACATGTTGCCCTGTAGTTATCTCCATTTTGTTGGAAACCACGATTACATGTGAATATGAGTATAGTTGTTGCATCGTAACAGTCGCTTGGTTTCCCGCCATGTGTAGCGGAGAATATATCTGGTGGCGTCTCGCACATAAACTCACCACATTGTGCTTTTACAGACCCTGCCAAGCAAACAATTCGTGTTTGATTAAAACGAAAAAGAAAAAAACCGAATCGGTTGTCCTGAAGTTCCCCATGTTTGTTAAGATTTTTTAGACATAATTCAACACGGTGTAGCCATCTTGCTTTTCTTCCAGACAATTCCACTCAAACCAAACCAAGGCTGGAAGAGAAAGTAGTCTGGTCCTTTTTTGTAATGAGAATCAGCAGTATTATAGTCATTGTGTATACAGGGAATATGACAAAGATGGCGGTATCATGATAGTGGCATACCAAAACGTTTCATATCAAAAATACCACATATTGGTGTGTAGGCTTAATAATTGCATTTTTATCTAATGATGGATTCCCCGTGTGGAATACATTTCATCTCCAAACAAGTAGTGAAATAAACTTTATGTAAAAAGTGAGATATGATTCCAGTCCTAATGACCACCTCTGACAGCAGTCACCCTTTTCCCCCTTAAAATCACCACCCTCCCCCTCTCCCAGCCCCCCTGAATTTACACCCAAGCAAACAAGTACATTGGTGTACAGTGCAAAAGGTGGGTTGTAAACACTACACCAGTGATGTTCAGCATGGAATAATAAAGTTAACACCACTGGTGTTAATTTAACACTGCAGTTTTTGCAGGGTAACAATCGATACCCGAGACATACCTGCACAGAAATAATGCACGAATAGTGCACGCAGCATTGCAGTCTCCATGAAGTCTGAAAAGCTCATAGCTCGCCATCGTTCCCAGTGCTGATAAACCGAATGACTCATTTCATACTTGATATTAAACCTTCCTAAAACGAGATTTATTCGACAAAATTATTAATAATCATAATATCCAAACATGTTGTAGCATTATGACATGGTCTCATTGGTATGTGTTCAAATGAGTTACATACTTTATTTCCGTCTTTGGTTGAACCATGCGTGTCAATGTCAAAACGTTATACCAACATTACACAATCCACCAAACACTGTTACTTGGGAGGGGCCAGCTCTGCTTGACACCCTCATGTATTTACTTCCATTTCCAAACTTCTCATACAATACTTTATACAATCATATTTGTGCCTGAAGAGACAGTCTACACAATTTTGTTAAATATCAATAAACTTTATGATATTGAAATTTGTACAACGAAGTATTGGATCTCGAACGTCACTCAACGGGGGGATACCCCCCCCCCCACACACACACAAACACAGTCACTTTATGTACCGTTTTTTCTCCTTCCATATATACTGAGACGCAATAGAAACTTACCACTTGTTTTGGAATAGCATAAAATTGTAATGGTTCAAAATAAGACAACACAACAATTTGGATTAGAAATGTTGGCATTTTATTGAGGAAATGTCCACGTTTTGTCCACTGTACTCGATCCCATCTGTATCCACTTCACCGCGAGTGCACATATTACATTTGTGCATTGTGATTACTGATAATTTAAGGTCGAAAAAGTTTCTATTGCGTCTCAGTATATATCTCCCATCCCCTGGGATTTACACCCATGGAACATTGGAGGATAAAGTCAGGCGAACGGGCAGAGCGAAGCCAAAAACGGCTTGGTGTTAAGGACCCGCCTAAGGGCCTGGGAAGCTTTATGGTTTCAGATTATGCAATCTGGGGCCATATTGTAAAACATAAAATCATGAAGAATTTTGGACTTGTTTAATCTATTTTAAAGGTTTATACAGAGAAATTATGCAAACAAAACTATGGCATAGGCCTAGTTGTATATCAAGTGGGGAGTGGTAAAAATGTTGGCTCTCTGAAGGTAATGGAGAATATAATTCTAAACCTACCCCTATCCAAGGGATTTGAGCCTCTGCTTAATTCTTTCAAGTCCTCCAGTGACAAAGATTGCTTGATGATGATGATGATGATGATGATGATTATTATTATTAGGTGTTCGAGCTATAGCGCAAACACCTCTTGTTATAATTTTCTGCTATCTGCTTTTCTTCGAAAATGTTAGTTTTTATCTCTTGATTCTTTTTAGGTTTATGGATGTACTGTTTTTGCAGATATTTTGCCTGTTGCTTTTAATTTGAAACAAACCTGTATCACATGATTCGTGAGTTATCCACTTGGCAGTCGTCCCATTACATGTTGCTGTGCTGAATCCATATTGGAAAGCACCAGTACACTTGGACGTGAGTGTAGTTGCCTCATCGTAACAATCCTCAGGTGCCCCGTCATTTCTGGTGGTGAATGTACCTTGGGCTCTGGCACATAAACTCACCACACTGAGCTTTACAGACCCTGCCAAGCAAACAATAATTAAGATTGAACCACTTTCGGATCGACGATCCTCAAGTTCCTCCAAGTATGTTCAAAGCGCAATCTTTGAAAGTATAATGTCTATGAAAGTTCACTTATCTGAGAAAATGATGGAAATTCGGCTAGTTGGTTTGTAGGCCTACATACAAGTAGTGGAGTAAATTTGATGTAAAAAAGTGAGAGATGATTCCAATGTCGATGACAGGCCCTGCCCCCTCTATTCTACAAATCCCTGTACACTTCCATCCCTTCGATTTATACACTCATACAAACATTGAATAATATAAATGATACCATTGGTTTTTGCAGAGTAACAATCGATACCCGAGACATACCTGCACAGAAATAATGCACCAATTGTTCAAGCAATATTGCAGTCTCCATGAAGTCTGAAAAGCTCATAGCGCGCCATCGTCCCCAGTGCTGACAAACCAAAATACTTATGTCACACTTGGTAATAAACCTTCCTAAAAGGAGATTTCTGCGACAAAATTATCAATAATCATAATATCCAAACATTTCGCACCAATATGACATGGTCTCATCGATATGTGTTCCCATATGTTACATATTTAATTTCCGCCTTTGGCATGCGTAAGTGCTTAATATTAATATCCTTGTTAAAAATAAAGTAATTCCTGCAGAGATTGCATGGAGTAATTCCTGCTACCATTCCGATAACCGGGTTGGATAAGTTCTGTACACTGGCGAGGGACCATCTCTGTTTTACTGCCCCATTACCTCATGTACAAACTTCTAATACGATCAACTTTATTGAAGTAAATATGAAACTGATATGTCAAACTTTCAATCCAACAAGGCAGAAATAAACATTTCCTTCTTGTACCTTGTACCATGTATCTATGCTTCTTTCACCCACTGCAAGATGCAGCCATATGGATTTGTCCACGTTGTTTTCTACTCCTCCCTTGTTCATGTTCTTTCAACATACTTTAAAATGTCATCCCTCCACCTCATCCTCTGTCTTGACCTTTGACCTTTTCCTGATCTTGGATGCCATTCATTGGCTCTCAAAGTCCAAAAGTTGTCCGTCATTCTTGCCACATGGCGCTTTATTTGATTAATTGCATTTTGAACATCTGTGTATGAAATTGGACATACTGGGCTTGTTTTGATATTCTCCTGTACGTCTTTTTTTTTAACTATAAAGATCATTGTAGAATTCGGCACATATTTCCGGGATTTTTGTTCTGTCCGATGTTTTTTTTCTCCGTTTTATTTCTTCATTGAGCTAATTCCCAGTCTAGGCCTATGTCCATTTCCTTTTACACAAAAAGGGACCGGTCTATTTCCCTATCAGCATCGGATGGTCACGAGTATTTGTATGGGAGAAAATGTTTAAAAATAACACAGCTACAGCGTATTAAAGGTCTTACATCTTAACAATTCAAATATGGAACATTTTTTATTGTAACTTTAAATACTTTAAAGTTGTTAAACATTGTTATGATTATTGCATGTGAAAAGTAGCGATTTGTTAATTTAAAAACAGTTTAAATCTTAGCTCAGCGTGTCAGTTGAGAGACACAGATCAAGGTTTTACGGTACTTTTAAAAAGGGAAATATACTATTGAAATCAGTCCTGAGTTTGCACCCACAAATCTGTGCAATTAACGTACATGGTCATTGCAGTTCCAGGGGTAGGGGCGTGTCCCTCCCTTTTAAAGAGCAGTCATGTACAGAATGTACCATTAATTCACAGTAACCTGCTCAGCGGTCCAGATGGTTACGTGTTAGTCGCTACTGGATATTAAAAAAAGAAATTAACAAATGTCAGCCCCAAACAAGGAGGTCAGGACCCCTGGATACACCCATACTAGGTCACCCCCTTCACCCTTCCTCGATCCGCCATTCTGCTTGGTTCATATATATGCGCTCAGGAATATGCTTAGAGTTTGTATGTGGGACCGGATTAGGAATTATGTCGTCCTCTTCATCGTCCGTGAAATCATCATCGTCCGTGAAATCATCTTCAAATTCATCACTATGTAGAACAGGCGCGGTATGCCCGTTTGCGAATACATGCCCATTTACGGCTCCAGGGCCATTTACGGCTCCGAGTTCGATGGCTGGCCGGTCTCTAACAGTAGTTGGTCTTTCTTGTTTGTTATGTGGCTTCAGTAGCATGGGCCGCTTACGTTTCTCTGAAGCCTCCCTGAAACGAAAATGGTGAAGAGAGATTGTTGAAATAGAAATCTTAAAGTCGTAGATTTGGGAAGATTGTATACTGAAATACCCTTAATTTTGTGTGTATTTTGTTTGTCCAAAATATTTCCAATATTTTCTGTTGTTGCAGTGTTTCTCACCACTCTTAGAAAAGACCAGTGACTGCTGTCACGTCATCGGCAGTTCACGGTCATGTTCCCTTTTGTTATTCTGTCAATGATTATTCTGCCAGTGACCTCATGACATCATTGTGGTCCGTGGCTCCAACGTTTTTCAAGTTTGATCTGAACACATCTATAATATTTGATTTGAAAACATGGGCCTAATATTTTTTTGGTTTATAATTTAGTGACAAAAGTTTACCCTAATTGTAAAAACATGTTGGCAGTTTTAAATTCAATGGGGACAAATGAACATACACCCTCTCTTATTAGAATAGAAAATGTCAACATTAACTTACCTATTAGTGTTTTGATTGGCTGATGCAGATAATCTGTCCTCCTGCCTTGTATTTGCTTGATTTGCATAGAAAGGTTCCTGGGTATCAGACGGGTCATAGGTGAACGCTGCGTTCACAAGGATGACAGATGAAGAATGCGATTGCTCAGGAGCATGTTGATTTGTATCATACAACCTCGTTCTATTAACCAAATAACGTTTAACTTGTTAGAAAGAGAGGCAGGAAGCAATATCCAAATTTTATTTATTTACTTATTTTTTTGGGGGGGGGGTGCGTTGGCAAGCAGAGGAAGAACAATAACATAAAGAGGGGCGGCCTATTTAGTTTTTATATCAGATTGTTGCTTGTACCTTCGTTTCCTTCGCACCAAGAAGATAAGTACCACAGTAACGACCACAACAAGCAACAAAAGCATCGCAGCAATGACTATAGACACCAAATCTGCAAATAATAAAAAATCAAAACCGAATAACCGACATAGTCAAATAACCGGCATGCTCCTGTGAGACTCATGGACTTTATCAATGGAGTAACCTCATGTGAAGTAAATAGAGATAATTTAATATTGTGGTTCGACGGCAATTGAGAATAAGAGCGTGAATGAACCCCAGCTGTGCTGTTGCTCGAATACAAGATACGAAATGATACGGTAGGCCGACACGTTGTTGTTCAAAGAAGAACAGAAATATATTGACTGTTTCCTTATCCCTACAGACTTTAAATGGTTTAAATTATTAAAGAAATAGTAAAATTATAATATATTATTCAATGCATCTACTTAGAGAACGTATAAAGAATAACACATCTTCAGAAGTGCCTTGAATTTAATATTGTACAAAAAAGGGATAAACTATAAATTCATCAACGAATTGAAAGTGGCATTGTTTTAGAAATACTTAAAAAGTATTCTATTTTCCAGCATTGACTTACCTGTAATGTTTTTATAAATTGTTTTTAAAATAATTTGTCTAACATGTATGTTTCATTTTTAATTTATATTGCTTGACTGAATAAAAAAGTATAAAAAAGCGTTTTGTTTTTGTGGTGTCACATAAAGCCAGTGGTGAAAGAATAATGTTAAGGTTTTATTAAGAAGGATCGTATATTTCTTTTGGGACGAACCTATATCACATGACCCAGTTGCCATCCACTCTCCTGTAGTCTCATTACAATCATGTTGTCATTTAACTAGCCAGGTTTTTAGCCAAAACTATAAGGAGGTTCTAGAGTTAAACTAATAGGCTATATAGATAATAGCCACTTACCTATATATCACATGACCCAGTAGCCATCCACTCTCCTGTAGTCTCATTACAATCATGTTGTCATTTAACTAGCCAGGTTCTTAGCCAAAACTATAAGGAGGTTCTAGAGTTAAACTAGTAATAGGCTATATAGATAATAGCCACTTACCTATATATCACATGACCCAGTAGTCATCCACTCTCCTGTAGTCTCATTACAATCATGTTGTCATTTAACTAGCCAGGTTTTTAGCCAAAACTATAAGGAGGTTCTAGAGTTAAACTAATAGGCTATATAGATAATAGCCACTTACCTACATCACATAACCCAGTAGCCATCCACTCCCCTGTAGTCTCATTACAATCATGTTGTCATTTAACTAGCCAGGTTCTTAGCCAAAACTATAAGGAGGTTCTAGAGTTAAACTAATAGGCTATATAGATAATAGCCACTTACCTATATCACATGACCCAGTTGCCATCCACTCTCCTGTAGTCTCATTACAATCATGTTGTCATTTAACTAGCCAGGTTCTTAGCCAAAACTATAAGGAGGTTCTAGAGTTAAACTAATAGGCTATATAGATAATAGCCACTTACCTATATCACATGACCCAGTAGCCATCCACTCCCCTGTAGTCTCATTACAATCATGTTGTCATTTAACTAGCCAGGTTCTTAGCCAAAACTATAAGGAGGTTCTAGAGTTAAACTAATAGGCTATATAGATAATAGCCACTTACCTATATCACATGACCCAGTTGCTATCCACTCTCCTGTAGTCTCATTACATGTTGCCCTGTAACTATCTCCATTTTGCTGGAAACCACGAGTACATGTGAATGTAAGTATAGTTGTTGCATCAAAACAGTCCCCCGGTGTCCCGTCATTTTTGGTGGTATATGTATCCGGTGGGCTCTCGCACAGAAAGTCGGTGCAATGTGCTGTGGCTTTCCCTGTCCAATAATAGAAAATATAAGGTTCGTTTCCCGCTAGTAATGTGTATTCTTACTTCATGGGGATCAAGGGATAAACCTGCGAACATTGCGGCTGAATGAGAGCTCAGATTTATTAGAAATTAAATAATTCATTCGCAGTTTCATACAAAAACAACACAATTTATCTCCAGGCCTGGACAGTGACTTACTAACATAAATCTAACCAATTCCAAAAATGAGAACACCTTGAGAACAAATCACTTTATTGGGATAGGGCTTATACAGTGTCATCAGACGGATTAACCTTTTAAGCTTGTACCATTACCATCTTAGAATCTGGGCCCAATTGATAATCTGGGCCCAATTTCATAGAGCTGTTAAGCAGAAAATTTGCTTAGCAAATTTCTTTGGTTACCAGCCAAACTTTCATACAAAATGTATGCATTTTGACTGGTGGTCTGTTTTATATTGCTTAGCAGAAATATTTGCTTAGCAAAATTCTCTGCTTAGCAGCTCTGTGAAATTGGCCCCTGCTAAGCTTTTAGATGATGATTCTCTCAGTCCCTTGTCAGGATGATTACCAAACAACATTGAAACATTAACCGTGAATATTATTACAATCAGTGACAACAGGTGTGTGCCTCAGAGCATCATCTTTGGCCCAGCATGGTGCTTTAATTTAACTTATCCCCATTTGCTCGACAGGTTGTCCCGTCGTAACTTCACCCGTCCTTGATTCTTTGTCAGAATTTCTTTTACAATTTCAATTCAGCTATAGATGTAATGGGTTTCTTAAAAATAAGGGTGGGGGAAGGGAGGGTTGAGAATAGTTATTTTACCGAAGGTGATAACGCCCGTGTTACGAATCATGACACAAAGTTGTGAAAAAAATTCAACACAGCATTGAGCCAATACCTCAATATTGTATAATGTACACTTTTATGACTGAATATAAATAACATACATTAACCGTGACATACCTGTGAATAAGTAATGCGCACACAGTGCAGCATTTACTATATGTAATATCTTGAAGTTTGGGATCAAATCTCTACTTCTTCTCCATTCCTTGTTAGCCGAGAGATGCATATTAATATAACTTTCTGGTGGACTTTTGTCTTCGGTCTTTCCTGTTCAGAATATTTTAACTATTGCTATCATTCCCGAATGGCAATTTTCTGTCAGTGTCATTTGTGAGTGGTTTTGTTATTTAGGGTTGACATCCCACCTTTTGTTGAGACATGCATCAGTGATTCCTACGTATGCCTACGTCACAATGTGAACAAATAAACATTCCCGACAACCAGGAATGAAAGGGAAATACTTAATGCAAATCTTAAATATCTAAATATGAATGGTTTATTTTGGTCTTGACCTTGCTAATGCTATTGTTTGTTAAAAGGTCATGTTGTATTCGGATCAATACATTATTATATTAAAACCAAACTTTGTACAATGTTTGAGTTGAGTGACCCTCAGAACCGACGTCTGAGATATTGAGACAGATTATTTGCAATTATTTCTGAGCAAAATTAACGGATTGGATGTTTTGAAAGGTTTTCAGGCATAGTGTAATCGGGAATCAGTGTCCGATCGAAAGACAGAACATCTACTGGAAACGAGTTCAGTGCATTTTCACTAACCCCACCAGACATAATTGGCAATCCATTCACCATTCAGGACAAATGTGTATTTCCTTCTCATAATTTAAACTTTGGGTAATTTTTAAAAGGTTACTGTACCTTGGTAGAGCAAGCATACTGGAAGAACCAGTTTGCCAACATTGCCAATGTTACACCTTCCCTTTAATGTATGATCTTGAATCAAAGAGAGTAAGCATACTTATAGAAGCAGTTTAGCCAACATTACCAATGTTGTACCTTCCCTTGAATGAGCATACTCATAGAAGCAGTTTTGCCAAAATTATCGACGTTGTACCTTCCCTTTAATGTATATTTTGAATCAAAGAGAGTAAGCACACTCATAGAAGCAGTTTGCCAACATTATCAATGTTGTACCTTCCCTTTAATGTATATCTTGATTCAAAGAGAGTAAGCATACTCATAGAAGCAGTTTTGCCAACATTATCGACGTTTTACCTTCCCTTTAATGTATATCTTGATTCAAAGAGAGTAAGCATACTCATAGAAGCAGTTTGCCAATATTATCAATGTTGTACCTTCCCTTTAATGTATATCTTGATTCAAAGAGAGTAAGCATACTCATAGAAGCAGTTTTGCAAACATTACCAATGTTGTACCTTCCCTTCAATGTACATGTATATCTTGATTCAAAGAGAGTAAGCATACTCATAGAAGCAGTTTTGCCAACATTACCAATGTTGCACCTTCCCTTCAATGTGTATCTTGATTCAAAGAGAGTAAGCATACTCATAGAAGCAGTTTTGCCAACATTATCGACGTTTTACCTTCCCTTTAATGTATATCTTGATTCAAAGAGAGTAAGCATACTCATAGAAGCAGTTTTGCCAACATTACCAATGTTGCACCTTCCCTTCAATGTGTATCTTGATTCAAAGAGAGTAAGCATACTCATAGAAGCAGTTTGCCAACATTATCAATGTTGTACCTTCCCTTTAATGTGTATCTTGATTCAAAGAGAGTAAGCATATACTCATAGAAGCAGTTTGCCAACATTATCAATGTTGTACCTTCCCTTCAATGTATATCTTGATTAGAGTAAGCATACTCATAGAAGCAGTTTGGCCAACATTACCAATGTTGTACCTTCCCTTCAATGTCTATCTTGATTCAAAGAGAGTAAGCATACTCATAGAAGCAGTTTGCCAACATTACCAATCTTGATTCAAAGAGATTGGCATACTCGTAGTTTTGCAAAAATTACCGACGTTGTATCTTCCCATTAAATTGGCAAATTCAGTATTTATTTGCAGATTTTGGACATTTTGTGGTAATTTTAATAAAATATCAATATCCCCCCCCCCCCCCCCCCCAATATTATACCTCTTACAGCTCTCTGCACGTCATTGGCTGGCCTAAATAATGTATTAATCATCACGATATACATCACTGATTAGAAATTAGCCTTTTTAAGTAGTGGTCATCTCACCATTTATTTGCTATCATTTCATTAGGTCGCGCCAATTCATGTGATTATACATCATATTTATACTTATTTTATTTGACCAAATGTACAGATAAAAGAATTGCAACAAATAAAAAATATATATGTCAAAATAATACCTAAATTAATGTCATCCAGCCTCGAAGGCGGTTGATTTACCTTATAGGCCTGCTCAAAACAGCTCAACAGAATCCAAGAGTCACCAGCGCCTGGTCCCTGGATGGCCGTATCATCTGCCTCCTTCAGAACAACCACAAGGTAACTGTATCATCAATGGCCCAGCTTGAAAACATCTAACTCATAATTCCATACTCAGCTCACTGTTCACTCAGCTGCCACTCTGCTTAATTTATCATTGTTATTATTTTTTGCTTTAACTCATTACATCTGCATTGTCATTAATTTGCATTAATTTGATTTGTTTTACCTTCTATGCGGTGCCAATTCATGATTTCTTTGTAACAATTGGCTTTATCTCTATTTGCTTTTGTTTATGTTAATTTAAATTAAGTTAATTGTCCTTGTTCAATATATATTCATTTCTGTTATTGTTAACAAGTTTTGTTTTCTGTAATGCCCATAAAATCCCCCTGTGTTTCTTGTAATCGTCCTGTTAAGGTGAATCAACTACGATCATGTTGTAATTTCTGTAACAAATGGGTTCATTTAAAATGCACGACCCTATCCCCATGCGAATATGACAAATTATCTACCAATGATGTTCCCTGGCTTTGCCCAGTATGTTTGTCTAATTCATTTCCATTTAATTCTCTAGACAATGATGATTTTCAGAACGTTGTTGACGACTTAAATTACAATTCAATGTTTCATACCTATGACCCGTACCATAATTCAATCCATTTAATCTATGTATGTCTAACTTTGATAGTCTCCTCAACCCTGACCCAAATAATCCCAACCCTGTCGTTAACAATTGTCTTTATTCTGCTGAAGATGAATTCATTAATATTTCCAAATATCCCGATTCAAACTGTTCAGTTATTCACTTTAATATTAGAAGTCTCCCTAAAGATTTTGATCATTTTAAACTTTGCCTTCAATCTTTAAGTAAATTCTCAATAATTGCCCTTTCAGAAACCTGGTTGAAAGACTCATCTCCAGACATGTTTTCTCTCCCTAATTATAAACTGATTACCAATAATAGACCTGATAAAATAGGAGGCGGTGTTGCTCTTTATGTCTCCTCTGCTATCCAATACAAGGTGAGGCAAGACCTCAGTCATTCCATCAATTCAATGGAATCGCTTTTTGTTGAAATTTCAAATCCTTTAACCAAAAACACTGTTCTTGGAGTTATTTATAAACCGCCCCAAGCATCACATAACAATTTTATGTCCATTTTTCAAGAAACTATTAGTCTCCTTGCTTCTGAGAATAAGAACTGTATTCTCACTGGTGATTTTAATATTAATCTGCTAGATTACGATAGTAATCCAGCCACCCGAGAGTTTCTGGATACCATTTTTTCTCATTCATTCTTACCTCTAATTGATAAACCCACTAGAATTTCCAAAAAATCTGCCACCCTGATTGATAATATATTTACAAATATTCTACCCCCCTCGAGGTCTGTAATTTTAATATCCGATATTTCTGACCACTTTCCTGTATCCACTTCATTTCCAATCTCTAAACTGCAGTCTACCATCCCCAAAACAAATCACACTCGTAAATACACTAAAGATAACCTGCAATCTTTGCATCAGGATCTTAGGACTGCTGATTGGTCATCTGTTTTCAATGTAAATGAACCAAATTTGGCTTATGATAATTTTATTAGTATCTTTAATCATATCCATGATGCAAATAGCACTTTCCCTACAACCAAAATGAAATCCAACAAACACGTTCCAAAATTGCCATGGGTCTCTGATTCTCTTTTGAAGTCGATAAACCTAAAAATAGACTTTACCGTAGTTACCAAAAACGTACTGAAGATAATCTCATTGCTTACAAAAAGATATAAAAATGTCTTAACGAATGTTCTGAGAGTTGCTAAGAAAGAATATTACTTTTGTCAATTTCATAAGGAGAAAATAATATTAAAAACCTGGAAAATTATAAACTCGGTTTTGAACAAAGTCCCTCTCTCAGAAAATACTGGGTATCTCTCACAATGAAAACTTAATTAAAGATCCTTCCGCCATGGCTGACATTTTAATAACTACTTTGTTAGTATTGGCCCTAACAGCCAATAATATTCCCCGATGCAAGACCAATTTCACTGGTTACCTTTCTGATCTAATCCTCTATGTTCCTTAACCCGGTTACTAAAGAAGAGGTCTGTGATATTGTTAATAATGTAGCTAGTAAAAACAGTTGTGGCTTAGACTTTATTAATACGTTTGTTATTAAAAACGTTATCAGTGCAGTTGCCGATCCTTTTACTTACATTGTTAACGTTTCCCTCTCTACCGGTGTGGTTCCAAACGATATGAAAATCCCTAAAAATGCCGAATCTGAAAATGTTAGTAATTATCGTCCTATTTCTATTCTTCCAAGCTTTTCGAAAATCTTAGAAAGAGTTGTTTATGAACGCCTGCTTGGCTTTCTTCAGAAACATAATATCCTTTCCAATTATCAATTTGGGTTTCGTGCTAAACATTCTACTTCATGCAATTCTCCATTTTATTAATAATGTGTGACAGGGAATCGACAACTCACAACATACTTTGGGTATCTTTCTTGATTTCTCTAAAGCATTTGATACACTAAACCATGACATTTTGCTGTATAAATTAAACCATTACGGAATTCGTGGAAAATCACAAGAGTGGTTCACCAGTTATCTGTCTAACAGGAAGCAGTGTGTTTCAATCGATTCTACCATATCCACCTGTCGCACATTATCATGTGGGGTACCCCAGGGATAAATTCTAGGACCCCTGCTTTTTCTAATTTACATAAATGATATCACTAGTTCGTCCAAACATTTATCTTACGTTCTATTTGCCGACGATTCTAATTTATTCTATAGCCATAAAAATATTGTTACTCTTGTTAATACCATAAATTCAGAACTTCGTTCTGTTTCCGACTGGATAAAATCTAACAAATTATCCTTAAATTTCA
Organism: Zoroaster sp. YZ-2022; assembly: GCA_029582265.1. Taxonomy (NCBI): domain Eukaryota; kingdom Metazoa; phylum Echinodermata; class Asteroidea; order Forcipulatida; family Zoroasteridae; genus Zoroaster; species Zoroaster sp. YZ-2022. The sequence goes on from CM055831.1 coordinate 2,676,922, forward strand.
AAAAGACTACCTGTATGCTATTTAGTAATAAGCACACTGTACTTCCTATAGATATTTGTATTGATAATACGGTGATCAACTTAACAAATAGTGTAAAATTCCTAGGCTTATATATTGATAATAAATTATCCTGGAAATACCACATTGATTATATGTAAAATAATTTCCCGTAATATAGGTATTATTAATAAACTTAAGGCATTTTTCCACATCATATTTTATTTTCTCTGTATAACACCTTAATTTTATCCTATATTAACTATAGTATATTAGCATGGGGTAGTGCTGCCGCTACAACAATCAACAGACTGCTTATTTTGCAAAAACGAGCCCTGCGCATTGTTAACAATTCTCATTATTTTGCTCACACAAATCCTTTCTTTGTTAAACATAAATCCTTAAAAATTAATGATCTATACAATCTGCAACTTGGTAGCTTTATGTTTCAGTTAGTACATAATGAATTACCAAAATGTCTTACCTCAATGTTTACAAGTAATAAACTGGTACATTCATATTCTACACGCCAGGCCTCCCTTTTCCACATTCCCTTAACTCGCTCATCACTTGCCCAAAGAACTACTAAGTATACGGGACCAAAACTGTGGAACTCTTTCGACAATTCTCTTCGGAAACTTAACAATATCAAGTCCTTTAAGAACAAACTTAAGGAAATTCTTTTAAATAAATACAAGTAGTTCCCAACACATCCATAATTATCATTGTTCTATCAATTCTTCGTTACCCGACTTTAAACTGAAATTATTTCGTTATTTATCACACCTTATTAGTGCATGAACTTAATATACTAGTTTCACCGCTTTGCATTATTTGCGTTTGTTTGTTTTTTGGGGGATGTTTGTTTGCTTGCTTAGGTTTCTTTGTTCATTGTCTTTCGTTCATTGATATTTGTACTCATTTCTGTAACTAAAAATGTTTGTTTTTATTATTTATGCTTTAAGTCTAGATTTAACTTAGAGCACAAATAATATATATGAGGGGGTTTGCACTCGACAAGCTTTGCTTCTTGCAAACCCCCTCCACATCTTTGTTTAGTCTTATCTACCTTTATACGTATGTTAACTTATTTCAAGAATGTACTTCTGCTACCTATTGTTTGCATTGATGTGGAAATAAAATGAATGAATGAATGAATGAATGCACAGTCATAATTACATATATACACCAACTGCCATTAGTAAACAATGTTTATACGTCTTTCTTGCTGCATTTATGTAAACACCCGACTGAAACCGAGGTTATAGGCGCAATTTATATTCACATTATTTGGCTAGTGAAGGGCCTGTCTTCCTGGATATTTATGCATACCTATACGCATCAGACCTTTACTAGACTGAGAACAAGTCTACGGGTGCCATGCACACATCAAGAAAGGATTGTACTGTACAACACTTACAAGTTAGCAGGAGTACCAACAATAATTTGCACTCTAATCACATCGTATTTCCCGCCCAGTGCACGAGTCTTGAACTGTGAATGTACAATGCTAACTCGAGTGGAATCGTAGCGTAATGGACCAATCCAATTGTGGCCATATGAAACGCACATACGTTGTTATGAAGATTGTATAAAAAAGGTTTATCCTACACAATTCAGTCTCCTTAAGGATGCGATGTTTTTATAGGTTGAATAAACTAAATAATAATGATAAAGAATTTTTAGCCGCCATGAATATCGGAAAGGGCTGGACCGACGTAGTCACAGCCGTCATGGAAAGGCGTAACCCCATTGGTCAATTCATGCTGTTCCAGATCGGTCTATATAAGCGTCATTAAAGTGGTGAACACAATCAAACATGACGTCATAAACATGACGTCATAAACACTGCCTCTTTGCGCAGCGTGTACACAATTTACGAAATTAGTTTCGGACAAATATATTTTTAGCAAATAAAAAGCTAAAAGCGATCAATGTTATTGGTTACATTATGAACAAACAACCTTTGAGCCAACAACCAGTAACTTCACAAAAAGAAATCTTCATGGTTGAATAGAGAAGATTAAAAATGTTGAATATTATAATAAAGTCAACAACATAGATGACAAATTTCTCACCTTTTTGTATTTGTAAAGAGAGAGAGAGAGAATACACACGCACAATTGCACATTTTGAGTGTTTTCTGTAAAAACTGTGACTCCTTTTTTGTTACACTTTTGCTCATGACTCAAAATCCACATTGAGCTGAAAATTAAATCTTGATTATAAAAGCATACTCGTAGAAGAATTTTGCCAACATAATCAATAAATTCTTTAACATTCGCTGTAAAAACCTCTTCCATCATTATAATGTCACTTATCCCTATAATCTAAATTAACTATTTGCTATAATTGACTAACACGATATGCATTGCACTATAATATTTAAAGCTGTATTTTCAATTATATTTACTTTGTTTGCAGAAAAAAATTAATTATTTTGCAAGTGGCACAATCTATTATTACTATAGACCTTGACAACACTGCAGCCATCTTTGTCAGATTTCCCGTATACCCAATGACAGTGATAATGATAAATCTCATTACAAAAAAGGACCAGACTATTTTTCCTTCCAGCTTCGGTTTGGTTACATTGATTTGAATGGAAGAATAACAAAATGGCTAAACCATGATAAAGATTTATACATGGATATTTGTCATCACTTCACATATTAACTGCATGGTTCATATAGATATGTTCTTTTTTGGAGCCAGAGCGCGAAGCCGGAATGATATCCTCTTCGTCGTCAGTGAAATCATCAGTGTAATCATCATCAACCTGTACAGCTGGGTCTGTGTGCCCGTTTGCGAATCCTTGCCATTTTGCTGCTCCGAGTTCCATTGCTGTCTCGTCTTTTGTGGTTCCTTTCTTGGGCTTGCCTTGTATCTTTGACATCGAGTGACGTTTTTGTTTTCTCGAGGAACTTTAAAGAAGAAAAATATGGCACTTAAATAAAACAAGAAAATGATAAGTCATTATCACCCTGAATCTGGCAGTCTCATGAAGACATTCAGAGCATACTGATCAAAACGTCGATTAGATAAATTACATGGTGCTACTACAAATCTTCCTACATTGTACTTTCACCATGCATAGCTTTAAATCTTATTCAAATGAAATGGCGAAATGTGAAAAAAAAATAATAAAAAGAAATTTTAATAAAAATACAAAGTATTGATGTATCGTATACAATACCCTGGATTTGTTATTAAGACGTTTTATCAAGGATGTGTAATACCTTTGTACACCAACGTCACGATCTGAGCAGACTTTCAACAGGGCATGGAATCGGTGCCCCAGTTTAAGATGAACACAGTGACTGAAAATTACTGGCTCATTTATGCCGCAGCAGCGGTAATATGACCTTATCATCTGGGGTATTATGGCAGTCACTGAGTTAATCTTAAACTAGTACTCCGATTCCATGCCCTGTTGATCGTGACGATAATGTCCCTTTAAGCTCTTACCAACACGAGCAGACTAGGAGGACAACCAGAAAAAAGACGAAAATGGCGACAAGTGATGCACTGGCTGCCACTATCACATTAAAAATGTCTGAGGAAAGAAAATAATATTATGATAGATTTCGAAGACAATATCTTAGTGAATAAATTACTTATGTTCAAGGTCAACATAAGGCCAAGGTCAACATAAGGTCAAAATATGAATCAAGATATACACTGAAGGGAAGGTACAACATTGGTAATGTTGGCAAAACTGCTTCTATGAGTATGCTTACTCTCTTTGAATCAAGATATACACTGAAGGGAAGGTACAACATTGGTAATGTTGGCAAAACTGCTTCTATGAGTATGCTTACTCTCTTTGAATCAAGATATACACTGAAGGGAAGGTACAACATTGGTAATGTTGGCAAAACTGCTTCTATGAGTATGCTTACTCTCTTTGAATCAAGATATACATTGAAGGGAAGGTACAACATTGGTAATGTTGGCAAAACTGCTTCTATGAGTATGCTTACTCTCTTTGATTCAAGATCTACACTGAAGGGAAGGTACAACATTGGTAATGTTGGCAAAACTGCTTCTATGAGTATGCTTACTCTCTTTGAATCAAGATATACACTGAAGGGAAGGTACAACATTGGTAATGTTGGCAAAACTGCTTCTATGAGTATGCTTACTCTCTTTGAATCAAGATATACATTGAAGGGAAGGTATAACATTGGTAATGTTGGCAAAACTGCTTCTATGAGTATGCTTACTCTCTTTGATTCAAGATCTACATTGAAGGGAAGGTACAACATTGGTAATGTTGGCAAAACTGCTTCTATGAGTATGCTTACTCTCTTTGAATCAAGATATACACTGAAGGGAAGGTACAACATTGGTAATGTTGGCAAAACTGCTTCTATGAGTATGCTTACTCTCTTTGAATCAAGATATACACTGAAGGGAAGGTACAACATTGGTAATGTTGGCAAAACTGCTTCTATGAGTATGCTTACTCTCTTTGAATCAAGATATACATTGAAGGGAAGGTACAACATTGGTAATGTTGGCAAAACTGCTTCTATGAGTATGCTTACTTTCTTTGATTCAAGATCTACATTGAAGGGAAGGTACAACATTGGTAATGTTGGCAAAACTGCTTCTATGAGTATGCTTACTCTCTTTGAATCAAGATATACACTGAAGGGAAGGTACAACATTGGTAATGTTGGCAAAACTGCTTCTATGAGTATGCTTACTCTCTTTGAATCAAGATATACATTGAAGGGAAGGTATAACATTGGTAATGTTGGCAAAACTGCTTCTATGAGTATGCTTACTCTCTTTGATTCAAGATCTACATTGAAGGGAAGGTACAACATTGGTAATGTTGGCAAAACTGCTTCTATGAGTATGCTTACTCTCTTTGAATCAAGATATACACTGAAGGGAAGGTACAACATTGGTAATGTTGGCAATACTGCTTCTATGAGTATGCTTACTCTCTTGGAATCAATGCAAGATATACATGTTCATTTATATTAAACAATCATGCAATGTTTAAAATAATACAAATTCAAGGCAATACATTAATTCGCCGAGTATGAGAAGTATGTTGAGTAATTTCTTAATAATAAAAACATCTCAGACAAAATCACAAATTCTATAAGGAGATTGATACTAATGATAGCATCATCATCTTTACACAAAGTAAGTTTTTAGGGGAAAAAAGTACAATTTGTTATTATTTATGAATTACCAAATTCTATAAATTATCTTTAGGAAATAATTTGTAGTTTTGATTCTTCATTTATATAAAGAGTGGATTATGCTTGACCAATTTGATCGGAAGCAATCCAGAAAACCTCAAATGGAACTAAGTCAATTCTACCAAACAAATTCTATCAAATATAATCATGTAGTTGGTGTTTACCTATTTTACAACCGTCTTCTGGACTCCAGACGCCTTCCGAACTACATGTTGCAGTATAATTGTCTCCATTTTGTCTGAAACCTATGTTGCAGATAACAAGGACTTGTGACAACTTGTTGTAACAAGTTTGTGGGGAAACGATGAAGGCTCTTACTGTCGACTGAGGGCGCTCACACATCGAAGGATCGCATTTTGATTGCACTGGTACTGTAAATAAGAAAATGGCAATCGTATAACATAGAAGGGGCGGATCTAGAGTGGTAAAAAGGGGATGTAGGTACACAACAAAATTGCAGCTTAGTGCTACAACATTTATTTGTTTTTATAACCATTTCTGTAACTTACATTTTACTAACCTTTAAGTGGCGTAGCCATGCTATACAAAGTTGGTGCCAAAAATGCGGTGGCTGAGAGGTTAATACGTCTGCACTGGTAAGTGGGTTCGAATCCCACCCGAGTCACCTGTGAAGTTTTTTCACAGACACTCGGAAAGCACCGAGTATGCAGTGCTATACACACGTCGGTGTAGGGCAAAATTAAATCAATTTGATGAATGTACCGAAATAAACTCGCATGCAAACTATACGTACATTGGATAAAAAGGCATGTTTTTATATGGGTACTTCAATTTGCGTCATCAGAAGAATTAAAAAAAAAACAATTTAAACAATTTCAGACGACAATCTAAGAGACTTTAGAGTAAATAAGTAAATAACAATGAAAGTAATTGTTATCACTAAATGATCGTAGTTACAAAAGCATATCGTTTTTTAAAGGAAAATCAACGACAGTCCAGTTGTCTTTGTTTTGAATAAACACCAAATGTATCTGTAAGATTCCCTGTATACGCAAGTACAATTATAGCGCTGATTCTGAACACATGAAAGGGACCAGACTGTTTTCCCCTTCCAGCCTCGGTTTGGTCACATGGGCTTGTATGGAAACAAGAAGGCTACACCAGGATAAAGGCATGTACTTTCAGGTTCAATTAAAGCAACTATTTTGAAATAACGAAACAACTGTTACCACATTACATGCAAGAAAAAGGGATTTTACATTACAATGGAGTGTTGACACAAAGTTGTAGCCATCTGTGTAGGGGAGAAGGGGGTGGGGAGAAGGAGGAGAGGTCACAAACAATCACCTTAGGATTTTACAAAGAGCTGGAAACTAAAGGCATGAATAGCTAGAAACAGATTTGGACAACTCTCTTACCGCTGTACCATTTTACTTCCCAAATTATGTCTTTGATGATTGTGTTGTTTATTTTATGTTGTATAGTGTTTGTGGAGTTTGAACTAAAATTTGGCGATAATGTTTATGACTAGGAGACGGGACCGCTTTCGCACTCTCCCGAGCACTCTGTAAAAATGGTGTTTAGAATTTAAACACACGCAAAATACGCGCGCTTAGGAATGCGTTTAAATGCTAAATGGCCATCCACTGTACATGTCACAAAGCTAAACGTGCTAAGCTTTTTGACACCTGTTCATATGGCATTTAGCATTCAAACACACGTAACAGAAAAGCACAATCTAAACATGTTTTAGGCTAAACATGTTTAGAAATGTGTTTAAATTCTAAAACACCATTTTTACAGTGTAGCCTGCATCATGTTTGATAACATTTTCAACGACTTACCCGATTGTTGTATCAAATAACCAAAGCAGAGCCATATCTGTACCGGGAATATTACTAAATTCCACCCCGCTGTGTGTCGCCAGACAGCAGTCATGTCCACCATAGTCGTTCGCTCATCAGCTACTCACGGAGATAAATCTGCGGATACTACGTACTGCTTTAACGAAGTTTGTTTATTATTTTGTACACTATTTCATGACGCAATTTTCAGCATCCAATAGAACTGGTTTTACGCAACCAAAAAATTGACATTGGCGAGATATTTATATCACTGGTTGCTCTATGTCCAACCTTGTCATTCCTCCGACCAAACCAAATGCAGGCTAGAAATACGTCAATGCATTTTAATACATCCTCTCCACGCATGGGCAAACAACTTTTACAGTGAAATGAAAGGATAATTTGTTATTCAGAAAAGTACCGCCGCTGGTACTTCCCACTAGCAAATTTTCTTTTCATTGGTGACAAAACTAAGTAGTTCCGTCACCAACCTTGCCCTGGTGTCAAAATCTACATAATGAAAATACAAATCCCAATCGGTTGGTTGGAACTTTGGCATGTCAAAAAAATAGACTTGCTCCAGCCAGAACACTTTGACACAATACTGATTAATCCAAAACGACATTAAAGGTACACTAGATTACAAAATGACTGAATAATTAGGTAAGGATAACTTAAAGGGGCAGTATCGTCACGATCAACAGGGCATGGAATCGGAGTGCTAGTTTTAGATTAACTCAGTGACTGCCACAATACCCCCACATGATAAGGTCATATTACCATTGTTACTGCATAAATGAACCAGTAATTTTCAGTCACTGTGTTCATCGTAAAGTAGCACATCGATTCCATGCCCTGTTGAAAATCTGCTTTGATCGTGACGATACTGTCCCTTTAATTGTGAAGTTTTCATCCTGGAAAATGTTTCTGTCTTAAAAATGTTTTGCTCCAACTGATTTCTGTGAAAATTGTGAATGTTTTAATACACTTTTCTCATGACGTAGACTCCACATTGATCTAAAACTTCCACTGGTTGGTTGGTAAATGTAAATCTTGATTCAAAGAGACTAAGCATTGGGGCCTACTTTTAGAATCAGTTTTGTAAACATTACCAATATTATATATTCCCTTTAAAAAACCTGTATCACAGTGTACAGCAACCTTGTTTAACTTGTTTTACTTTACCTCCAGCAGCGGCTTAGCCACGGGGGGCCTGGGGGGCACGTGCCCCCCCCCCCACAAATTTCCAGTGCCTCCCAGGTGCCCCCCCCCCCACGACAAATCCTCATAGTGCCCCCAAAAACAGAAAAGAAAAAGCAAAGGGAAAAAAAACCATACTCCCTGGGCCCCTCCCCCCACTGAAAAGCCCCCTGTGCGCCCCCCACTGAAAAAGTCCTCGCTACGCCGCTGACCTCCAGTTCTTTTCAGAACTAATTACTACTCAATTGAGATTTTCACACGGTGCCACCGCAGTTAGTCTTTACTTAATATCCTCTTCACCATGCAAAGCTGTAGTTTTACCTAGCAACCTTGTTTGTTCTTCCATACATCTACACGTGACCAAACCGAGGCTGGTAGGAAAATAGTCTGGCCCCTTGTACGTATAGTGAGAATGAGTGTTATAACCGTACTTGTGGTTTAGGGTATCTGATAAAGATGGCTAAAATGTTATAAAGGTCTATTGGGAATTAGTGCATGGTAGACTATAGCGAGTTGAGTTCCAGGGATCGTGCGTGGTTACAATACAATATTTGTTACTGCTGGTTCCGCATTTCACCGAATCAAGGCCAATCAGAAACGGTCATCGAGCCAAAAATTCTTTTAAATGCATGGGTGGGTATGCTTATGCTTTGGTAAAGTTAAATCTTACTCTATAAAGAGTTGTCACTGACTAACCTCTTTAAAATATTGATTTAATACTGTAATTATTTGAGTGTAGATTTGGTGGGATGGCGGTTATGACAAAGTGCTTTCTCTTTTGAATTATTGTTATCAGAGCACTTTTGATTTTGCCGCGCTGGCTTGTTGAAAGCTTCACGTTTGAATACTGCCCTCTCTTGACGATAAGATTGCATAAAAGATCAAACGATTCCCCCCCCCCCCCCACCCAGAAACACGGAGGTTATTAAACCTTTATAATTATAGGTCAGGTTTTTCAGATTGCTTGATCAAAGTGAATGTAATGACCGGAAGTGTAAACGGAGTTGAAACGAATTTAATATTTTTTGGATCAATTTTGATGTGTTTTTGAGGGACCTGGAAGACGAAAAGTAAGAGTCAAAATTACAGGAGATCGAGGGAAGGAAATGGACGATCAAAAGAAAACAATGAATACATTAAGAAATAAATGTTACTTTAAATACTCCTAAGTTTAATTAAGAAAACACATTTTTATCGAGGATAATAATATAATAAAATTGCAGAATGCATACGGCAGGGCTGAACGAAATACAGATTACCCAAAGTGTCTATTATCGATGCAATGATTCGCAGTGAGTCAGCAACCTGTCTAGAGTATGCAGGTCACACCATTTATAATGGCACAAAAGGCACGTAACATTATTACAGCAACAAGGAAGGAAAATGCAGGTGTGCAATGTGTACTTGTTCCTGCTCGTCAAGTGAATTGCCCTGAGGGAAAGTGAGACTTAAGGTACAGAGTACACATTGACAAAGACGCATTTACAAAGACGAGAAATGAACGGAATGAATTTCAGAAAACTCGTACTTTAAAAAGCAAACAAATGCCTGTGATGAAGGAAATGCCTGTATGTACAACAAAATTACAATTCAGAGACGTTAAACTTTATACAAAAATACATTTAATTGCGATGTGCTAAAGAAAATACTTCATTTTTATTGTTGGCAAAAATATATACTTCTATGAGTATTATGGAGTGCCATGGTCGAGCGGTTTAGTGCATCGGATTTGTGTTATGATCATGGACGGATCATCATGAGCACAGGCCCTGGGCACAAATTCACCACGGGCCCATACACGCGCATAATACTACTAGTACTATGCTTTTTTTTTTTTTTTTGAAAACCAAGGGCCCCTATTGGCTCCTGGGCCCGGGGCACGTGCCCAGTTTGCCCGTGCGGTAATCCGTGCATGGTTATGATGGCTGAGTCGTCAGAATGTGGGTTCGAATCCCAGCCGTGACCGTGGTGCTTGTGTCCTTGAGCAAGGCACTTTACCATAATTGCATCTTTCCACCCAGGGGGTTAAATGGGTACCTGTGAAGGCAGAGTTGGTTGATTAGCCCTATATGCGCTGTAATGGCAGCAATTGAGCTGTATACTCCCCAGGGAGCTGAGATGGTTTCAGGAATGATTTATGAGCCTTATGAGCAGGGGTAATAATATAATGCGCCTTGAGCACCACTCAGTTGGTGAATACGTGCGCTATATAAGTCCACACATTATTATTATTATTATTATTATTATTATTATTATTATTATTATTATTATTATTATTATTATTATTATTATTATTATTATTATTATTATTATTATTATTATTATTATTATTATTATTATTATTATTATTATTATTATTATTATTATTATTATTATTATTATTATTATTATTATTATTATTATTATTATTATTATTATTATTATTATTATTATTATTATTATTATTATTATTATTATTATTATTATTATTATTATTATTATTATTATTATTATTATTATTATTATTATTATTATTATTATTATTATTATTATTATATCATCTTTCTTTGAACCGATACATTATACAACCCACGTGTGAAAGCTTTATCTTTGATATCAATATGGGTCTGGACGAGAAAGATTTTTGGGAATTTTGGAAAGACTATTACATCAGCAGGGGCAGCTATACATAATTTACTGGAGTTCCTTTATGATATAATTATTTTTGAGGATATTTGATTTTGCCACAAAAATGAGGAAGTTTGTTTTCATTTCCGTGTCGAGAAAAACGAGGAACGTAATTCCCCATTATATTTGCTGCAACTCATGATATTTATTTCACAATTTCCTTGTAAACATTAAAGGGTGTTCCAAAATAAATTTCCCAATTATATTCTTACATAGACTAACTTACAGCTTGCTGCTTTTGAAGGGCTTCCTCAATCAGTCGTGCACGGAGCGGATATAGGTCTTTTTGGTAAAAAATGTGACATAATTGGATAATTTTTTTCAGAAATGTCAACTCCCTTTGGGTTAAAACTTAATAATGTGGTTTTTGTATACACATTTCTTGATTCTCATGTATGGATCATTTCTGCTCCAAATAACTCTCTTAGAAGTGTCTTTAGGTAAATAGCTCTTGATTTTAAGATTCTGCAGTTCCCTCCTCAAAAAGTGCATCAGTCCTTTTTTCCGGCTTTCTCCTGTTTTACAAGTAAAAAAGAGAAACACTCACTTTAAAGTTTAAAGGTTTGGGTATCCACAGGGCCAAAGGTCACCGAGATGCTCAGATAGAAAATCATTTGATACCTTCGTCTGTGTGATTGCAATTAAATTTTGGTGACTATGTATTGAAATGTATTTGATGAAGTATTGAGAACAATATTAACATAGCCTGTCATTACCTCTTGAGTAAACAGAACATCAGTACCATGAAGATGAAGAGAGCAGCAAATGCTACCAAAACAGCAATGCCGACTGATTGCAGATCTAAAATGGATCAAAAAAGATGAAAACTGCAGCCAGTGTATTCCTAACAATGATTCAAAGCAAAGCATATCCTTGGCAAGTTTAGATACAGGGAATAATATTCAAAATCTCTAGGGCCAGGTTTTTGTTTAAATTCAGTCATTGCTCTTGTTGTTAAGCCCTTTTCACTCCACTGCCTCTTCGCTAATCTTCCACTGCTCCCGTTCTTGTGTCAGTCCTTGCTCTATGGTCTTACTAAACACCATCTGATCCTTAATGATTAATTGTTAGCATTTAGAATACTATCATTTCGTAAATTTTTTTCTTAATGTTTCTTACCTATTTTACAGGAACCTCTCCAGTCCCAGATACCGTCTGCAGTACACACTGTAATGAAGGACTCCCCAAACCCAGCCAGACACTGAACTGTGAGAGCCGTACCGTATGTGTAACATGCGTCGTTGCCATTAGTTTTAGTGATGAAAGTATCTGATGGCATCGGGCACATCAAAGCGGGGCACGGGGAGCTTTCTTGAGCTTGTACTGCAACAGAACATACAGAGAGTGGGTGAATTTAGAAAGCCTTGCTCAAGGAGAGGGTGAGGGAATTTTAGGAGGCAGGTGCCCTTACGAAGGTGTTGAGCCTCACAATGAACTATTAAAGGTGTGTAGTAACCCGATTACAACATTACTGAAATTTAATATAAAAATTACTTGATGTGAAGTTGGTAATGGTTCCAGACATCCTGAGAAATGATTCGATCTGACTTTTTTGAGAAAACGTGAAATGTATCACGGGGAGCAAAATTTGAAAAAATTGAATTTCGTGTTATGAAGTAAAAAAAAAAAGTTGGAAAATTGTTTTGCTAATTTTACTGAACAGCTAGTTTTGGACAGAACGATTTCAATGGATTGTTGATACAATCATCAACTTTACACGCAGTTACGTTTAAGTAAATCTGTGATTATTTGTTTTTTTGCGAGAACCATTAATGAATATTGATGAAATTTTTAGGGCCGGGTGATAAACAATTGATTTGATTTCGCCCAACGTGTGTATAGCACTGCATACTTGGTGCTTTCCGAGCGTCTGTGAAAAATCTTCACAGGCGAATCAAGCGAGATTTGAACCCACGACCTCATGCTTACTAGTGCAGACGTCTTAACCTCTCGACCACCGAGCTTGCCCGATGACGATTGGCCAACTAGAATCCTATATAGCAGCGGGTTCCACGATATATATAGCTCATATGAGCGCCCAGCAGGGTGGATATGTGCGCGCTACAAATCTTTATTATTATTATTATCATTATACAATAATGCAGGGCGTTAACATCTGCAGAAGTTGCCCCTACAAAATGCTCTTCCTCAAGCCCAGACGAACTATTTTCCAGCTGTCTACATCACTGTTTACAGTCACCTTTGTCATCATTGATATGCGATCACATTTAGTCAACTTGTGGTCTTTAACTATATAACATTTAGCCAGGGGTGGATCTAGGGTGCTTGAGGAGGGGGACCAGCAAAAAGGGGACACATTGCAACATTGGGTATTCACAGTGGCGTAGCCAGGATGTTCAGAGTGGGGGGTGGGGCCGGGGTAAACTTTTTTTTGGGTATATTTACCGACACAAAAGTCAAATGCACCGACAAAATATGTCAATTTTAAGCAGCGTTCAGAAGTTCAGAAATACCAAAAAGTTTGTAAATTTACCGACAGACACTATTTTACCAACAAGTGTGGGGGGGGGGGGGTTGGTCGCCCTCTTGCCCTCTTTGGCTATTCCACTAGGTATTCATTCAAAACGTTTAGTAAAATAACGTAACTAGGAATTACCTCCTCTGTCCCCCTGTACCCGCTAATGCATTAGCATACACCATGGAAAACATAAGCAGTAAGAATCCAATGGACCCCCAGATAATCTAACCCTACCTCCTGGTTCCCAAAATTATGCAAATACGTTTCCTACCTGTCCCGCCGAGCCCGTACAGCCCCAAACAAAGCACGGTACGGACGAGCACCGTCGACAGGCTCCAGCCCTCCTCGCGTTGCCCGAGTGCAAATACCATGATGAAGTGTGGAACAGCCAGCTAACATTCGCCGGTTTCAGCAAAAGAAAACTTCGTTGTAAAGTGCACCTTTTTTATTTGCTTCAAGTCCAAAGAAACAACAGCGCAAAAACGGAGAAAGTTTCATAGCTCGTATAAATCTAAATGTTTTATTACCGGTATTATAACAAGTCTGCTTGCTGGGTTGCACAAAGTAAGATTTGATGCCAACACAAAAGATTTATACAGGACTACACAATAGCTAAGTGAGTCACGATCGTGCAGTCACTGGTGCATTTAATGTTGTGATAATGGAATGGCAAAATAGGTTGGGCTTCAGCTTGCACAAATACAACAATTGCTTATGGAAAGAGGGATTTAGGTGAAGCAATGACATTTATTTTGAATGCATGTTTTTTTAGAATGTGCATTTTTCATACATTGTTATTTTAATGTCATGCCGTGCGTGGATCGGCGGTTCATAGGTATACTTGATTCGTAGACAGTATGTGTACTCATAGAAGCAGTTTTGTCAACATTACGAATGTTGTACCTTTTATAGTAAAATCAAACAAGTGCAATAAAAGTTAAAAATCGTTAGGATTCGATTCGAATCAATAAGATACAATGTACCCATCCATAATCATTAACTTGTAGTAGGCCCTATGTATACCAACGCGACCCACCCCAACTCAGCAAGAGAAATCGCCACGCAACCCCACCCACAATTGCTCATAGAATTTGTCTATGTACGCCCATGCATGCCAATCAGCCAAGCTACACAAATGAGTCTTAATTTTTCCTGAGTGTAGGCGGATTCAAGAGATCATTAATTTTGTCGTTATTAAATTATTCTTTTGAAACATTTTGATTTTGATTTCATTGCACCACCAGAGTACCCCAAATGTCTTTTAAAACGTGGACAACGAATAAAATGGGGGAACCAAGAATATTGGGGAAAGGGGAAAACGTGGGCACATTTTATTCTTCTTCAGACAATATACATTAAAATATTTTCATCATTTCAAAAAGTGTAAATACAATACACTAGGGAACCGGATCACGCCCATAATTCTTGTTATGATGATTCAAGATGACGATTATTTTGAAGGGTCTATCCTTTCTACAGAGGAGAGGAGAGGAGAGGAGAGGAGAGGAGAGGAGAGGAGTCAAAAGAGGCTATACGGTTTCTGGTCTCCGCGCGCGTTGCCTCAGACCCGCGCGTCGGCGTTTTTAATTTTCCTTTTCTTTTTCCTTTTTTGCTATGAAACAATGTCCAATTGCAGCCAAAATTGCTGGATCGATTGGAATTCTGAGTCAAACACCGCGAACAGAAAAAAACGCACTGGATATCTTGATGCACTTGCACAGATTTCTTTAATTATATTGCAATGGCTGGCTGAAAGAAATACATTTAAAAAACAATTTACATGCACGAAATTATTGTATTAAGAAAAAAGTATATATACTGAGCCTAAAGCTGTGTAATAATGACTGCCATATTGGAAACTGGAAAAATAGTCCAAAGGATTTTGTAGAGGCAGTCATGGGTTGTCAGTTTTAGATGATTTTAACACCATTATTCGGAGCCATCTAAACGGTTGGACATTTTGACAAAGGTACATATCTAACCATGGAGGAAGAAAATCTGTTTTCTTCCTCCATGATCTAACTAACGCCGCCAGTGAACTTTTGAAAGAAAAGTGTTAAAAAGTAGGACATTGGTTGGGATGGCCCTACAAAGTGCATTATTTTATTACAAATTAAAAATTTTAACAAATGGCGCAATTCTTTTTATATACAGCTTTGTTAAATATTTACATCAAGTCATTTTCTTTATTTAACAACCTAATATAAAGTCCTGATCTAAGTAATACCCTGCTTAAACGATCGAAGCAATTAGGAAGGTGAACCTAATAACGCATTTCCAATAAATACACCTGGTTACAAAACTACCGAATTATCATCTAAAAGCTTACTTGATGTGAAATCAATCATCCTGAGAAATAATGTTGTCTGAATCTTTAAGTGTGTTTTATTTTATAGAAAGGATGAATAATAGGCTATGAAAGTTCTAACTGATTTGCAATATTTTGTTGGTTTTGACAACGAAGGCAATGTTTTAACACGAGCGCTAATATTGTCGTGATTCTCATTCATACCATGTCAATTTTATCACAGTGTGTGCCGTGAATGTTCATGTTATTGTCAAATTTGTAAAAGCACGGTGTTACATTATTGCATTTATTTTCAGAACCAGTTAACCTAATCTTCTGAAAGATTCACAGAGAATTTGTCATCATATTTCTGGAAAAAACTATGAATAATTGTTTTTAGGTAAACCTATATATAACAACCAAAAATAGAGACATTTGTTGTGGTGAAAATGTGTTTCTTTTAACACGTGTCGTCTTGTGATGGATACGGTAATTTATCCAGTAATAGGTTTCCAACTTACAACTTCTGTCTGTAGAAATACACATTTACTTTTGTAAAGAGACAATCTTTATAAAAGTCGGTAAATTAACATTTTCTGGTTTTATATTGCTACGTAGGCCTCACTACTCTCTTAATATTAGTTAAGAGAGTCGTTACTTGAATATATATACAATTAAAGCTATAATTTCAATACAAGCATCTAGCCTATTATTACAAATTTCTTTTTCGAATGGCATTAAGTACATTTAACATTTCAGGTTTTTTAAAAGATGTTTGAAGAATAAAAAATAAACGTACTAAACCTATGGTATGATCGAAACTAAAAATATAAAAACAATTGTTCATTACAGAAACAAATCTTAAATTTATTTGTATATATGAATGTTCGATTTAAAAATAAGCCTAAAATAATATTTAGCATAAATGTGATATGATTTAGCCAAAAGAGTGCAGTTCTTAAGTAATACAAAAATATTAAATATTAAGTAATACAAAAATATTTAAAAAAAAACACTTATAAAACTTACAGAGTTGAGGATGGTATTAGACATCCCTTGAAATCTCTAGTATGAAATGCTATCATAAAAGTAAAATTAATAACATTATTTCCTTCCCTTTGTTGTACCTTCCCTTTAATGTATATCTTGATTCAAACTTTCAAAGAGAGTATACTCATAGAAGCAGTTTGCCAACATTACCAATGTTGTACCTTCCCTTGATAATGTATATCTTGATTCAAAGAAAGTAAGCATACTCATAGAAGCAGTTTTGCCAACATTATCAATGTTGTACCTTCCCTTTAATGTATATCTTGATTCAAAGAGAGTAAGCATACTCATAGAAGCAGTTTTGCCAACATTACCAATGTTGTACCTTCCCTTTATGCAATGAGTTATGTTCAGCAGTTCTTCGAAACTGGCTGCAAATCATTATTCCTGGCATTTAATATTCTCACTCAAAAAGTGTCATCAAAAGGGAAGCAAAAATTGGTTCTTTCTCAAAAATGAAACAGTTCATGGAATATTTTGTATTTTAAGAACATTTTGTTTCTTCTAAGAATTGGGAATTAATTATAAAAAGATGTATCGTAGTCAGTTCATAAGAAGCGAAAGAGAATCTGTACCACACAGTATGTTGTGAAATAAACACCATTATTTTTTACTTGTGGAGAACAATTATGGCCTGTCCAAAATTGTAAATATTTTCAAGGTAGTACAGTGAACGGTCGTAATTCTGGAGGAGGGGGGGGGGGGATATATCCCCACTTTTTGGCGTGGAGATGGTCCATAGAACCATCAACATTTTTCATGCGGTAAACAAAATAATTCGTGAAAAACAAGCAAAAACGGGGGAAAAATTGGTTTGTTTAAATATTTATTGTTTGTTTCTTTGTCTGTTTGGGTGTCATCTTTATTATAGTCGTGGGATTCTGATCCCCTCCACATTTCGACACGGATTTACGCCACTTGTACAGAGTGTACCACTTTTCAAGACTCTTTCGCCCAAATTAACACTGCTCAACCTAACGTACTTCCTCCCTTCTTTTCACTCAGTTTATGCATTCTGAACTGCAGGGGTATGCCTAGGTTTTTGAAGACGAACGCGACCGACGAACGCGACCGGCAACCCAACTCCTCCGTACTACCTTGAAGATGATGACAGTTTTTGACGGACGACATTTATGAAAGAAAGTGTCTTTTACTTTGCTGGTTAATTATGCAATATAGCGCTTGTATTCCCAAGTAATTACTGCAAGTATATATAAAAACAATATATTTCTGTATTTTACCTTGTTTATCACTTTCATCAATCATTTTCGCCCCCACTTTTCATTATTATCACTCTACTTTCCACCCTCACACTCACACCACGTTCGTCTTTTTTTCACCATAATTTTCGATTTAGAATTCGATATTTGTTTTCCATTTATACAACAAAACTGTCGTGGATGCCAATGATTCAAATATAGACCAAGTCGGTAACCATGGTGCCTACCCTTCAATGTCGACGTCATCGCTTGGCTGGAATTCGGGCATGTGCGGTGATTGGTTATCGGTTGGACTACTTACGATCTGTTCATCAAAGTCATTCATATTCGCGTCGTCCAAGTCCATGTCCGTCTGAAGACCGGAGTCACTTCGCTCAACTACTTGGCTCTGTCTCTTGTTGTATGACTCCTCCTGATGGTCCGCCGGTCCGTTCAAGCCATTCGGCCGCTGCTCATTCTCCTTCTGGATGGTCAGATGACGTTCTCTACGACTTACTGCTTTCCTTTTCCTACAGTATACAAAAAGGCGGAAAAAACGTACTGTATAATTATATTGATATTGATTGTAATTGTAGTATTTGCCAGAGTCAAGGATATAAAGATTTAGAATGGGACGCAAATCTTGATTTAGTATGGAGGCGAAATTGTTTTTGTTTCAGTATTTCTTTCCACATGAACTATTCGCTCTGTTCACATCATAGCCCTCTAGCGGTGAAAATTTACCATGTTGCCGAGGCTGGGCATTGTATGTGTACAAAACCTCATATTCTGTATAGGCCTACTAGAAATACTTAATATTTAGTGAATAACCAGTAACACCTGCATACTCTTTACCAGTAATGCCCAGCAAGAAGAAGTTGCGTGGTAAAAGGGTGCCTTCAACATGCCATGCACGGAACGGATACTTTTTGATATGATAAATCATACTTGCAGTTAATCATACTAGATTTGGTAGGCCTACTTTTGTACGGTGACACACATCATTACCATAAACATTTTCGCGACAGGGTTTTTCAGTCAGGAGGAGGAGGAGGGGGGCACTGGGGCACAAATATTTCGTAGAGGGCTCTTATTACTTATACAACATGTTAAAACAAATCGTGTTTGGTTGGATTGAAGAATTATCCTTGTTTGAACTTGTCAATGGCAATTTAAGCTATATTATAGGGCAAATAGGCCTAGATAAACTATGAAACATGACACATAAAATGATCTATTTCATAGTATTTCAACTGGAATTCATCCCAAACTACTCAAACTAAATACAACAATGGCGGATATAAACCCCCAATGGGATAAAGTAAACATATGGCTGTCTGCACAATGAACACATTTTACTCCTACAATCGTCACGCGATTAAATTACACAATTAACTTGGACTGACATGATTGAACCGCCGTGTGAAAATACCTTGGTGAAAATACTGAATGTTTTATGCCAAGAATTTGGGGGGAACTATTGTATGCGCGTAAGGTTACAAATCGAATTAACACCTGAGGCATACATTTTGAATGTTTACCTCAGAATACAACATAGGTTTAGTTGAAGGCCGTTTGTTGACATTCAAAGATCAAGCCAAGCCTGCATGGCCTTCCCAATTCTTTGTGTTGAATTGCTCGAGATAGTAAAAAAAAAAAAATAAATAAAAATACCGGATTAGAATATGAACCAAATTGTGTTCCTTATACACGGTGCTGCACAAGAGATGTAGTCTCGCAGTGTTCCCATGAAGACGTTAAAGAGGCAGTATCGTCACGATCAGAGCAGACTTTCAACAGGGCATGGAATCGATGTCCTAGTTTAAGATGAACACAGTGACTGAAAATTACTGTGGCTCATTTATGCAGCTGCAACGGAGGGGAGGGGAGGGGAGGGGAGGGGAGATTAATTGTCATACCTTATTATTAACCAACAGGATAAGCAGAGGAAGATCACTATAGCTGTCAAGCCACCAGCACAAGCCAGAGCGAGTGATACCGCATCTATTAATACCAAAATATAAACAGACCAAGAGTAATTGTAATGTGAAACTAACTTGGTATAAAGGTGATTATAATATTTTTAATTGCACTTTTGTAGACGTTCCCGAATGGGCCTAATTTTATAATTTGTTGTGACAGTTTTAGGGGAAGTACGCAGCCTGGGGGCATGGCACGGTTCGTTGGGCATTCGTAATCCCTGACAAATCCAATTTTAAATGCCCCGCTGCACGGTAGGCGAAATAATAACATTTAGGGGAAATAAATGGATCTTTTCGGTCAAAACACATATTGTTATTTCCAAATGTTGTCACAGAAATCGCGAGATTATTTTGCGTGGTTAGAAAAAATCTACAGTGGGATATACAGTCAAATATGAAGACATCTTTGCAGAGTGTGCATACTGTCGTTCATGCATCTTATGCATATTAATATGGAATTAAAATACATTTTGTGTATGGCCAATTTTACTTCTGCTGAATTTGAATTCCATTTTCGAAAAAAAACACATTTTCCCGAAAAATAACCGTCTGTTTTCAAATTAAAGACAAACTATATGATTTATTACGATTGTTGATACATTCAATAGAGCTGCTTGGTGAAAAAAAGAGGGCTCTATATTACTAAATGATGCGTAAAGTAAACAATTGTGACAAGTTAAATTTTCACGGTTCGATGCAGTCATAGTTGCCACGATATGTGGCGTCGATTCATTTTCAATGTATTAAATACAGCTAAAGATGCATTCAAATAAGTTATCACCAAACCGGGTAACGGATAAACTTAAATATTAATAAACTGAATTAAAGGGACAATATCGTTATGATCAACAGGGCATGGAATCAGAGTGCTCGTTTAGATTAACTCAGTGACTGAAAATAAACCCCACATGATAAGGTCATATTGCCGTTGCTGCTGCATAAACGAGCCAGTAAATTTTTAGTCACTATTTTCATCTTAAACTATTACAATTCCATGCCCTGTTGAAAGTCTGCTGTATGATCATGACGATATTGACGTCATATGTTGGCGCCTACTGGCTGTTAAACAATGATTTGCCAAATTAATTTTGTGAAATAGTAATTGTTTGAAATTAATAATCTTAATTGAAAGGGATTTATTTTTACGTAAAATAGAAGAATAGTCATTCTGATTAAAGACGAAACTGCAATATCGCAATACCCGCGTTATACATGCATCTTTCAAGTCAGTTCGGGTAAAATTCATGTAAATATATCCATACACTCTAAAAAACGAAGGGCTGAATATAGCACCTCGAGTGCAGTCACTGTACAAGCTCCTAAAATTAGCACTTCGTTTCCAGAGTGCATATACAAAGTACATTCGAAGTGCTGAATATAGCAGTTCAAGTGCTAATTTTAGCACTTTTTAGGAGCTTGTATAGTGACTGCACTATAGAGGTGCTATATTCAGCACTTCGTATTTTAGAGTGTACATTATAAGAATTAATTCTGCTTAAAATGTATACCTTAATTCTTCTAGAGTAACTATACTTTTAGAAGCGGTTTTGCTAATATTACCTTAAATTAGTAATTCACATAATGACCTTTTGTATCAACGTTTAAAGGGACAATATCGTCACAATCAACAGGGCATGGAATTAGATTATCTCAGTGACTGAAAATAATACCCCTTAGATAAGGTCATATTACCGTTACTGCTGCATAAATGAGCCAGTAAATTTCAGTCACTGTATTCTTTTTAATCTTGGACACCTTTTCCATGCCTTGTTGAATTAAAATCTGCTTTGATGATATACTGTCCCATTAACCCTCCTACACATGAGGCCACTCCCATCCACAAAATTCTGTATTTTAGCAACCTTCGGTACATACATGTACAAGCCTGCTGTCCTTTCCAAGTAATCTTACAAAATGAACTGTGTTGCCACCCAAGGCCACTGTAAATGTTTGAACATATTAGTATGGAATACAATGTATCAATGGGAGACCACTTTACCCTGCAATCTCAGTGACGTGACAGTGCACAGAAGGGTAACCATAGGAGGCCACTGGCAACTGGCAACAGCTAATGGCTTAGAGTGGCCTGAATGGGTTGTTTCAAAAATTGCACTAATTTTAATCAAATAATTTCGTCCTTCGGATGTGTATACTAGTTAAAGCAATGCACGTAAAAGAACCCAGAACACTTATCGTGGAAGAGTAGGGGTTCACCCCGGTGTTTCTGGTTCACATAGCAAGCGCCCTTGTTTACAAGTTTCCTGGGTACCTTTGAAGAACAGTGTTTCACTGAAAGGTCTCCCCAGGTTAAATAAGAAATAAATAAGAAATAAATAAGAAATAAATAAGAAATAAATAAATAACTCCAAATGACAATCCTCACCAATGCGACAGATGTTATCGGTCCCCGTCCATGTGCCGTCCACCAAACAGATCCTGGTCGTTTCGCCAACCGAGTAATGACCGAAGGTACAGGCGTAGTCGATAGAATTACCGGTCGAGAAGACTTTAGTGTCTCCTCCGTTATGAGTCGTGCCGATGGATACGGGAGGCGAAGGGCAACCCATAGCAGACACTTGTGAAACCGCTGTTGTAAAAAAAATGAGAGAGAGAGAGAGAGAGAGAGAGAGAGAGAGAGACCTGTTGACAAACCTGTTCTTGACACTGCTTACTTTAGTAAAATGTCTACCATCTAAGTTAAACCAAGAGTTATATGTTCTTCTAAAATAACTAAGGTACGGGTTTGTATATAAAAAAACTACCTCATGAATATCTGTGCTCAGCATGTTTCAAAACCATACAAACTTGTATACCTGACAACATCTTTATGCCCTTAAGGTACATATTTACGGCATTATGTCGACATTCGTTATAAGCCTTCTACTACAAACCTGTAAGTGTGATGACATGGTTAATCCATGTCCCCAGTAAAGCATTTGTTGGAGCACGGTCCATTATCAGTACAATAACAAAAATGACATAAAAACCTATAACAATACTCACACGCCACAATAAGTAGAAATAAACTGCCAAGAGCTGTTAACACTGATACACGTTGACCCATCATGACTACTAGCATTGGTCTAAACTTCAGAAAATCCAAAACGAGAGAGTTTCCAGATGCTCTCCGAATCACCTAGTTTGTTCGGCTCTGCAGAGGAAGGATTAATTGCCAATCTTTCAAAGCAGACGTATCGACGAGAGATTGTCTCCCCTCCGTGAGAAAAACGCCAATAACCAAAATGTGATCGCTGCGCTGGTACCCAGCAACCTGCCTCTATATCCACCAACAGTATTATGCCAATCGGAATCCTAACAACTTCTCAATAAAGAGTATATTTGTGATTATTATGACATTCCATAAGAGTTTCGCTTGGCGGCGGACGTACGAGCGGGCCTTAATGCCCTATTCACTGGAGGTGTCGCTAGCTGTTTGAGTCGCTGCGTGTGCTTTCAGAAACCACTAGCTGTATCGAGTTCACCGCCAGACTGTTCGACAAAAGGTTTTTTATTCATGCGTGGTTGCCTCTTCTGTTCCCAATCCTTGTCAAACTATTTTTTAAACAAATAATATGCATGCACTACGAACAGCCGATGATAAAATACTATTTGGTTTTCTGTATAATAATGTATCCATACTGAATCGAATCGAGAGACGTGTACAGAAACCAACCAGTGGACAGTTTATCTTATTTCGTTGTGTTGGTAACGAGAAAGTCGTGAAAATACATTGATATTATTCGTAAATAAATTATAGAGGATTAGCTGTTGCAAACTGTTTACCAACCTAAAGGACGTGTACTGTAAATGCAAAATAATGGTTATTGGCCTTACATTTCAAACCTAGCAGGTTCTTTCTCAAAGGCAGAATAGACGAAATACATACATGCATACGGTATATAAATAACCACAAGAATGAGCAGAAGTTAGTTAGGTGTGAAATGAACATAATATTTCTATTAATTCTAGTGTGGAAATGGATCACCGGTTGAAGATCCGTATCAGATAGTAGACATGTCACGTTTCCCCAAATATGACCACATGTCAGACGGAATAATTCCTCATGATGTTTTGGTACCATACTGATAGCTCATCATAAAACTAAGTAACATTTTAGATTATAATTCCATCAGTTTCTTTTTTTGGGGGGGGGGGGAAATACCAATGGTATTCACCCCTTTCATAATAAATACTGCGTGACAAACAACTCTGCATACTGGAACAGTCTTACATGACTGGGCCTATGTGATTAGTGTAATAATACTTAGAAACTTATAATATGCCGTATATCAAACGTTTGGGGCAATCAGTTTGCTTCAACAGTTCTTCATTACACCTGTGTGATATTATTCTTGTAGATTTCGATTAACTTTACTTTCAAGCAAAAAAATACAATACAGTATAAATATTTGAAATAAATTTGAATGCTTCCATCCATGCACATCCCATGGGGTTAGCTTTTCGTAGTTCTCGTTATCGATCTCGAGTCTGTCATGTATTAATACCCAACCCTTTTGGCAGGGGAGCACGTGGGAGGGGGGTAACTGGGTAATGTGTGTCCAACTAAAAGGGTGTGCCCCCTCTATAAGAAAATTCAAGTTTAAAAACAACAAATTAAATCAACATTCATTGTAGTGCATTTGTTTACGTGGGAACAGATTTTTTATTTTTTATTTTTTGGAAAACATTATTTTAAAATTAATTAATAGATTATGACCATGCATTCACATCCAATGGATTAGAAAGATCCACGTTGCCAGAGTGCCGCACGAAACCTCAGTGCCACTAAAAAACACATATTTCTCATGAAATATTGAGACTGGATGAATTGCCCCTTTCTTAATTTACCATAAAACAATTGCCATCAGCGTTATTATTACAATTGCCGTTGAGGAATTCTTGGTTTCATTATCAAAAGGATTTCGAATTTCTAATCAGAAACACTGATTACGAAATTCTGAAAAAGACGAGTGACAAATTCTAACGTGGAAAATACTACTATTCTTCTTTTGGTAGAGGAAACACCCAAATCGCCCCCAGATATATGTTTATTTGGTCTGGTGCAGATCTAGGAGTAACATATATATATTGTGAGTCATAATGCGTTATGTCGCCTACTCAGTGTTATCAAAACATGACAACTTATATTTTCTTTCATGTTAATTTTGGGTTCATGAACATTGGGACTATTTCACTTAAAGGGAGAGTACAATATCGGTGATGACCTGATTACAAAATTAACGAATTATGATCCAAAACTTGCTGAAAGTTGGTTAAAGTACCAAGCATCATAAACATTATTTCCATCTGATGACGCAGAAACAGAAACAAATGCCAGACGGAAACCTTGTACAGCAAGTTTTTTCTTTTAAAAAAATGGGAATGCTTTTTCACACTTTTCGTATGACATATACCCTCACAGGTTGGTTGTTTAATGTATATCTTGATTTAAAGAGAGTAAGCATACTCATAGAAGCAGTTTGGCCAACATTACCAATGTTGTACCTTCCCTTCAATGTATATCTTGATTCAAAGAGAGTAAGCATACTCATAGAAGCAGTTTGGCCAACATTACCAATGTTGTACCTTCTCTTTAATGTATATCTTGATTCAAAGAGAGTAAACATACTCATAGAAGCAGTTTTGCCAACATTACCAATATTGTACCTGCCCTTCAATGTATATCTTGATTCAAAGAGAGTAAGCATACTCATAGAAGCAGTTTGGCCAACATTACCAATGTTGTACCTTCCCTTTAATGTATATCTTGATTCAAAGAGAGTAAGCATACTCATAGAAGCAGTTTTGCCAACATTACCAATGTTGTACCTTCCCTTCAGTGTGTATCTTGATTCAAAGAGAGTAAGCATACTCACAGAAGCAGTTTTGTCAACATTACCAATGTTGTACCTTCCCTTCAATGTATATCTTGATTCAAAGAGAGGAAACATACTCATAGAAGCAGTTTAACATTAAACCAATGTTGTACCTTCCCTTCAATGTATATCTTGATTCAAAGAGAGTAAGCATACTCGTAGAAGCAGTTTTGCCAACATTACCAATGTTGTACCTTCCCTTCAGTGTATATCTTGATTCAAAGAGAGGAAACATACTCATAGAAGCAGTTTAACATTAAACCAATGTTGTACATTCACTTTAAGATACATGCTGTCATTCAAAGCAACATTGTACGGAGCAAATCGGTGAGAAATCTACAAACAAAACCTGTTTTGATAAGGTGCAGTGGAATAATAGGTCAGAATTATATAGGTTACTTTCCTTGAAGAGGCCATATATATCATCCCTTACCACTTTCAAGATTATATTTGTAGAGAAGGTTTTAATAAGTTTGTATATAGGTCAATTTAAGGGTTTTTTTTGCCTTAAAGGGAAGGTAAAGGATTTTGTAATAAAAAACCTACCCAGGGTAAAAGCTGGTATCAATCTTCCCTATAAACATGTGTGTCTGACGTGTTGTAAATGAAATAACTTCCAGTAGACCAGTATAAATGCTGGAAAGAGTACTTTGTCCCAAATTCCATGTTAGAATAGGAAACATCTGAACGCATTTTCACTCCTCTTTCGTGAACAACACAATGTATTGAGATGAAACTTTTACATAAGTAAGACTAATTGCGGTGACACCATGTGAAATTCTCTATTGAGTAGTACTTAGTTCTGAAAAGAACTGGAGGTTACAACTCGACGTTTCGATCAGTATGCTCTGATCGTCCTCAGGAGAATGGATCAGAGCATACTGATCAGAACATACTGATCGAAACGTCGAGTTGTAACCTCCAGTTCTTTTCAGAACTAATTACTACTCAATAGAGAATTTCCCATGGTGTCACTGCAATTAGTCTTACTTATCCTCTTCACCATGCAAAGCTGCAAGTTTTACTGAAACTTTCACATGTTTTTTTAATGTATACTTATATGTTGATTTGCATATTGTGAGCATATATGCTACTCATAGAATCAGTTTAGTCAACATTACCAATGCTGTACCTTCCCTCTAACAAAAATAGCATCACTCTAAAAACGAAGTGCTGAATATAGCACCTCAAGTGCAGTCACTATACAAGCTCCTAAAAAGTGCTAAAATTAGCACTTGAACTGTTATATTCAGCACTTCGAGTGTACTTTGTATAATGCACTCTAGAAACGAAGTGCGGGATATAGCACCTCAAGTGCTAATTTTAGCACTTTTAGGAGCTTGTATAGTGACTGAACTTGAAGTGCTATATTCAGCACTTCGTGTTTTAGAGTGTGTAAAGAAAAAATAATGTAAGATATATTAAGCATATTTTGATAAAGGTTTTTTGTGCTGTTGCCCAATTTATCTTTTAGGAGTTATAATTGGTGCCAGTAACGTATAGGTTTCCAAAAGGAAAGTTATGTCAAAGTAAAACAAAAAATTCAGAGGCAGTCAAGATAATGGACCGGATAAATAAAAGTTAGCAATTGCTTATCTAGTAAAAGCTCAAGCAATAGCAATTGCTTAACAAGTAAAAGCTCAAGGTTAAGCAATTGCTTAAAAATGTATAAATAACCTTCTTCTTTGACTAGCACCTGTTGCTTGGGTGGGTTAGCAATTGCTTATGGGTATAACAATGATGGGAGGTCAGTTCCGATTAGCCTAGTGGTTGTATATGAGGCATGTGTTAGCAACATGGATGCTGCCGAAGAATTGGGGAGTGGTACAAATAGTGAGCAATCTTTGAACGAACTGTTCGTTAGTATAATCAAAGAGTACCCTGTTCTAATCGAGAAAAGTCAGTTGCCGGGGGTAAAAGACATAAAGGCAAATGCACTTAAAAAAGCACAAATGTCAATTGCTACCAACACAGGTAAAGCCATGGATGAGAAGCAAATTTTGAAAAGATAGCAAACATGAAAAGTCAAGTGAAGAAGAAAACAGATGGAATGCAAACAGGAAATAGGAAGATTGTTTTGGTTCCATGGGAACAAGATCTGTACAACATCTTCAAAGGGGATGAAAACCCGACTATTACGAAGATGACATGCGCCATTTCTGCTGGTTTCAAACCAAGTACTTCGACTGCTGCTAGCCACTCCAAATTTTCAAAATTGAACCGAAATAATTTCCGGTATCTGGTAGGATTTACTTCATCACGATTTATTCTTTCATTGTACACCTTTTCATGTTCCCTTACATGCATAAACTCGGCCATGATGGCAGGAGTAATGCAGCATGCAAGTGTTAGCAAATGCGTAAGCTCCTCATTTAGGATCTTGTAAAAATATTAGCAAGTGCTACAAGTCATTAGTAAAAGGTATGGTTTATTTATATGCTTCCAAGCAAGTGCTAATCTCTCTAGTAATTGCTTAAAAATCATAGCAATTGCTTTTGCTAACTACTGGAAGCAATTACTTGCAAGTAATTGCTCACTTTTATTAATGAAGATTTAAGAAAATGACTAGTAAAAGCAATTGCTACTTTTTATTTATCCGGCCCATTGACCTGACCGAACCCCCATGCCGGTTATAATCGATAGTTCAAGTAAAACTGCTTGTATTTAATACATTATACTTCCTTTCAATGATAAACATTAAATAACTAATCTGTGAAAGTTTCATCTCAAGGCAGGGTCCAAGTCATGAGAAACGTGTGAAATGTATTCACAATTTTTACAGAAAACACTTTTGAAAAAAATGTTCCTATTTTTGTTTTGATTGATTTTGTTTTCTTTGTAAATGAGAACACTTCAAAGAGAAACAAAACCAGCATGAATGATACTTTTAGCTTTTGGATAATAATTCGGTAATTTTGTTATCAAGTAATAACCTTCACTTTAACCAACTTCTGGTTATGGAAGGAGTTTTAAACTATGATAAATGTGAACCCTGAAGCAATTTTCTGAAAAAGCATCATTTTATAACAAAAAGACAAAAAGCAGTGAAAAAGAAAGTGGTGTTATTTTCGCCCACGCCGCACAGGCAGATTGACTTTACCGGCCTATGTTGCAAAACACTGAATTACAAACTTTGTTGGAATGTATACACTGTTGTGAACGATGTACGACTGACTGCATCAGAACACACATGTGAAAATAGTTCCATTTTTGCTTTCACCGTACACACCTTTTTAGGGGATGACTACAGATCAAGGTTAAAGTAATACTCATTGCACTATGTTGCCTTGTTCCAAATTCAAAAACAGAGAGCGCCAATGTCTTCCGAAATGATAACGCCTTGTATTACACCTGGCCTCCAAAGATGGCCGCTGAGACAGCTAAAATGTCATGAAGCGCTTTAACTATACTGGGATCAGGGATATACAAACTAAAAACATAGTAGGCATATATTTAATAATGTGTATAGGTACACAATCCCTTAAAATTGTACTGTTTTATGCAATGACATGAATAACAGATTCAAATTGTAAAGCTGAAATAATATAAAGTCACATGTTATAATGAAAGTCACCCGTTTCTAAGGAATTTATGCCATACCAGGGTCAGGGTACAAAACTGTTGTTTCTTGAACATTTATCGGTTAAAAAGGAATAAACTAATATGTCTATAAAGAGGATAATATCAATTCATTTAGATCGTCAGTCGTCACCATTGTAAATGTTTGTTTTATATCTTTAAAATAATACAGCGGACACAGAGGGCGCTGTTTGTGTATAATAAGAACACTTGCAATTGTAGCCTCAACTATCCTATACTTATTATTGAATCAACTATACGTTATTATAGGCTACAATTGTGGCAACAATATGGCGCTTAATGCATGGAAGACAATATTATGTGTAACACTTAATCACATCTACTGTATGACGTCAGAATCCAATACCAATGGTATCCTCACTAATTCTGACAAAACAGTAAACAGTTACACATAATATAATTATTTCAGCCTTGTGCTTACTCGATCCCAATAACATATTTTTTCACAGTAAAAAATAAATAAATAAATACAAGTAAATATTTTAGTTATTAATTTTTTTGCCTTAGTATTATAAAATGGTGACCCAAAGATCAACTAGATCTTTCAATGAAAATAAGAGGATATGGAATTACAAAATTAAAGCGCATTTTGTATTAAAAGGTGCATTACAACAATCACTAATTATTGGAAGCTGTGATTAACCTGGTGACACCTCGCAGGGATTATTAGCGCCCTCTACTGTATAAAAACAGTTCTAGGACCAAAGAAGGTGTTTTAAGAAACATTTTAACTTGACTGGTCCCCGTCTTGATCCTATATTAAGGATATAGGCAGTCTCCAGGCGTACCATTCAAGGGATCTAATTGGATACGTTGTGCTGAAGATCTGACGTCACACTTCAGTGTTCGAGGCTCGCGCGCTAGCTACAAACTAATGTCACAGTTGAACATCGGGCGGCTGCACAGCCGGGATCTACCGTAATTCTCACACTTCCAGCTAAAAGCGTGACGTCAGATCTTCAGGCTACAATTTAGTCTGAAGATCTGACGTCACGCTTTGAGGCTCGTGAATTACGCCAGATACCTGCTGTGCGGCCGCCATGTTTTCCCCGAGATTCAACTTTGACCTTGTTGGTAGCTAGCGTGCGATCCTCGAAGCGTGACGTCAGATCTTCAGCACAACGTATCCAATGAAATCCCTTGAATGGTACACCAGGAGCCCGTCTTTATTCTTGAGGATAAAGACAGGGGACCAGTCTAGGAACACTTATGCTTGCAAGAAAGACATCATTAAACAGTTATTATAGCTGCAGTAACGTTACATCTTTATTATACCATGTTCGATTGTTCTATTGAATAGACTCTCAAAGAGGCGTCAGTTCTTCCTCCAGGCCGTCTCGGTTCTTTAATGCGTCTCCATTCGTAGTTGTTCCATCCAGCCGCATTTCTCTCATACTACACTCGATGTCCGTATCGTCGGCTATGTCTCCATGATCGTACGCTGTGTTTTGGAAGGCAGTATGGGAGATCTTATTCTTGGCGCCTGGTGTCAGGTTATAGGTGGATATACTTCGTTTCACTCTGCTGGATAAGAATTTTGGAAATTATTTTTGTATTTATCGAAAAATTATCATGCTTACACAAACTTCTTCGTTTTTTTTTTAAAGAACTTTAAAATAACAGTAAAACAAAAAAACCGATTGATAAACCAACAATGGAACTGTAAAACAGACTTATTGGTCAGACAAATAAATAGAAAGGTAAATCGAACGAACGAACAGAAATGCAAGACAGAAAAAACTGACATACCGGTATTTCAAAATGTATAGCACTGGATTATAAAATGTTAATAGGAAGCGATCTATTATACTAGGAAATGAAATCAGTTTGTCGCTGGGTATAAGAATAATTCAATTATTCGCCTAATATTTTTAGCACAAAATAATCATGCCTAACTCCATTAATATTGATAGAGAGCGCCAAAGGAACCGAAGATGATAGAGGGCGCCATACTGGTTTAAAATAATAAAACTCATTTTGACGTAGCCAAAGATTCATGTGTACTTATATTCTCACCTTGATCGTGTGAATGTGGCGATAAATATCATGACGGCAAGAAGAAATAGAAGCAGACCAAAGATGATGATTGGAATGATAACTGCTTAGAAAAACAAACAACAGATAAATAAAACAATCATAAACTGCCAGAGGGGGATACAGTTTTCGGCAAAGAGGGCGGGCATCCCTACCACAGTTTTCTCCTTGTGAGGCATTAGAGCTGTTAAAATAGAGAAGCTCCTAAAAAGTGCTAAAATTAGCACCTGAGGTGCTATAATCAGCACTTCGTTTTTAGAGTGCATATACAAAGCACACTCGAAGCGCTGAATATAGCACATGTAGTGCAATCACTATACAAGCTCCTAAAAAGTGCTAAAATTAGCACTTGAGGTGCTATATTCAACACTTCGAGTGTACTTTGTATGTGCACTCTAAAAACGAAGTGCGGGATATAGCACCTCAAGTGCTAATTTTAGCACTTTTTAGGAGCTTGTATAGTGACTGCACTCGAGGTGTTATATTCAGCACTTGGTTTTTTAGAGTGTACAAAACAGACCTTCCAGTCAAAGTAAAGGCATTTTGCGTCAGGGGTAGATGCAGAATGATGGAGGAATAAGAGGTAAGGGGAGACAGCAATAACAGGGTTAACACTCCCCAAAATGAGGTACACAAAAATGCTGTTTAAATTTACATAAATGGAGTTAACAAAGCTGGACACATGTTCCCGTTCCACCCGTTTTCGGATATTTTTGGAACCGGATACCCGAAATCAGGAAATTTCGGATACCCGAATACCCGTTTTCATTTTTGTTGAAAACATGCCTCCGGTGGTGTAGGTATTGTAAATGGTAACAAATTGACTTTTATAATACAGGGGATACCATACTATCGATCTTTTCTTTATTGGAGCGTAATCTCTTGAATTTAAAGATAATTGTCTGTAAGTAATCTATTGAATTTAAAGATAATTGTCTGTACAAGTGCATTGTTGAAGAGTCACAGATTTCTGTTTGCACCGCTCAAATGTTAAGTCCGAATTTTAAAAAGTCGTTTACGGGTAATTGGAACCGAAAAATGGAACCGGGTAATGACCTTTTCGGTCGGGTATCCGGATACCCGGATACCCAGCACAGCCCCACGTCATTGCACTGCATGTTTTTCCTGATTATGATTCTAAACATCCTCAAGAAAATTGTTCTTACATGTTTTGACATAAATCGATTCAAGTCCGTATATTTTCTTTGTTGAGTAAATTGAAGTCGGTGTTGACTCTGTCGACTGGTTTTGAGTCACCGAATCATCTGTGGTATCTGGTAACAACATCTTGCTGCTGTTCGTCGTATACTGTGCGTCATCCGTTACCAATGAAGTATTGTCAATACCGGAAGTCTCTTAAAAAACAACGAGAACATATACTGATTATTATGGATGTATCCAAACACAAACTTACACCGACAGACCAGAAATCCTGTTGTAATAAAATCATAACAGCTCCAACTTAAGCCGCCAAAGTGCCCCCCTGCCAAATTTCCGGTCAGTGACAAAAATCCTGGCACGGCAACTTGGCAGACGGAGGAATAAAATTGATAGATACCTGCTATTATTGCTGTCACGTTGTCCAACTCGGTGACTATTTCGGTCATCAAGAGAAAGGAAAGATTATAAAATGTTTTTTTCTTATTTTTGTAATAAAAGAAACTTTGGTAGACTAAAACCTTTGCATTGAGAAATAAAAATATAAAAAGTCGAAATACTGTGTAGGGATTATATTTTTCCAAATTTTGACATGAGTGTTCTTTTATGGTTACGGAAAAATTGTCACATTTCAGGGGTTATTTATAATCAATTTAAACTACTTTGAATCTATATTTTACTGATTTTCCATTTAAAAGGGAAATATATACAGCTTCTTCTTAAAAAAGTAATTTCATATGAAAGTAAACATATGACGCAGTGTAAAAAATCATATAAGGTTGAATAATTTCATGTCCGGAATGTTTGGTTGAATAATTTCATGTAAGGAATGTTTGACAACGCTGCAGTATTTTTTTTGGTTAAATAATTCATTTAAAAGTAATTTTACTGACTGTCAAGACAACTTGCAATCACTGATTAAAACAAATTGCTGGTAAATAATCAAATCACAGAATGTACATCTTGAAGAGATCTTTCCTATCCAGCTATTATATTTAAATACTGGGCTATTAATAATCACGCATGGGCCATATAAGGCCTGATATGCAAACAATTATTGTAAAATATGTTCAGATAATTATATAGGTCACTGTATATATTATGCAAAAACTATTTCAGAATACAAATAATGCTTAAATATTATACCTGTTGATTCTGTCACGTTCTCCCATTCAGTAACTATGTCTGTTAATACAGTCCATTCTGTCATAGCTTAACAAAAAAGAAGAGAAAAAGGAAAAGATAGTTGGATTTGAGTTCTATTTTGTAATAATTAAAACGTCATTAGGGTTCAAACCTTTGCACTGAACAATACAGGCAAAGGCAAATACCAACATTATAATATAGTATTGCCAACACACGTTTTTGATGTAAGCTATTTTTAAAATTGCTCAATGAATGTCTTTGATTATCGTTCGTGTTTTCACAGGTTGATACATTTACTACAATTAATCCATAAGATATCGAATGCTGTACATACACGGTAATAAAATCCACAGATTTTACAGCTTAAATGCAGATTAAATTCTGATTCAAAATCAAGTTAGCATAGGCACTATACCTGTGGTCTCCATGGTTGTATGGAGTTCATCTGACGTCATCATTACATCACTGTTAATCGTTGTTCCCATTGAAGGATCTGTCGTGATACTATTGGAGATTCTTTCTGTGTATAAGAAAGATTCAAAACAATAATAATAATAATAATAATAATAATAATAATAATAATAATAATAATAATAATAATAATAATAATGTGTGGACTTATATAGCGCACGTATCCACCAACTAAGTGGTGCTCAAGGCGCATTATAATACCCTGCTCATAAGGCTCATAAATCATTCCTGAAACCATCTCAGCTCCCTGGGGAGTATACAGCTCAATTGCTGCCATTACAGCGCATATAGGGCTAATCAACCAACTCTGCTCTCACAGGTACCCATTTAACCCTGTGTGGAGAGAAGCAATTATGGTTAAGTGTCTTGCTCAAGGACACAAGTGTCACGACCGGGATTCGAACCCACATTCTGCTGCTAACACCAGAACTTGAGTCCGGTAAGCTAGACCGCTCGGCCACGACACTCCATAATATTAATATTAATACTAGTATAACAAATTAAAATAATGTCGTGATTGTATTGAGAAAGCTAAAAAGATAATCACGTCTTTGTTGATAATAATGTAAAATAATAATTTGCATTTTTATGATTATATATGTATAATTTATATCATAAATGGAGATAAGATTTTTGATTACAAATCAATTAAGCGTACCCATGGTCCCCATGGTTGAATCAGGGTTCTCTGACGTCATCATTACATCACTGTTATTCGTTGTTCCAAACGATGACACCATCGTAGAATTAACTATTCCCGTATAAAGAAAATGATAAAATATGCAGTTTAATTAAATGTTTTAAAAAGTTATTTTTCTCGATTTCAATGTGAAAGCCAAAAAGATAACCATTCCTTTGTTCGTGATGTGTCAACTATATTAACCAAATTAATTTAAAATATAAAAGAAATGTAAAAAGAAAATAAATAAATAAAAAATAAATAAATAAATAAAAATAAAAATTAGTAATTGAATAGACATTGAACTGAACAGACATTCACTATGAATATGGAAAACGTACATCAAACGTTAGGTCATTTATAGCTAAAATCAACAATTTGGCCAAACAGTTTGTAATACCGGTACACTTTAATGTCTCCATTACATAAAATCATCTGTCTGGAAAATATTCAGTGATAATTGTAACAACCATTATAGTGGAACATGGATGCTTCTAGTGTATTATTCATAGGCCGAGGCAGATTTTTTTTAGACCCAATTAACTGACTTCACGCAGAGAATCAGTTGAAACCGAAGACTTGACTGAGGCATAATAGTATATTGTGGCCGACAGCCATGGGCGTTGCCGACAGCCATGGGCGTGGCCGACAGCCATGGGTGTAGGTATATTCATTACGAGGGTGTGTGGAAATGAGAACCTTTAATGTTAAGATTGATACCTGCATGCCGGTAGGTAACATGGAAGAGGAAATACATGGAAATATATTTTTTTCAAAGTATTTTTTCAAAAGTGTACACGTCCAGTATACACTTTTGGTAAAATTTCTGTAAATGCATCCATACTTTATAATCATATAATCAAGATTTATGTTTAAAACCAACCTGTGAAAGTTTCAGCTTATTTCATTGTGTCGTTAACGAGAAAATAGTGGAAAAAAACCCTCAGATTGTTCATATTCATAAATAGTGAAAAAAAAAATCAGATTGTTCATATTCATAAATAGTGAAAAAACCCTCAGATTGTTCATATTCATAAATAGTGAAAAAAACTCAGATTGTTCATATTCATAAATAGTGAAAAAAACCTCAGATTGTTCATATTCATAAATAGTGAAAAAAACCTCAGATTGTTCATATTCATAAATAGTGAAAAAAAAAACTCAGATTGTTCATATTCATAAATAGTGAAAAAAAACTCAGATTGTTCATATTCATAAATAGTGAAAAAACCCTCAGATTGTTCATATTCATAAATAGTGAAAAAAAACTCAGATTGTTCATATTCATAAATAGTGAAAAAAACCTCAGATTGTTCATATTCATAAATAGTGAAAAAAAACTCAGATTGTTCATATTCATAAATAGTGAAAAAAAAAACTCAGATTGTTCATATTCATAAATAGTGAAAAAAACCTCAGATTGTTCATATTCATTAATAGTGAAAAAAAACTCAGATTGTTCATATTCATAAATAGTGAAAAAAAACTCAGATTGTTCATATTCATAAATAGTGAAAAAACCCTCAGATTGTTCATATTCATAAATAGTGGAAAAAAAACTCAGATTGTTCATATTCATAAATAGTGAAAAAAAAACCTCAGATTGTTCATATTCATAAATAGTGAAAAAAAACTCAGATTGTTCATATTCATAAATAGTGAAAAAACCCTCAGATTGTTCATATTCATAAATAGTGAAAAAAAACTCAGATTGTTCATATTCATAAATAGTGAAAAAACCTCAGATTGTTCATATTCATAAATAGTGAAAAAAAACTCAGATTGTTCATATTCATAAATAGTGAAAAAAACCTCAGATTGTTCATATTCATAAATAGTGAAAAAAACCTCAGATTGTTCATATTCATAAATAGTGAAAAAAAAAAAAACTCAGATTGTTCATATTCATAATAGTGAAAAAAAAAACTCAGATTGTTCATATTCATAAATAGTGAAAAAACCCTCAGATTGTTCATATTCATAAATAGTGAAAAAAACCTCAGATTGTTCATATTCATAAATAGTGAAAAAAAACAACCTCAGATTGTTCATATTCATAAATAGTGAAAAAAACCTCAGATTGTTCATATTCATAAATAGTGAAAAAAAAAAAACCTCAGATTGTTCATATTCATAATAGTGAAAAAAAAAACTCAGATTGTTCATATTCATAAATAGTGAAAAAACCCTCAGATTGTTCATATTCATAAATAGTGAAAAAACCCTCAGATTGTTCATATTCATAAATAGTGAAAAAAACCTCAGATTGTTCATATTCATAAATAGTGAAAAAAAAAAAACCTCAGATTGTTCATATTCATAATAGTGAAAAAAAAACCTCAGATTGTTCATATTCATAAATAGTGAAAAAACCCTCAGATTGTTCATATTCATAAATAGTGAAAAAACCCTCAGATTGTTCATATTCATAAATAGTGAAAAAAACCTCAGATTGTTCATATTCATTAATAGTGAAAAAAAACTCAGATTGTTCATATTCATAAATAGTGAAAAAAACCTCAGATTGTTCATATTCATAAATAGTGAAAAAAACCTCAGATTGTTCATATTCATAAATAGTGAAAAAAACCTCAGATTGTTCATATTCATAAATAGTGAAAAAAAAAAAAACTCAGATTGTTCATATTCATAAATAGTGAAAAAACCCTCAGATTGTTCATATTCATAAATAGTGAAAAAAAAAACCCTCAGATTGTTCATATTCATAAATAGTGAAAAAAAAACACCTCAGATTGTTCATATTCATAAATAGTGAAAAAACCCTCAGATTGTTCATATTCATAAATAGTGAAAAAAAAACCTCAGATTGTTCATATTCATAAATAGTGAAAAAACCTCAGATTGTTCATATTCATAAATAGTGAAAAAACCTCAGATTGTTCATATTCATAAATAGTGAAAAAACCTCAGATTGTTCATATTCATAAATAGTGAAAAAACCCTCAGATTGTTCATATTCATAAATAGTGAAAAAACCTCAGATTGTTCATATTCATAAATAGTGAAAAAACCTCAGATTGTTCATATTCATAAATAGTGAAAAAAAAACTCAGATTGTTCATATTCATAAATAGTGAAAAAACCCTCAGATTGTTCATATTCATAAATAGTGAAAAAAAAACTCAGATTGTTCATATTCATAAATAGTGAAAAAACCTCAGATTGTTCATATTCATAAATAGTGAAAAAACCTCAGATTGTTCATATTCATAAATAGTGAAAAAAAAACTCAGATTGTTCATATTCATAAATAGTGAAAAAAAAACTCAGATTGTTCATATTCATAAATAGTGAAAAAACCCTCAGATTGTTCATATTCATAAATAGTGAAAAAAAAACACCTCAGATTGTTCATATTCATAAATAGTGAAATAAACCTCAGATTGTTCATATTCATAAATAGTGAAAAAAAAACCTCAGATTGTTCATATTCATAAATAGTGAAAAAACCCTCAGATTGTTCATATTCATAAATAGTGAAAAAAAAAAAACTCAGATTGTTCATATTCATAAATAGTGAAAAAACCCTCAGATTGTTCATATTCATAAATAGTGAAAAAAAACTCAGATTGTTCATATTCATAAATAGTGAAAAAAACTCAGATTGTTCATATTCATAAATAGTGAAAAAAAACTCAGATTGTTCATATTCATAAATAGTGAAAAAAACCTCAGATTGTTCATATTCATAAATAGTGAAAAAAACTCAGATTGTTCATATTCATAAATAGTGAAAAAAACCTCAGATTGTTCATATTCATAAATAGTGAAAAAACCCTCAGATTGTTCATATTCATAAATAGTGAAAAAAACCTCAGATTGTTCATATTCATAAATAGTGAAAAAAACCTCAGATTGTTCATATTCATAAATAGTGAAAAAAAAAAACCCTCAGATTGTTCATATTCATAATAGTGAAAAAAAAAACTCAGATTGTTCATATTCATAAATAGTGAAAAAAAACCCTCAGATTGTTCATATTCATAAATAGTGAAAAAAAACTCAGATTGTTCATATTCATAAATAGTGAAAAAAAACTCAGATTGTTCATATTCATAAATAGTGAAAAAAACCTCAGATTGTTCATATTCATAAATAG
The DNA here is from genome assembly GCA_029582265.1 of Zoroaster sp. YZ-2022. Classification (NCBI taxonomy): domain Eukaryota; kingdom Metazoa; phylum Echinodermata; class Asteroidea; order Forcipulatida; family Zoroasteridae; genus Zoroaster; species Zoroaster sp. YZ-2022. The sequence goes on from CM055831.1 coordinate 2,715,894, forward strand.
TGAAAAAAAAAAACCTCAGATTGTTCATATTCATAAATAGTGAAAAAAAAACCCTCAGATTGTTCATATTCATAAATAGTGAAAAAAAAACACCTCAGATTGTTCATATTCATAAATAGTGAAAAAACCCTCAGATTGTTCATATTCATAAATAGTGAAAAAAAACTCAGATTGTTCATATTCATAAATAGTGAAAAAAAAACACCTCAGATTGTTCATATTCATAATAGTGAAAAAAACACCTCAGATTGTTCATATTCATAAATAGTGAAAAAAACCTCAGATTGTTCATATTCATAAATAGTGGAAAAAAAACACCTCAGATTGTTCATATTCATAAATAGTGAAAAAAACCTCAGATTATTCATATTCATAAATAGTGAAAAAAAAACTCAGATTATTCATATTCATTCCAGTGTGGAATATCTATATTCGGATGACAGAAATTAACTAACACTTTAACGAGAGCCCCTGGGGCTGAGACAGAAATAATTTCAATGTTGTTTGATTCCGTCCTCAAATTTATTTTTACAAGCAAGTTTCATGTAAAACTGTGATAATGTATTTATATATAATTGTGTTGATATTACCAATAGTGTATCGTTGGCTACAACTAATGAAGCGCTAGGAACAGCAAGTGAATCGTTCCAAGCATAGAGCAAGGACAGTATATTTCTAAGCTGCATTAATTATGACAAGGTCCGTGGGGCGATAATGGCCTAGGATAATAACACATCTTCTCCCTTGGTGTTGAATAAAACAATATCCTTTCAGTTTTTAATTAAGAATTCGGGAGAGAACCTCCAATTATTGTCGGAGCGTTTTTTTAATGATGATTCCTAGTACATGTATGTCCTTCGGGACAGTCTGCCCTAAACGGATTTAAACATTTGTATTTCTAGTCCCTCGAGCCGTAACCCAAATCATATTGCCAAGGTCTCTTTTTTTCTGATTTTATTTCGTCCAGGTCTCTGAGACGCGTCTCATTATATTGTCCTTCAATTAAAATAATATGAAAATTCAACGCAGTTATCCAATGCTGTGTGATACATACACTGCAGTGAAGTACGGTATTCTACCCATAATAAATAAAATAGGAATCTATTTAGCATAGGCTTCTCAATTAATATTAACCATTGGTTATATTGAAACATCATAAACTATACTTTTTAAAGATAAAGTATAGAATTCGTAATTCAAAAATGAACGAATGGTTGAATTTTAAAGTAAAACGTACTTAATGGAAAGCTGACAACGGTATCAATTTTCCCTAGAAAGATTGTTGTCTGAGATACTGTTTCTTTTAAGAAAAGAGAAATTATTACCGAAAGGTTTATTGTAAAGAGATTACCATTCAAAATTGTACATTAAATTGTAAATTGTACATGGGGTGTCGTGGCCGAGCGGTCTAGCTTACCGGATTCAAGTTCTGGTGTTAGCAACATAATGTGGGTTCGAATCACGGACGTGACACTTGTGTCCTTGAGCAAGACACTTAATCATAATTGCTTCTCTCCACCCAGGGGTTAAATGGGTACCTGTGAAGGCAGAGTTGGTTTGCTCTATATGCGCTAGAAATGGCAGCAATTGAGCTGTATACTCCCCAGGGAGCTGAGATGGTTTCAGGAATGATTTATGAGCCTTATGAGCCTTATGAGCAGGGATAATAATATAATGCGCCTTGAGCACCACTTAGTTGGTGGATACGTGCGCTATATAAATCCACACATTATTATTATTATTATTATTAGAATTAACACAACAAAACTTATGCATTATCAATATTTACTCTCTGACGACATTTCAATATTTACTCTCTAACGAAATGAGCCAAAACTGTCACAGTTTTGTTGTTTAATATATATACATAACAGCAAAAGAAACGTCACCCCCTAAATTTTGATAAGTCTGAGAACGTGTTTAGCTTAATATGTGTCCTCAGACGTCATGCATGACAAATTTTGAGGTTAACCAAATTTGCAACATTGTGTTCGTGTTACACTCCATACTCATAATATTCTTCATTAAACAAATTATATTAATTATAAAATGAAAATAATAAACATTTTTAGGGGTGACGTTTCTTTTGCTGTTAATATGTATAGATTAAATCTTGATTCAAAGAGGTCAAAATCACCTAAATTCTATTCCTGGTCACCAACGAGGAAGTTTCATTTCCTTTTCGATGGAGGAGTAGCATACAGTGAAATATATACTTTGAAATGTGTAATATATCTTTAGATGGAAACCAATACTCATATTTCAATTTTCTATCTCGTATACTTTGTTTGTAAATTAAGTTACTATAGGCGGTACCTTTGTAACAATATATCTATGACCTTTGATTTATTTTAATATGATATTTTACAAATGTCTTTTTGGTATTATAAAGTATTATTACAGCTGGTACAATATTGGTACAATTGGAATGGTTAAACTGCTTGTACGAGTATGTTTACTCTCTTTGAATCAAGATATACAATAAAGGGAAGGTACAATATTGTTAATGTTGGCAAAACTGTTTCTATGCGTTTGCTTACTCTCTTAGAATCTGAGATATACATTAAAGGGAATTGTACAACATTGGTAATTTGTTGGCAAAACTGCTTCTATGAGTATGCTTACTCTCTTTGAATCAAGATATACATTGAAGGGAAGGTACAACATTGGTAATGTTGGCCAAACTGCTTCTACGAGTATGCTTACTCTCTTTGAATCTAGATATACATTGAAGGGAAGGTACAACATTGGTAACGTTGGCAAAACTGCTTCTACGAGTATGCTTACTCTCTTTGAATCAAGATATACATTAAAGGGAAGGTACGGCATTGGTAATGTTGGCCAAACTGCTTCTATGAGTATGCTTACTCTCTTTGAATCAAGATATACATTGAAGGGAAGGTACAACATTGGTAACGTTGGCAAAACTGCTTCTACGAGTATGCTTACTCTCTTTGAATCAAGATATACATTAAACAACCAACCAGTAAAAGTTTCATTGTGTCGTTCACGAGAAGAATAAAGTGAAAATGCATTCAGTTTTTTCGTATTAATTTTATTTTGAAATTTAGGAAAGAATGCTCTTTCCTCAATTGGAATTGGAATTTATTTAATTTTTCTTAAAATATACAGCATCATAGATTAAATTATATCTTGGGAAAGATTGATCAGCTTAACACTAAGTTAAAACAATTACATCATTTTTGTTGGAAATTACCATTCTATCATTTACCTTCCAACTTTATTACAATAAATTACGAGTTTGTTCCTTAGCAACCATAGTTCAACTGAACAGATGTTTGTATTAGGCCGAGTAAAAAAAAACATGTTTAGCGTCCGGGTTTCTGAAAAAAAGGAAGGAGGAGGGGCTTTTTATTTTTTATTTTTTATTTTCAAGATGGCCGCCATTCTTTTTTAAATTTCGAACAACCATTGGTTTTTCCACTGTTCAAACACACAATAATGAAAGAAACATGTTGGACAAGACATTGAACATGTTTACAGTGGTTTTATTAAATAGTTTGTTCAGTATTAATAAAATAAAAATTAAAAAAAAACCTCCTCCTTCCTTTTTTTCAGAAACCCAGACGCTAAACATGTTTTTTTTTTACTCGGCCTTAGCAAGTTGTTTTTATGATTAATTGCACTTTAGTTTGGCAATTGTAAATGATAGTTTTACGGGTCTGTGAGCCGTTAAATGCATATGTGAATGTGATACAATACTCTTTTTAAAAATGTTACCATATAATATAATGAACAAAGCAAAATGTAATGACATAACAATAAATATGACGAAAATATAAAATAAGAAAGCATTTATAATCTATAATTCCAACAAGGATAAGACTTACCTTCAGAAATCACAGGAATTGCGTGAAAATATAAAAGCACCACAATGAATAATAGCGAAGAACAGCACCGTGAAACCTTTGTCGCCATTGTCACGCCGAGGAGACAGCTGCGTGGTCGCTTGGCTTGCATCTTTTTGTTTCTAATAACAGCTACGATTCGCACTGAGCTCGGCTCACCGGCCGTGTGTATCAGGCCGGTAAATTAGGTGTGTAAGTACATGACGCGAACCTTCCAGTGGATTTCTTGCCTGATGAATGCTTGTTTCACCGATCTGCATGGATTGTGTTGTCTTCATTAAATAACCAGACTGGTGGCCAGTCAGGTTTGCATTTATCCACAGTGTGGGGACGTCAGGGTGCCAGCATATATTTTAATATTCGCATGTTTCTCATTTACTATGCAGCCATACAGGGTACCAGTATGTGCTTCACGTGGTTTTTATGTTTATGTGAAATCATAGAGTAACACCTCTATGTGTGAAATCCAGTCGTAGTACTTGCAGTTCATTTGAATACTTGGCCTATCTCAACAAATCTCAACAAATGTTACGAGGGTCACTGAATTAATATTACACAAACATTTAGACAGAATACAACAGAACACCATTTGTTTTTGTTTTCATTATAGATGAATTTTTAGGCATTATATATAGTTAGGCTCTTATAAATACAAACAATTCTACTATGTGCAGTGTTAATGTAAAAAAATGCTAGAGTTATGTAAAACCACTGTTGTTGACTCGAGTCGGTGACTCGGACTCGAGTCCGACTCGAGTCGCCAATTTTTGTGACTTGCGACTTGACTTGACTTGGACAAAAATGACTTGTGACTTGACTTGACTTGAGTAAATTTGACTTGACGACATTGCAAGTCATCATGTATTTTAGGTTGTTTTATTACATGTATTTTTCTGGTCAATCCGGCCACGGCAGCCGAATACTTTTGTGACGGAAAAAATAAAAATGCCGTCGCGAATCTATACGTAAAGTGTTTGCTACATGTCTAGTCTTCAACACAATCCGTCGTAGTGGAAGCTGTGGGCTATTACTGGTAAATGCATTGCATTAACATTCAAAATAATTTATACAAACGGCTGGAACGAGGTTATAGTGACATTGTTAATTGTATTAAGAATTTGTAAAGTGTTTTCCGTAACAAAACCGAATAACTATTTTGACTCAAATTGTGTTTATTATGTAAGTAATCATTAAAGGGTACATGTGTTGTTTAATGTTTTACTCCGTAAAAAGGGAATTTTATAATATTTCACGAACGTAATTTTAAAATTCTCCTTACATCACCTATGCAAGTGTTACCAGAGTTGTCAACATATAATCAGTAAGGCTTTCATGCACAACGTTGTAATACACTGGAGTCCGTGATTTTAACAAAATGTATTGTTTGTGGCAATTAACAGCTACCAAATAACTAAGAAGCAGCAATTACTAGTTTTTGGGCCGTTTACAAAATATATCTTAATTGTATCTTCCAAATGTATCTTCCAAATTACCAAATTCCAAGGCCCATAACAGCTTCAACCGTCTGCAAATTTCTGTATAAATATTGAAATGAACCCCTCAAAATACGTTAACCTACGCTAGATCGATAATTTTCAAATTAAAAAAATAATAAAACCTCAATCGCTTCTTTCTATACTTTCCACACAACCCCCATCATTTCTTGAGCGAATTGATGAAAAACTACCTGGTTCCCTGTTTTGTAAATGACATTTTTGAATTGTGATGCGGACACCAACAAAAACAATGACGCACTACACAATTTGTGCAGCGTTAACGCTATACTTACGTGGATCATCGGCAGGTTTGACATATCTGTTTGTGAGTTTCTGGTCTTCAGTTGTCATTTATTTACCTCCCATCATGTTATCACTTGTTTTTCATTTATTTTATTCAATCAACAACTTATATTAATGAAGTAAAATACGTCTAAACATCTTCAATAAAGTGTCTAACGTTACATTGTACATTGGAGCCTATACGTTTAGCACACATTTCCCTTCACACATTTACTGCACAGTACACGTGCGTGCGTTTGTATGGTTTTGTAGAAAATATTGCCCAGCGATTACAGTCAATTATGTATAGCCTATAGACAACAAATGACAAACACTGACTTTTTTCTCGCTGCCAAGACAGGCAACATGACAAACAGAACATTATTATAGGCCAAAAAAAATAATAAAAATAAAAATTCTCCGGTTTCTGGTCTCCGCGTGCGTGGCCTCAGACCCGCGTGTCGGCATTTTAATTTTGCTTTTTTGCTATGCAAAGATGTCCAATCGCAGCCACACTTTTTCACATAGGGGTATAAACGTTTGCCTGATTTGTGAGTCCTCTCTTAGCCACCATACTTTGTATAGGCTAATGGGAAATTTGGTCCCCGCCTATACATGTAAAAAAAATAAACAAAACAAAACAAAAAACAAAAGCGCGTCACCGCACCGATTTTGAAACTTTGAAAGTTGACTTTGATTCGGGACGATAGGCTAAATGACTCGTGACTTGACTTGACTTGGGAAAATTTGACTTGAGACTTGACTTGACTTGGGAAAATTTGACTTGAGACTTGACTTGACTTGAGAAAATTTGACTTGAGACTTGACTTGACTTGAGAAAATTTGACTTGTGACTTGACTTGACTTGAGAAAAAATGACTTGGTTACAACACTGTGTAAAACATATTTTATATCATTATCGGCAATAATATTAGACACTGATTATGCTTATATTCGTTTTTGCTTATATTGTCACATGTTTATGTTTATTTTGTCACAAAGCAACCAGTTGATGTGAATTCTCTATATCAAACGTATTTATAAAGTTCATAAAAGCCTATTTCTGTGCGAGCATACTGCAAATACATCATAACTCATAGGTCATAGGTCATAGGCCATAACTCATAGGTTATAGGTCATAACTCATAGGTCATTATACAATGTATAATAAGTCATGCACATCGTTCCATTTCTCATAAAACATTAAAACGCTTGTTAATGCTTAAAAGTGCATCTCGCATTTCATAATAATAATAATAATAATAATGTGTGGACTTATATAGCGCACGTATCCACCAACTGAGTGGTGCTCAAGGCGCATTATATTATTACCCCTGCTCATAAGGCTCATAAGGCTCATAAATCATTCCTGAAACCATCTCAGCTCCCTGGGGAGTATACAGCTCAATTGCTGCCATTACAGCGCATATAGGGCTAATCAACCAACTCTGCCCTCACAGGTACCCATTTAACCCCTGGGTGGAGAGAAGCAATTATGGTTAAGTGTCTTGCTCAAGGACACAAGTGTCACGGCCGGGATTCGAACCCACATTCTGCTGCTAACACCAGAACTTCAGTCCGGTAAGCTAGACCGCTCGGCCACGACACTCCACACGTACATACATGTACAAAAAAGACATCGGGCCTAAAAGCTTTTTTCCCCAGAAAATAATTAAACAATTAAGCATTATTATATGATTAAAGGGACAATATCGTCACGATCAGAGCAGACATTCAACAGGGCATGGAATCGGTGTCCTAATTTAAGATGAACACATCGACTGAAAATTACTGGCTCATTTATGCAGCAGCAACGGTAATATGACCTCATTGTCACATGGGATATTATTTTCAGTCACTGAGTTAATCTAAAACTAGCACTCCGATTCCATGCCCTGTTGATCGTGATGATATTGTCTCTTTAAAAGAATAGTTCACTTTTGAGAATCTTCCAAACTCTCACAGATCGCAATATTACCTGGAAATGTAAAACACCGGGTGTTATAAAAATACACCATTGGTGTTTAAATTAGGCTATTTGCCCAATATCAACACAATGGAAGAATAAAGTTAACACCATTGGTGTTTTTTTTTTAACACCGCAGTGTTTGCAGGGTAAGTGTGCGAGAGGTTGTGATGTGTGGCCTCCAAAATATTCCAAGAAACAAATATGTCGTATGTGATATTATTTTTGAGAGAGAGCGAGAAAAACAAATGTATATCCACACACGAGACAGAGATAAATCACAAAAATTATGAAAGTACAATATTGGGAAAACTGTGATTACGAGTATGCTTATTCCTTAATCAGGGGAAAATTTCATAGAGTTGCTAAGCAGAAAAAATTGCTTACCAGGAGAATTTGCTTAGCATATGACATAAAACACAATAAAGGGGGCCACTTTCCTACCGTCACGTTAGCAGTTTTTCTAATGGTTGTAATTTTTTTTAAATATCTGAAACCACCCAAAAAGAATTTCAACATTTGAATAGACAAGCATGCTTATCCTAAAGATAATTTGAGTTGATTATTACTATTATTTTTTTAATTACCCTAAAATTTCCATCAACAAATGGACGGAAATGTGAGGTAACTTTTTCCGTCCAATTTTTATGGAAATTTGAGGGTAAAAAAATAAATAAAAAAATAAAAAAATTAAATAAATCAACTCAAATTAGTTCTAGTATAAGCCAACATGTCCATTCACATGTTGAAACACTTTTTGGTCGGTTTCAGGTACTTAAAAATAAATAACAACCATTGGAAAAACTGCTAACGTGACGGATGCAAAGTGGCCCCCTTTATTGTGTTTTATGTCATATGTCTTTGGTGAGGCCTACCAGCCAATCTTTCATACAAAATGTTTGCATTTTGGCTGGTAGTATGTTTTATATTGCTTAGCAGAAATATTTGCTTAGCAAAATTCTCTGCTTAGCATCTCTATGAAATTGGATCCAATTTATAGATAAAACAACCAAGCTGTGAAAGATTCAGCTTATTACAGTACAGTTGTCGTTAACAAGTAAATAGTGAAAACACATTCAGATTTGTTGTTTTAATTCAAACTATTATTTCCATTTTTCCCCAAAAAATAATACAAACAAAATTTCTAGAGAAGGTTGACATCATTACGAGGATTACAAGTAAATTTCACCTTGCAATTCGACCATTATGCTTGAATTACCAATATATACATATATGTTTACAGAAAGACAAAATGTAGCTTAATAATAATAATAATAATAATAATAATAATAATAATAATAATAATAATGTAGACTTATATGGCGCACGTATCCACCAAACTCTGCTCATCAGGCTCATAAATCATTCCTGAAACCATCTCAGCTCCCTGGGGAGTATACCGCTCAATTGCTGCCATTTCAGCGCATATGGGCTAATCAAACACATTAACCAACTCTGCCCTCACAGGTACCCATTTACCCCTGGGTGGAGAGAAGCAATTATGGAAAAGTGTCTTGCTCAAGGACACAAGTACCCCGGTCGCGGTTGGGATTCGAACCCACATTCTGACGACTAATTCTCATCAGTAATAGGTAATCATTTTTAGGCTTTCTGTAAATTTTTAAATCCTCAGTGATTATCTCTTTTTAAATCACTGTGTAGCACCGTTTTGATGGCGAATTTGAAATAACTACGAAATGTGAATATGTTGATTTAATTAAATATTACAATTATAACACCATTTTAAACAATTAATTATGACATCATCAACACTGTCAAAATGGTGTTTAGAATCCAAACACATTTCTAAAAACATGTCTTGTACTCGCTTTTTTCACATGTTTTGCCTCAAACATGTTTAGATTGTGCTGTTTCTGTGATGTGTGTTCAAATGCTAATGTAAGCTAGACATCCTGTTAATTTTATGTCCTAGCCCAATTATCACCCACACTAGTTTCAATTATCACATACACAACAACCCTTTACTTTGTAATAAACAATTCCCCACTGTGTAATCATTCTGTCAATCACTAGCTAATCACCATCTAAATGTCAGTGACCTATCCCCTATATACTGAGGTCCTTGGTCTCCCTCGCTCTCTCTTGCTTTCCTTAGTTATCATCTAGTCTAATAACATTGTGACCCTACAGTCAGTTTTGAGTAAAAGAATGTACCATAATTATGAACAGGTCAAAACGCTAAGCACGTTTACCTTTGTGACATGTACAGGGGATGGCCGCGTTTATTGTAAACGGTTTTGCATGTGTTTAAATTCTAACCACCATTTTTACAGTGAATGATCCAATAGCGTGCTTAATAAGCATACGGGTAAAAATATCGTTCAGATTAACCGGAATAGCATAAAAGCAATTATTTATCACATTTATGTATATTAAGTATGATATATTCAATTATGATAAGTGGCATTGTGTTGGTACAATGCAAACTCCTGAGTGTAAAAAGTACACCTGTGTCCAGTGGTGTTTAACACAAAGGCAAAATATAGTTGACATCACAGGTGTTATTTTAACACCAGTGGTGTTATTTTAACACCCCGGTGAGTCTATAATGTGATGATAAATAAGGCACGGTGCAATGTTTTCATATCATAATTTAAGATTTCATGTAAGTATATAAAAAAGAAGGACTTGACTACCTTACTTTGAACTCTTTAAAACACTGACCCCCTCCTTTCCTGACAAACAAACAAATATTGTGTCATTTTGATTTTGTAGGAATTTATTTGGTCGAGGATCCGTGTGAACCGTTATTTTTCTGTTTTTAATTTTTTAATTTTTAATTAATTAATTTATTTTTTAATTTGTGTAAATTGCTCTTTTCATTATAAAAAGAAGATCAACTACTTTGGAATATTTCCGTTGCCAGGACATAGATGACACAGTGTGGTGATCAATTCGTTGCTGGTTATATTATGATGGACAGAATGCTTGAATGGTTCGATAAATTATTTGTAACATAATGTCATCTGAAAGTACTGTAATTAGTTTAATTTTACAAAGTGTACTGATTAAGTGTACTGACTGGAAATAAAATTACCGGTGAAATAGAGAACATTATGGACAACATGTTTAAAAGTATTTTGACTTAATCATAAGTCCACTCTTCCTAATGTTTATGAAATAATTTTTCATTTTAATGACAAAATTTTAAATTTCATAATTTTTATGAAAGAAATTATCAATTATTATAAATTCGATTTTATTTACCAATATTTATTTCATAAAAATGAGGAAAAGTGGACTTATGATTAAGTCAAAATATTTTGAAAAAAAGTAATTAATAACAAAATGAAAAACCAAAAATACAATTGTTTAATCCTTGATATCCATATCAATGTCCGTCTCCATCCCAGCAACTTTCTAGCTGAGCAACTTTCTGGCTGAGCAACCTTTCAATATTGTCATTATCTGAAAGCTTATAGACGACTGGTTTGTGAAAATATTTTTAATTTATAAATTATATATTTTTTCAATATAAATTCAATATTTAAAAAATGATTGTTAGGGGCCGTCCAAAGTTGTCAACATTTTCACGGTAGCACAAAGCATACTACCGGATACTACCGGGGTGAGGGGGGTCGGCGGCCGCGTACTACTTAAAACATATTTATATTTATAAACAACGGGAAAAAATTAAATTCGCGTAAAATAAAAAGTTGATAAGTACTACTTTGAGGGGGTCTACCTTGAAAATGTTGACAACTTGGGAAGGTCCCTTAATAGGTGCATGATTTGTCTTGATAAAGTCAAACTGATTTTAGGAGATCAAAGTTTGGTAACCATCTCAACATAGGATTCCCGTCGCGTTGATTCGTAGTCTGGTTCCGGAATATCCGGTGAGTAAGTAACGCGTTTCGATTTTTTCGATACCTCGACCATCTCATTGTTGTTGCTATGGCGATTCACCGGAGATGCATATTCATTATATTCCTTCCTTGATTGGTTGGCATAGGGCGGAGTGGCTGGTTTTGCATATTCATGATGGTTCAAGTTATTGTTCTCAGTGGAGTTTTCCTCTTGGGAATGGTTGGTAGTTTCAAGAGTTGACCCGGATATTGGGTGGCCATTTTGTCTCGGCTGTTCTGTTTCCTCATAGGCGTAGTTCACGTGTGAGATGTTATCAATTTTGGGGATTTGTAAATGGTCGTCGGATGGTCTCAAACCGTTACGATCGGTTTTCCTGCAGAGAAAAAACGTTACTTGATTATCTACATTTCCAGGCATTAATTTTGTTTTCGAAAGAGTTAAATGGTCAACAAAAGCCATAACAGTGACATTAAAAAATGGATCTCATTCTTGCACTCGAGTTATTAACTTCACTGACGTTAATGGTGATGATGATGAGGAAAACAAAGAAATGAAGGATGAGAATTACGATAAAAATGATGATGTTATTGTAATAATAATGGCGGTGTCTGAGATGACCCAAAGGCATTATAATAATAATGTAGACTTATATAGCGCACGTATCCACCAAACTGGCGCTCAAGGCGCATTATATTATTACCCCTGCTCATCAGGCTCATAAATCATTTCTGAAACCATCTCAGCTCTGCCCTCACAGGTACCCATTTACCCCTGGGTGGAGAGAAGCAGTTATGGTAAAGTGTCTTGCTCAAGGACACAAGCACCCCGGTCGCGGCTGGGATTCGAACCCACATTCTGACGACTCAGCCATCAGAACACAAATCTGATGCACTAAACTGCTCGACCATGGCACTCCGTCCATTATTAGACAAAAACACTATGGTAACAAATTGTGTCAAAAATATGTGAGATTTGGCAGGATGTGAGTATAATATCCGTGTGTATATATTAAACCTGGAAGTGATGTCACATAATTGCAATACATAATTCTTGTCAATATTGGAGAACGAAAAGAAAAATATGAACAATACTTACTTTCTACAAGCAAATATCACAGCAAAGAACAGGATGACGACGAAAAGTAACATGGCGGCGCCCAAGATAATGATTAACCACACCATGTCTAGCACTAAAAATAGTCAAAATACAGTCAAAAACAGATGGTAATGAGGATTTGTAAAATTTCTGTCGCACTCATACTGACTTACGTCATTTGAATCGCATATTTGTAATGTGGACACTACAATTAATTGTTCAGGACAGGTTTCATAACTGCACACTTCACAACCATCGGAGACGTGAATTTGTGTTTAATTCCAGCCTTAATTTGTTATGACCCCAGATGATTAAAACAGAATGACAGTGTAAACCTAATCAGGATGATCATACATTATTGCTTTGTTTTAGCATGGAGGAAGGAACCTCCATGGTTTTAGACACGCTACATTTGACGCATAATGCATTCATAGAGCTGCACAATTGCCATAGCAACCATAATCCCTGTCACTCACGAGAAGTACATCCCGAGCTCCGAACGCTACTGCTTTAGCGCCATCTATCGGCAACATTCGGTAAGTTCACTTATGACGGGATAATTCAGATCCGTAAATTGATTGGGAAAATTCAGCGGACTGCGCCCCCAACCTTTGCCTCAGGCAAATCAACGCCGTCACACCAAGCGCAAAGAAACGCAACCTGCTTGGATTTAACGGAATGGGGATGTAACACTTTTCCTGGAACAAAATGAGGCCAATTAGTACAGGAACTGAGAATGCTAAAAGCTACCGCGTCTTAATGGAATACTTTGTTGTCGCGACGTGACCTTAACTATGAGCTGGTGCCCCGTCTGAACCAGAACAATAATTTTTTTCTGAGTGCCACCACCATGTTCAGCACTGAAATGGACTTAGTCTGACATTGGATGATGTCACACATGACATCAGTTGATATGCAAAGGCTGTACAGTCGACCACAGCAGAAACCTATTAATCATCTGCATTTAGAAGAGATATCAGCAGTGGGCTACCTTTTAGGAAGGCATTGCATCTTAAATCTTATTCATCTGTAATTTTGACAATTCTTTTATGTAATGTGGAAAATCAAGAACAAAATTTAAAAACTGCCCAAGCACACTGCTGCATACCATGAAATCACCCTGGTATTATCAAATTCAAAGCTGTTTATGTAAAGCGAGTCCTCAACACGTCGTGCACGGAGCGGATTAATGAAGTAGACTCACATGATCATACAGTATGTGCTTTAAGATCATAGGCTTACTTGCACTACGGACGGATCCCATGGAAGGAGTTGTGGTTTTCTCGTCCCCAGGGCTTGGCGTTGATGTGTCATCAATAAGCTCTTTTGTTGATTGGACGGAGGTTGTGATTACTTTAAAATAAAGAAAATTTATGAACGTGCTTTTAGTATTAATGGTCCTACATTATATAATAACCTTCCGTTACATATTAGAGATTCTAAATCACTCGTAAGTTTTAAGTCTTCATTGTATAGTTATTATTATCAATCTTACCTGTCAACTATTAGCAGTTCCTAGAACCTAGTTTTTAATCATTCATTCTTGTCTATTATATATCCATGTTAAGTTTTTATTATGGTCTCTCGACCATCACGTAAAGAGGATATGTCATTTTAAATTTTATTATTATGTCATAACCTATGATGCTATCGAGATTAAATAAAGTATATAATAATAATAATAATCATAACAGAAAATATTCATCACTTACAATGTCATGACAAAAACATTAACGATTGACCCAGAGCACTGAATTTAAGTAACAAAGCAACATTCAAATAAATCAAAGTTTTATCATAATTGAGCTTATAATATCATTGCATATTTTAATATCCACACTTACAAAGAATAAAAGTTTCACACAAAACACAATACACGTTGAGTTACGAAATTAAACGACTAGTGTATTGTAATCCTCCGCCATTCTGGTTGTATTGTAACATTGCTTTTTATTCAGACAATAACTATAGGCCTACTTTACCATTACACGTTTAACACAAAAATTGTGAGAAAAATGCATGTTCAGTCCATATATAGCAGCGGCGTAGCCACGGGGGGGGGGGGGGGCTGGGGGAACGTACCCCCCACAAATTTCCAGTTCCCCCAGGTTCCCCCACGAAAAAATCCCGATATGCCCCAAAAAAAGGAAAGAAAAAGAAAAGGGGAAAAAACATACCACCTGGGCCCCCACTGAAAAGCAATGCCCCCCCCCCCGTTCCCCCCACTGAAAAAGTCCTGGCTACTCCTCTATACAGTGAATAAGAACACCATATGAATATGTGGTACGGTCCTATCATTGTGGCATTTTGGTCCTAATTTACTGCCAAACTGTGCTTAATTTTTAACGGTAATTGTTTTTCTTTAAATGTAAACAAATAATAACTGCCAGAAATTACGCTGTTCTTGAACAGACATCAAAATGCACAAACCTTTCTCATCTGATGTAGTCATCAAATGAGTTGATGTGATTTCGCTCTGCGTTGTTTCTTCAGATAAAAAAAACACAAAGAAACAACCACACATTATTAGAGTTCGTTTTTTACTTTAAAATAAAATTTCACCGTGAAATTGCGCAGTCATGTATTAATAGTGTGGCAAAATTTCAATCATGGTTTTGTTGTGAAGCATTCTGTAAATTCCAGAACTCGCCCGATGTTGTGGATTAACCTGTATATTACGTAATAATCCCTTTATATACGGGCCACTTTGCCATGTTCGGCGCAGTTGGGGGAACCGTCGACAACGCGCCCTTGTTACTTCGTCATCTTTATGTTTCACTATTCGAAATGTGAGTTTTAGTTTCCTTAAATAAATTATTTGGAACCGGAATTTGTTTCACAAGTTTCTTCATTTAGTTGTCCATTCTTTAATGATCCCAGAAAACATAATAGTTTCGTATATTTCGTAATATTTGCGAAAACTTAAATTAGTAATTATTCTTCGTGTGAAACCGTGCTGCAAGAATATGACATTGTATAATGTTAATGTACCGCACTTCTGCTAGCAATTATGTTCCTGAAAAATTATCATTCATCGCTCATCGTAAAAACACTACTAATACGAGTTCAATATTTCTTTTATAAACACAAAATTAATACGGAAACAAAAATTCATGTGATTCATATAATCGTTTGTGGGTTAACCATATTTTCATTATGTACTATTCCGATCAGTGATGAGATTAACTTCCCAATAATGATTGATTCCACACCAACAGTCTTTCCACAAAGGTTGAATTTTTGTGAATAGGGGGCGCTCTTTTCATTTCAGAAAGTCTGAAGAAGAGCCGTCATGTTTATTTTTGTAAAATAACACTCGATATTTTTCGTTTTGCATTGCAAGCGTTTTAGTTTGACTAAATTGTAAAACTTTGACTTTCCAATGTTCTCTCTTCTCATGCTTGCTCTTTAATTCAGACCTTTAATTCAGACTCGTTTGAAATGAAAATTTTAAGCTCCATAAGTTAATATAATAATGCTGAGTATTTATATAAGCTCTGTGTACACTACACATATCTAAATGTGTAAATAATAATAACAATAATAATAATGTGGACTTATATAGCGCACGTATCCACCAAACTGATGCTCAAGGCGCATTATATTATTACCACTGCTCATCAGGCTCATAAATCATTCCTGAAACCATCTCAGCTCCCTGGGGGAATATACAGCTCAATTGCTGCCATTACAACGCATATAAGGCTAATCAAACACAACAACCAACTCTACCCTCACAGGTACCCATTTACCCCTGGGTGGAGAGAAGCAATTATGTTAAAGTGTCTTGCTCAAGGACACAAGCACCATGGTCGCGGTTGGGATTCGAACCCAAATTCTGACGACTCAGCCATCAGAACACAAATCCAATGCACTAAACCGCTCGACCATGGCACTCCATATCTCGTGAACCTTATTTCCTGTGCGATATATCTCATCACTGCATACTCACCGACTAAGCTTTCTGATGTATGGTCTTCAGTGATTACAGATGTCATTATAACTGTCGATTCTACTGTGTGTGTAAATTAAAGGAATTTACTTAATTTACTCCAATAATGTCGTCCAGTGTTTCTTGTGGCATAACAGGATAGATTAAATGGTACATTTCTTCAAATCAAGATTTTAAAAACCAACCAGTGACACTTAAATTTAAAACATACTCCCAATTTTTGTTTTGTTTTGATGAGATGCCATCGGTAAAATTCTTATGTAAATTAAAATTTCTACTGTAATTTTAGTTAGGCACTATGACCCAAAACTTATTATAACTCAAAACTTGTATGATAATTTCTACAATATTTGATATTATATGGATGTCTTAGTGCAGAAATGTAAACACTGCACATATAAACATGCACACTTATAACTGTCATGAAATCCATCCACTGACAGAGAGCGATTCAATTGTAAACAAGTGTGACATAGATTAACATTACTAACCTGGGCAAGACCCTGTTGTATGCCACTCGCCTTCCAAGCAGCTTACATTAACTGTTGTGTCACCGTCACTTAAACATTCAAACAGTAGTGTGTCCCCTCTGTAGAACCCCGTATTTTCCTGAGATGTGTTCCCCCTGGCTGTCGTTCCTGGTGGAGGATCCGGTGGCTCACATACATCAGGTATGCAAGATAGCGGCAGGAGACTCCATTCTCCTTGGGGTAGACATGTCAGAATGGTTTGGTTGATTAAGAACCCTTCTTGGCAAGAAATGCTTATAGTTTGACCGATCTCAAAGAACATCTTGTTCGCTGGTGATACCGTTGTATTCGGTGGCAGAGCGGCTGGGGGCATGCAACCTGTCAAAAGGGTCAAAACAGATTTTCAAATAATAATAGTTCAATTTTATGAAAGAGGCATACAAGTAGGATATTTCAACATTTGACGCAGTCCGTTTGGACAGGGGGACTGGCATTATCACTGCCGATTTTGTTGTTTTTGTTGTTTGTAGTTGTCGAACTTTTCTATTGGAAGGGTCTCGACTGAAATCCTAATAACTATCATTCTTATTATTATTTTAATTCTTCATCTATGAGTAAACACTGCAACGGCTAAACAAAACTTCAGAAATATCGCAAACTTCAGAAATATCCAATATTTGGCAGTATTTTACCTTTGTGTAAACTATGTCATTGCTCACACCCCTTTAATCTAAAAAAGGGGGTACAGGAATTAATATTTTAGGGAGAGGTGCCCATTTAGGCACCTGTAGCTGTGCCACTCGACATAATTTTGTCCAGATATGGACCTGGTGCTGAGGACTCACCTATTTCATATACTTCCATTCTTAAGTCACTCCCACAAGCTTGCGTGACGTCACCACTGCAGTTAGACTTGCACCTAGTCTCATCCATTTCCTGCCCGTACCTATCAAACACCGCCGACTGCCTGCCACAGAAACACTGCCTTCCCGCCTGAAGTCCAGCGTAAAAGTGGTTTTGGCGGGAACAGAGGCTGACACAATTTGTGACAGACATGTTCCTGGCGCTCTCGCAGTAAGGGATATTCACACTGCAGAAGTTATCACAAAATGTAGAGGCTAAGCACGAGGTGAGGTCCGGTAATGCTCGGTTGGTTGGCGGTGATGAGCGATCATAGAAACAACCAATGTAGCGAGATCCTTCAATAATAATTAAAACAACATTGGTAATGCCCACAAAACTTCTTCTAAAAGTATCCGTACTTTCTTTGAATCAGATATACATTTATAACTAACCAGCCTGTGGAAGTTTAAGAGTCAACAGAGGGCGGTAGTCATTCCCAAAGTGGACAGTACTGAATTTATGGCTAAACTAAAAGTAAAGGGCGATTACTCCACTGACAGCATCTCAGACAAAACTATTTTCATAGAAAATTGATGTTACTATCAGCTTTATACCAAGTAATGTTGAATTTATATCAATTAGGGTATTTTGGAATATTACCAATATTACCTTCAAGGAAGTGACTTATGTTGATGATTATTGAATTAAAATAGTCCTATGCACAATTCGAAAAAAAGTTCACTGTATTTGTATGTATATACTTTTTGAGAAGCAAGAAATATGAATAGAACTAACACTGACAAATTTGAATGAAATCCGAGTGTGCATTTACAATTTCCAAAGTAACGTATACTCGGAACCGAAAGCACAAGATACGTGAGATATTATTTTACCTAAAACAAAATACAACGGCTTTTTTGTATTTTAAGTAGGAAGTTCTTTTAACGGATTGGATTAATACAGTTTCGTTTAATAACGAATTGTATTATTCCCACATTTACAACAAGTAAACCTTCAGTAACTTGTTTTGAAATAACAGGCTATAAATGTTGTAAACTTTAGGTCTAACGCTATGGAGTATCCGGTTAGAGCTCAGAGTGATGACAGTGTTTGTTATTGTATCAATCCATTTTATTTTAGCCGATTAATGAGCAAAATGTGTCACGAGGAGGGGGTGGAGTTAAAGGGGGCACACCCCCTTACACTCCTTACACCCTTACACCCCTTACACTCTAGTGGCTTTTTGGCCTTGTTTGGGGTGACTGACAGTAAATAAATTAAAAAAAAACAAAAAACAAAAAAACCCACCAAGCCTGTAAATTGACCGTATAATTTTTGTGTTTGCCCTTTTTTGCCGCCCAAGATCCGCCCCTAGATAACATGTTGCAATATCTACAGTCCGGCGCTTTGCATGCCAGTTGAGCTCCGAATGAAATATCAATTAAAGACTTGTGGATTTTGTTCTAAAACATCTGAAGTAGAACAAAAAAGAAGAGTAAAATAGTTCCTTTAAAACCAGTACCTTTTTGGTAAAAATATCTGTAGAGACCAAAATGAATTCATACAAAGGTATAAACAACAAAAACTTGTAAAAGTTTCAGATTATTTCATTGTGTATATAAATTTAACGAGAAAATAGTGAAAATGAAGTTAAAGATCTATCACCTCAAGAGACCTATAAGAGACCTAAGAAATAAAAGATAAAAAGCGAACGTATTTTGAAAGATAGTATCGTAATTAAACGACCAAAAACAAATTAATGAAATTCGGATGTCGGAAACTGTTTAAAAGTGATATTTAAAACACACTTGATTCTGATTGGCAGCCGTGCTGGCCAATCGGAAGACAGCACACGCCCTCGTGTAAGCTGAGGATTAAAACAGTGGTCCAGCATTTTATTAATTTGAGTTTTTATTTTACTGGTACTAATCCTTGATGGATTTTTTCGTTCAATGTTCCTAATGGAAGCTCATAACTTCCTTAACCACAGAAAAACAGCAATTCAACATTTAATTTTTTTAACCGTCAAATCGGCCCAAATACAGGCGATGGATCTTTAAGACATTTGCATTCATTCTAACGAAGAAATAACGACTTTATTTGCAAAATAGTTTGATTAATTGTACTAAAATAGCACTGGAGACGGACATAATTTCAAGGGATGTTTGATACGATCATCAGCTTTATACAACAAGTAAGTTTTATGTAAAACTGTGATCAATTGTTTTTCATGAAAACCAATAGTGTATTATGGCTTTATATTACAACACAATTCATATATGATAATAATAATAATGTGTGGACTTATATAGCGCACGTATCCACCAACTAAGTGCTCAAGGCGCATTATATCATTACCCCTGCTCATAAGTCTCATAAATCATTCCTGAAACCATCTCAGCTCCCTGGGGAGTATACAGCTCAATTGCTGCCATTACAGCGCATATAGGGCTAATCAACCAACTCTGCCCTCACAGATACCCATTTAACCCCTGGGTGGAGAGAAGCAATTATGGTTAAGTGTCTTGCTCAAGGACACAAGTGTCTCGGCCGGGATTCGAACCCACATTCGACGACACTTCAATGATTCATATAACATTCATATATATGAATCAACCATGGAATCTTTAGATGATGTGGATGATTAAATTTAAGTACCAACCATTACAAAACTAGAAAATCAGATTTGCAGTGAACGTTGAATTAGTATTGAGGGGCTATTTTAAATCACATGTTGCAAGGCTAGATGTAATAATATTCATGGTACCAAACGCTGTATTGCATGCAATCAAAGGCAACGAACTTTTCAAAATTGATGATTATATTAAAAATATATATGTCATCTAAAGTGCTTGTGTTTTCATGATCATGGTATACATTTTATTCTCTTTCAAAGATATAGATGGTCCTAGTCCTTGCTCAAGCCGATTTTACATGATTATATATTTTACCCTTTGCAGACATCGAACACGACGCAAATGGCAAACGAAGACCTAAATACTAATGACTTTATAACGTACAAAAGAAATATTTTTATTTCCATTTTAATTAGTCTGTCATGACATTTAGCAGCCAAACATGACATAAATTTTAATTTCGCAAGGATTAGACCCAAATTCTCGTTATTCTCACATAGACGTGAAGTCAGTAAAACATATTTTGCTGAACCCTTCACATTTCGATTTTCTATAAATATTTCTGGATTCTCATAATGTATTTATGTGCATACTCGATTGTGACATTCTACCAATAGAGATTATAGTGAGTACGGTATTTAGACAACCTAATAAATGGCACATTCTAGTAAGCTTGCAATCTGTTTTCCAGGGATCGTAGGAGCTTTTGGTTTTAAGTTATGTCTCAGTGGCTTATTCAGCATCCGGGTTCTCAAGGCATCACTTTGTTTATCTTTATATGAAGGTTTCAGCCTCCACTTGCAACCTTCTGTAAAAAAAACACAAGAATTCTGATTTCCACATTTCGAATGTTTCAATACGAGCGCAGCTGCTCTTGACTTATTTTGTTTTCACTTCTTCGGGAAAATGAGTTACATTTCTATTTAAAAAACCCAGGCTGGAATGGAGCATGGTCGTAAGTCATGCATGAACTGTTTTGATTCGGTTAAGCTTTGTACGAATTGAGAGCAAAACTGTGTCCTTTTGTTGTAGTTTCGTTCTCCCACGCAAGAAAGATTTAATAATTTTCCCCACCTCACCAGTTCGCTGTTTTCCCCAGACTGTTTTATCACAATACATTTTTTCCCAGTTAAATCTTAGCTCGGGACAGTATTTTATTTTTAGAATGTATTCGCGAATTGCGGGACATTGTGTTCCTTCAGTTTTTAATTAATTGTTCTCTTCTCTCAAGTTCGTCAATTAATTGCTCGATTTACACTGCGTATATATTTGATTTCTGTATTCGCATCGCTGCCTGATTGCAGACTTATTTATTCTGATATTCAACGAAACTGCCTCAGCTCAACAATGTACTGAAATATACCTATAGTGATATATATTGAGTATTCATATAAATCGTCGCATTATGTTTTCAAAACAGGTCTGTGTACAAGATGCCTTGCTTCTAATATTACAATTTATCATACAATCCTCGTACAAACGCTTATTTGCCTTCGTGTTAGTCTTTATGTGTTAAGGTAAAAAAAAAAAACCCAGAAAAAAAAAACCAGAAAAAAAATTGCATTCAGAGTTCATGAAAATATTCAGAAACCAAACTGTGACGATTACAGCTCAACATAATAATAATAACAATAAGTCACATTGCGCATTACACCCATCCCAACGCGCTTTACATTATTTATATTTTACAGCTAAATATCTTGCTGTACCATGGTCGCGGTCGGGATTCGAACCCACATTCTAACGACTCAGCCATCAGAACACAAGTCCGATGCACTAGATCGCTCGGGTCTGAGGTGACGCGCACGGAAACCAAAAACCGGATACTTTTTTTGTTGGCCTGAGATGATCTTTAATTACTCTGTACAACATAAGTAATTAAGATCATCAAATTATCAAAGTTTAAAAATAAGTTATTCGTGTACGTTTATCTGCGGCTATCATTTTTGTAATGTTAGTCAATTAAAGGGACAGTATTGTCACGATGAACAGGGCATGGAATTGGAATACTAGTTTTAGATTAACTCAATAACTGAAAATAATACCCCACATGATAAGGTCATATTACTGTTGCTGCTGCATAAATGTGCCAGTAATTTTCAGTCATCTTAAACTAGGACACCGATTCCATGCCCTGTTGAAAGTCTGCTCTGATCGTGACGATACTGCTCCCTGTAAAATCGGAAGACATATACAAATAATGCGAATATTTTTACATTGAATGGTAATTTTACTTTTGCACTTATCTTGGAAATGAACTGACCAACTGACCAAGTAAAATTACAAAGGTTGGCTTCCAGTTAAGTATAAATACACACAATGACCTCTGACAAAAAGAGAACCTAGATTTTAACTGTCCTGATCATTCTATTACTAGCTTCGCCTTGTGATGGTACGTGTTTGCGATAACTCATACCGTTGATTAGATCTCTGGCCTTCACCGTAGTACAAAGCACTGCATACTCAGTGCTGTCGAGTGTCTGAGGAAAAACCCACAAAATATATGGTGCTACCCACAAAGCTACTCTTATCACTTTCCACCATGCAAAACCTTTAAGTCTTTCCAATGAGTCGATTCCGATTGTGTGTTCATACAAGATTTAATTCATGATTTCGGTCTGACGCAAAATGAAATGTCAATGTAATAAATAGAAACATGAGCATTGTTGCTGATTGACCCAGCGGTAAAAACAACAAGAAATTAATCAAGTATTTCTGAAGAAGATCGCTAAAATGGTTGAAACTATTTGTTTAAACTAAATAAAGACATATTAAATGATAGGCCTAATGTTTGGAATCATAATGAATGAAAGACATGAGAATACATGTATACATGGAGAAAAGATTATTAATAAATGGTGTTTAAAATACTGAGAAAGATTTTGAAAGGTCAAGGATATTTGAAAGGAGGGAGTCTTCCAATGAGGTTTTCCGAGTCGATTCCGATTGTGTGTTTATACAAGATTTAATTCATGATTTCGTTCTGACGCAAAATGAAATGTCAATATATAGAAACATGAGCATTGTTGCTGATTGACCCACCGGTCCAAAAAGCTGAGGTTTTCACCCTCAGTCAAATCAGGAAACATCGATCATTCTAGACTCTATCGGGGGAAAACTACAGCCAGACATCCACATGATTACTCACAACAAACTTTCACAGAATAAAATCCGGTGGAGAATACAAGTATTAGGCCTATGTTATTTTGAAAAAGAATTGTGGCAGAAATAGACTGCTTCATGGTTGGATACAGCAGTCTAACACTAACAGTTCACTTCCGACCGAAGATTAATTTAGGTAAAATATTTTATTAGCAAACATAACATTTTGGGATGATATTAACCGTACAGAGATATACGATACTATAAGTAGGTATTTGAATGATAAGACTAAAACTGACAACATTCATATATCAAGATACGCACAGATTTCCAGGTTTTGAGACACATATACGGGCAGAGATTTAAACAATAAATGTCATTAAATACTTAAAGCCATATTAAAGGCTTAAAACCAGAACTGGGTATGTCCACTTTTGCCTAAAATGTGTTATGGGGAGTTTCTGATTTTTCAGAAAGATTCAAACTTTTAAACTCATTTTTTTTTCAAAATGCGGATTTTTTGACATAACCAGTTCTGGTTTTAAGCCCTCGATATAAACATCTAAGAATTTTTCTGCTGATATCTCATAATATCAGATTTTATGGTTTCTTGTGACGTCATAAACCAGCGTACATTTTGTGCTCGGTACAGTTTGACATTGTGTGCTCTTTTGTAAACACGTAATGTCATTGGTTACATGGTCTATTCTTCACTAGTTATTGTTATTAGTCTTTATTTATGTGCGTACTACTATGGTTGTTTGTTTGTGTGTTTTTCTCACCGGTTCACTGCATCAGATTTATGACTAACGTGTTGCCTATTTTGGCTGAATAATAACTGGAGCGAAAACCATACAGGCTATGTGCTTGTGAATGCTGTCTGGACTAGTAACAAAAGACCCCACTCATATTATTTTCTATTTATTGATTTGTTTTTCAATGTTGCATAAAAGCGAAATCATGAATGAAGTTTTGTGTAACACGAAATTCGAAAACCAACTACGAAAGAAGTTGACAAGAATTAATTATAAATTTTGAAAAAGTAATTTTCCCCAAATTATATACGTTACGGTTTTATCCATTGAAATTGAAATCTATAATTATTTTCTTTTTTCAATAAAATCGCTAAAATGGTTGAAACTCTTTGTTTAAATTGAATCAAGACATATTCAAGCATATTTTATAGAGGTCTAATGAATGAAATCTATAATTATTTTCTTTTTGAAGAATACATGAAAACAATACCAACAGGAAATTAATCAAGTATTTCTCAAGAAGACCGCTAAAATGGTTGAAACTCTTTGTTTAAATTGAATCAAGACATATTCAAGCATATTGTTTAGAAGTCTAATGGAATGAAATCTATAATTATTTTCTTTTTGAAGCATGTATATAAACGATACCAACAAGAAATTAATCAAGTATTTCTGAAGAAGTTCGCTAAAATGGTTGAAACTCTTTGTTTAAATTAATTAAAAACATATTGAATCATAATGTTTGGAATCCTAATGAATGAAAGACATGAGAATACATGTATACATGGAGAAATGATTAAATAGTGTTTAAAATACTGAGAAGGAAAGAGGTCTTCAGAGTAGGGTTAGATCAAGGATGTTTGAAAGGAGGGAGTCTAGATGGTTGGAATTGTTTGTGTCATAATAAACACTGCATAATTTTAGTCATGTCATGTAATCAGCCTATACCATTTGTTTCAATGTAGACTACTCCAAACAGTGTTTGCTATTAGGCCTATTTTATTTCTTATCTAAAACCTTACCCAGTGATGGGTTAGTACAAGCATGGAGGAAGAAAACAGACCTCCATGGTACAAGCATCAATCATATCGAGGACTCATTTCGTCTTAGGACTCAAATCTTAGGATTTGTTTTGTCAAATTTACAAAATAATGCTGTCTGGCAACTTCTTGTAAAACATAAAAACATGTATACACTTACCCTTTAAGATTATTAACCATTTTTTAATTCAATTACTGTTTGATATAGAGACAAATGGATTTATTTCGCTATTCAGTTCCGTTGTCTAAAATTGCACCGCAATTTCACTATGACGAATCGGGCTGCCGTGACTATGTGTGATTTTCGTGCTTATAGGTCAAGAGGCTTGGAGGTCAATCCTATGGTGAATTAATCAAAATATAGTGAATTAATGGTCCAATTTTGTATCGAAGGACAACCAGACTTTAAAGAAAATGTAAAGAATTGGTAGTTTCAACAGAACCAAAATAATGGTCGAACTGTTTTGTGAAACTAACCTTGTGTAAAACTGTTGATGGCATTCCAATCATCCCTAGTAACAGTGCTGGGAAATAATTTCTAGTTCGAATTTAGAAAATCTTACCTAAATTTCACGTTTGAATGAATACGAAACATCTGTACAAAACGTTAATAAGCTGTAACTTTCACATGTCGTGGTTTCCCCCATGGAGGGGGTGGGGAGGGGGCATGTGCTCACTTCGACATGCACGTTTAAAGGTGCTATTCTTTCTTTTTGTTGGCAAGATTCAAGCATATGCCTAATCGTAGAGGCAGTTTTTCAAACATTATTATGTATCTTTCCTCGATGCTAAACAAAATGTGGAGAAACGAGGTAGTGCGAGAATATACGAATGTAGATGATATCTTGGAGAAAGTGGCAAAGCTGAAATGTGCTGGACACAACACATAGCTAGAATGGACAATAACAGGTGGGCAAAGAAGACAACAGAGTGGACACCAATGGAAAGGACAAGGAAGAGAGGTAGACCAAGAAGAAGATGGCGAGATGACATCGAAGCAAGAACAAACGTCACATGGATGAGGACAGCACAATACCGTAAGAAATGGAAGAGTTTGTGGAGGCCATCTGCCTGCAGTGGCATGAACGGCTGATGATGATGTAACAAAATATTCGTCACACAATCTTTTGCATGACAAGTTATTTCCCTGCAATTATCTTCAGTTTCTAGACTGGCGGATTTGTATCCTTGGAGTTAATCCTTCAAATTATCATAAGAACATGGTAGGTTTTTAGAGCGTTGAATTTGTGGGAATTAGACTTGTATAGTCATTTATTACGATACAATCATCTGGTCCTTCTGCACGAATCCACATAGCTAAATTGAGGCTGATATGATAATAGGCTGGCCCCATTTATGTATCAGTGCTATGATCGTACTTGCGAATACAGGGAATCTGATAAAGATGGCCACCGCGTGATCGGAAGAAGTAATCGATGCTCCATGTTATAATACAGACATACCGGTATCAATACAAACACATAAAATAAGGCATAAAATGTTCAAAAATGTTCACCTAAAGGCAACGTAAAGTCAGCTAAATCGATCCATATTAAAGACACACTTCACAAAATTGCAAAACAAGACTTCTGCACCGAAAATTTGGTCACGCTGTGTTGAAATGTTTACATATTTATTATATATTGACTCTTTCATTTGTGTCTAACCTTCCAAAGATATTATAGATTTTTTTAATAATAGCACCGTCACGCAGTGTGCCTGGCGTTTCAAATTAAAAACCAAACGAGCTGAACAAAATTGTACTGCCAGAGATCACAGTCAATATCAACACAATCGGCATGAGCTCTAATTCTAGGTCACTGCAGACAGTGAATTAATTGTATTGCTTTCAAAACAAAATGCACTTTAGTACATCTCCATTGTGTGTTGGCTTCCGTGTCTAGGGGGTCCATAAAGACATGATGTGAACCAAACTAAAGCCCACACACTATGAATAGAGAACACTCAGACATACATTATTTCCAAATAAGTTTAAGGTTAAAGGGACAATAGCGTCACGATCAGAGCAGACTATCAACAGGGCATGGAATTGGTGTCATACCGGGTACATTACGATGAACGCAATGACTAAAAATTACTGGCTCTTCTATATGCAGCAGCAGCAACGGTAATGCGACCTTATCATGTTTAATTACTGGCTCTTCTATATGCAGCAGCAGCAACGGTAATGCGACCTTATCATGTTTAATTACTGGCTCTTCTATATGCAGCAGCAGCAACGGTAATGCGACCTTATCATGTTTAATTACTGGCTCTTCTATATGCAGCAGCAGCAACGGTAATGCGACCTTATCATGTTTAATTACTGGCTCTTCTATATGCAGCAGCAGCAACGGTAATGCGACCTTATCATGTTTAATTACTGGCTCTTCTATATGCAGCAGCAGCAACGGTAATGCGACCTTATCATGTTTAATTACTGGCTCTTCTATATGCAGCAGCAGCAACGGTAATGCGACCTTATCATGTTTAATTACTGGCTCTTCTATATGCAGCAGCAGCAACGGTAATGCGACCTTATCATGTTTAATTACTGGCTCTTCTATATGCAGCAGCAGCAACGGTAATGCGACCTTATCATGTTTAATTACTGGCTCTTCTATATGCAGCAGCAGCAACGGTAATGTGACCTTATCATGTTTAATTACTGGCTCTTCTATATGCAGCAGCAGCAACGGTAATGTGACCTTATCATGTTTAATTTTGTAGCACTCCAGTTCCATGCCCTGTTGTTCGTGACGAATCTCTGAAGATTAATAATACTAATACTAATACTAATACTAATACTAATACTAATACTAATACTAATACTAATGTGGACTTATACAGTGCGTATCAAAAAAAAGGTAATCCGAATTCAGGGGGTTAATATGCCAAGGTTATTTAGTTTGACAATTTACATGTAGTGTACCAAAGAAGAGGAACTCCTCAGCTTTCCATTGATACCTTTATTGACCCATTGCTGTCACACATGACCGAGTACATTGTTATTGAAAATGACAAATTCAAATCGCATTTTTGCAAGTTTGGGTAATCAGTGCAAGGCAGGATAATTAGTGAAAGTCAGTATGATAAACCAGATTTTCTTTAGGAATGACTGGACATTATTCAAGAAGAATCTCTTCTAACATTGCCCTTTTATGCACCCACACCTTCAACATGTCCACCTCCCCTTTCGACACAAAGCTGACAGCGACGGAGCATGTCCTGCACTGCTCGTCTCACCATAGCCGGATTATTGCGTAAAGCATCCACTTCATTTCGAATACGGCCCTGCAATTCATCAAGATCACGGGGAGGAGTTGCAAACACCTTGTTCTTCAAATGTCCCCAAAGGAAATAGTCACATGGTGTGAGGTCAGGTGATCTTGGTGGCCATTCCACCTCATGGTTGACGGCGATGACTCGTTCGCCAAAGAGTTCCCTCAGACGATCTCGGACAGCGATAAGGCGATGTGCTGGGGCGCCATCTTGGGCCCACCAGAGTTGTCTGAAGACCCCACGAACCTGTCGCTCAAAGTGTTCCTGCAGCTGCGGTAAAACGTTATCATTGAGCATCTGCAGATACATGTTACCATTGACATTCCTTTGAAAGAAAAACGGTCCGATCAGCTGACCACTTCCACAAAGTCCTAACCAAACAGTCCACTTTTGTCGACTCATGTTAACCTAAAAATTTAATTCTGGGGGGTGTCTTGCTGGTGCATATTCAAGAACATTATGCGTATTCACCTTGCCGTTCATGGAGAAAGCAGCTTCGTCGCCGATTACGAGATTCCGCAGAAAATTGACATCTCTCTCGGTACGGGCTATCAACCATCTGGCAAACGCCAGCCTTCTAGCAAAATCTCCTGGCGTAAGTTGATGTCGGATGTGAATCCGATATGGATGCTGGTGGAGGTCCAATCTCGTGATTCTGTTGAATGTCGCCGAAGGCAATCTCAGCCCATTTCGCCTTGCGCTGGTGTCCCTAGGATGCTCCAAAAGTTGCCGCCTTACTGCTGCAATGTTCCCTTCTGATCGCCCGGTGCGCCTCCTGCCAGAATTCCCCTTGTTGCGGTTGAGGCTAGTGCCATACTCTTGATATTTTCTAACATTCGCCCAGATGGTTTTGGCTGCTGGGGGCTCCCGTTCTGGGAAATGTTCCCTGAAAGCATCGCGAGTTTGCTGCAAACTGTGAGTTTGGTGAAATGTTGTAATCACGAAAACTCGCTGTTCAGTCGTTAGTTGTACCATCTTTCCAACTACCTGTCCCTAAACCCAGGCCCTTCTTAAATACCCAACTTGAAGAAAAGGATGTCGTAACAGACGATTACCGCACCAGCTTAAAAATCTTACATAATCATCTAGGCACACAAGTGATGCGTCCATTTCAGACTGCCTTGAACTGATTACCCAAACTTGCAAAAATGCGATTTGAATTTGCCATTTTCAATAACAATGTACTCGGCCATGTGTGACAGCAATGGATCGATACAGGTATCAATGGAAAGCTGAGGAGTTCCTCTTCTTTGGTACACTACATGTAAATTGTCAAACTAAATAACCTTGGCATATTAACGCCCTGAATTCGGATTACCTTTTTTTTGATACGCACTGTATAGCACACGTATCCACCGAACTGGTGCTCAAGGCGCATTATATTATTACCCCTGCTCATCAGGCGCATAAATCATTCCTGAAACCATCTCAGCTCCCTGGGGAGTATACAGCTCAATTGCTGCCATTACAGCGCATATAGGGCTAATCAAACACAACAACCAACTCTGCCCTCACAGGTACCCATTTACCCCTGGGTGGAGAGAAGCAATTATGGTAAAGTGTCTTGCTCAAGGACACAAGCACCCTGGTCGCGGTTGGTGTATAACTTTTTTGAAATTTATAAATGTTGCACAGAGCAAAGGCTTAAGCAATGAGTTGTTTTGACGGACAACAATATTGCATTTTAAGCTCTTAGCTGCACTGCATAACTGGTGTTAAATACACCAGAATGCTATACGAGAACACCAAACACATGATAAATCAGGCTGAAAATAAACAGTTTTTATTATTTTCCAATGTTATCGAGGTATCTACCCGTTGGAATATTATTAAGATGTTTCTTGTTAAAAATGTAATGTTCGTACATAACGCAACACTAGCCGGTTTATTACAGACCTCCTTGTAGTGCTCTATGTGTTCTGATACAATAATATACTTGTGTGACCTTTGACATGCGTACTAAACTATGCATGCCATGATTCTGTGCCAACAATCTTCGTCAAGGATTATCCAATTATTTACACAATAAAACAAAAGCTATAAATATTATATTGGTGATGACGGAACATTTGAACATTCTAGTACATCCACGCCTGTAAATATTATAAAAAAATAAGATAGAAAATAAGTTATTTCAAAATGACTAAATGGTAGAATTTTAATGTAAATATCTTACTTGGTGTAAAGCTCTTGATGGTTTGAATTTTCCCTAGAAATGACATTGCCTGAAATACTGTCACTTTTTTTTAAGTGCAATTATTGCTAATGAGTTTATCGAAGAATGAATACGGACAATCTTAATTAACTTCCACTATTTCACAGGTGGAATGTTTAATGTATCTTGATTCAAAGAAAGTAAGCACACACGCAGTAGCAATTTTGCTAACGTTGCCAATGTTTTACCTTAGCATAGCTGTCTAAAATATAAATTAAAATGTCTCTTACAAAGAAATATAACACTATTATTGAAAAGAAAGATAATAAATTGGTGAAGTAAAACCGACAGAGGAGTATTTTGTTCCTTACATAAAAGCCAGACGGATTAAGGAACATTGGCAAACCTTGAGATAATCTTCAGATTGGCAAGCATCAACATTCCAGATTAAAGAAGAAAATATCGTCACGATCAACAGGAAATGGAAGTTTTAGCTTAACTCAGTGACTGAAAATAATACCCCACATGATAAGGACATATTACCGTTGCTGCTGCATAAATGAGTTAGTAATTATCAGTCACTGTGTTCATCTTAAACTAGGATACCGATTCCATGCCACGTTGAAAGTCTGCTCTGATTGTAACGACAGTGTCCCTTTAATGAACCAATACAAGCTGTACACGCGAAAATAATGTTTGAATTGGATTGGGTATAAACTACTATATTTTCATGTCATTTTGAAGAAATAATTACAGAAACTTACACAAACAACTTAAAGAGATGAGTAAGGCATTGGTTATAGACGTTAAAATCTCGAACCCCACTAAAATCCCTGTCCATATTTATTGGGTCTGTAAAATGATTTTCTTAATATCACAAAATTTGAAATGTTATAATGATTTTAAATATTTTGTCCCAATGAATGTTTTTTAAAAATGTTTTTATAATAACCTGATCATGAATGATGATAATAATACTAATAATATTTCATGTCACTCCTAAAGGAACCAACTTCAAAACGGAACTGGGGTGATAGGTCGTTTTCTGTCGCAGCTCCAAGACTCTGGAATCATCTTCCAACTAAACTCAAATCTTGTCATAGTATAACCAGATTTAAGTCGATGCTTAAAACTCATCTTATGTCACAATTCTTCAAAGATGATGTATATTTGTAATTGCATTGTATGTATCTCGGTACATAATTTTTTCCCTATGCTATCATTGTATATTGTTTGTATTCATGTTTTTTCTTTGTTTCCGCGCCTTGAGCGCCCAGCAGGGTGGATATGTGCGCGCTAAAAATCTTTATTATTATTATTATTATTCACATATTGTCACATGTGATCACTCTTATGAAAATATTGAAACCATACAGGTAGGCCAATGTATATGTATGTATTGTTCTAGCTCCACCCATGTATGCATGTTCCAGTGGTGTCAATAAATACATTGCATAACACGACTTTACGAGCCCACACATGAACGACAATCAGTCGAGCGACATTCATTATTTAAATATATATATATATATATATATTATATATTGTTGTACATGATATACAAATATATTTGTATAGCGATAACAATTATCTTATTATTATTAAGTAAAGATGTGATTCAAGAACATCAAAGATGCCACCAACCATAATATATCAAACAAAAATGAGAAACGGTAACAGAGAATTAATAATTAGTTGATTATAATCTTACCTTGGCCAGCAGTGCTGTTGACTGTGAATACAATGGCAACCATACACAATAAGCCGACTAATCTAACACACAATATACACAGCATCTTCATCACTCCTTTCTCTTATAAACACCGCGAACCAGGATGATTCTACCTTGAAATCTGTCCTTAAAAAATCAATCCCAAATTTCCTTCATTCATTTGGAACCGAGTGTGAAAAAGACCGGGAACCGACTGCGGCACCGATGTCGTCTGCTTGCTACGCGTAAGCCAACAAGTTACGGCAGCAAGTGAAGCTACGACTTCGCACTAGGCCGGCGACGCAACGGAGGGCTGGACAAATAACCCTGAACTATATTGTTGTATCACAGATCCTTAAACAATATATTTCTTGTTCTGGTTTCGCTGTCTGTTAACGATGAAAAAATACAATATATGTTGTTATGATATTGATATAACCTTGAAAAAAGAATGAATGTCGACGCTTGAAATAATTGTAGCGACTGGTTTTCACCAGTGTTGATAGCCTGCATTTATATAGGCCTAGCATAGAGACGGCAAGTGTATGGGGGAAAATGAAAAAGGCTCGATGTCATTGCCAACGTGTAGACGGTGTTGACATGGAAATTCGATGCCTAGATTTACAAATAACAAATCCCGCGTCAAGTGTGTAACTGAAACATACATCAATACATGACATGTTATAAAACCGTTTGTTAAAACCATCCTTTAACCTCCAATTGTTACCAATATATCACTATGTATTAAATTTACCATCTTAACATTGGCAGACGAAAAAACATATGCCTGTGTAAATGGGTCATCTATTTGTTGACATTTTCATTAATGTACACAACTTTTTGTTATGGGGGGGTGCGCTTAACCAGCCCGTAAACGCTTTTCTTCGGGCACAGTGAGTTTAGACAACTGATGTTTGTGGGTGGGTGTGTGGGGCGGGGGGGGGGGGAGATTCCTGAAGGGGTAGGCTTGTGTTTTAAGCTCTTGCGAAAATGACAATGTTAATAGTATACGATATGGATTTGAATTGCTAACAAATAATATGAATATAAAGTGAGTCATGCAAAAATAAATCAGATTTTTTTGCTCACAAACTCTGTATGATCAAGATCTGGAAAATCACTGATTAAGCTGACACGAACTGTATGTCTGCGCCAAACATTAGAATCAACATTTAGTTCACATTATGACGTTAATTAATCAACCACCATACAAACAACATCAAAGGACATCAGGAAGAAATACGATGAAATCAACCCGTTTCTAATAACATTGCAATTACACCAATAAACGGACTTCTCGTGAGTGCTAAGAGAAAAACCATGTGACCAAAACGTGATCTTGTTCTCACACTAAACATTTTCTAATAAATGGGCCTTAAAGCTTCAACTTGGGAATTTGAATAGGGCCTACCTTCAAATGAAAAAAAGGGGTATCCTCCGCTTGTTCCTGGACCCGCCAACGCCTCTAAGGAAACGGTGAAATCAAGAGTGTGTGTAAATACAAAGCGAAAACCTTCAGATTTGTGGAAAACGAAAACAGAAAGCCAAACCTTTTTCTGACAAACAGGACAGAGAACCCTCTGTTGTATTGTCTTTTTCGTCTGTGATGAACCCCTGGCAAAGCCTTGAACTTGTCCAGAAAATAAGCAAACATGCATCTCGCATTGCGAGTTGTTTTTTGACGCTGTGCTGCTCGTATCTTGACAATCACATTTGCTATGTTTTCAAGACCGCAGCAATAATTAGCAAAGGAGTTGAGTGGTCATGAGAGTGAAGTAAATGACATGGCCATAACCTCATAATAATGTGAAGGATACGGATCAATGAGTTCTCATACGGTTTCGCGAAAGTGGTAAATATTTAATTTTAGGTTATTTAGGGCTATTAATCATCAGATAACGAAATAAATGTATCACCCCAGGAACGGTTTAACCTTGGTAAAGGATTAAGGCTAAGCCTTTATCTCAAAGAGGAAGCACTTAAAAGAGACCTAGGCCTACATTAGATCGAGTGGATTGTGATCTTCATCTCAACAGTAAGTACCTAACCTTTCCAGTACAGGGAGTAAAATAAGGTGGACACTTTTCCTCTATAGTGCCTGCAAATATACCTTTTATGTTGCCATTTTCGGCATCGTGCACCATTTTTATGACACGGGCCTCCCTTTCCAGCAATCCTGTCTCCGCCCCAGCGGTGTAACATGGGTTGGTTAAATGAATGACCCATAAAAAGTACAAAGACATGACAAATAAAGGCGTGGTGATAATATTATGTTAAACGCAACCCTTTCAACAATGTTTTAATAATTTAGAAATATCTGGGATGATTTGAATCAAATATTAATATTCACCGGGCAACATCAACAACAGCTGTATCAGCAGCGAACACATTTGAAATCTAAACCGTAGATTGGTTGCTTTTCACGGTTGGTATCGGGCGGTGTTTTGTGCGTTTTCCCTGTATTATTCACAATTTATATGCAGCATGTGTAACAAAAGGTTTAGCTGAACATGTGCCGTGGATTTATGCAAATTATTTCATTACAATAAAAACATGAATCATCGGTTTGCTTAACCGATGTTTAAGAGAAGACTGGACGATACTTGATTTGCATGAATGAAATTAAAACAGGATTCTACCTAAGGTTATAGATTTGCAATTGTATTTCACATGATTCAAAAGAAAACATTAAAAATTTACACATGAATCACCCAATAAATAGAAAAAACGTTTGCTAAGATTGAAACAAACAAAAAATAAACAATTTCCAGTTCAATTTTTCCCAAAACAGAATCATTTCCCGTTTACGTCTGTCAAAATTCAAGTTTTGGTAACGCCTAATGTGAACAAAAAACAAAACTCGATATTACTGTTTTAGTTAAACAATTTCACAATTTCAATTCAATATCATTTAATTAATCGATTTTGCGGTCTAGCGCACCGAACTCAAGTTCTGGTGTTGCCAGCAGCAGGGTGTGGGTTCGAGCCCCGGTCGTGACACTTGTATCCTTGAGCAAGGTACTTAACCATAATTGCTTCGTCCTTCGGATGGGACGTAAAGCCGTAGGTCCCGTGTGTTGTATAATGCACGAAAAGTGGATTGTCGTGGCCGAGTGGTCTAGCGCACTGAACTCAAGTTCTGGTGTTGCCAGCAGCAGAGTGTGGGTTCGAGCCCCGGCCGTGACACCTGTGTCCTTGAGCAAGACACTTAACCATAATTGCTTCTCTCCACCCAGGGGTTAAATGGGTACCTGTGAAGGCAGAGATGGTTTGCTCTCTATGCGCTAGAAATGGCAGCAATTGAGCTGTATACTCCCCAGGGAGCTGAGATGGTTTCAGGAATGATTTATGAGCCTTATGAGCCTTATGAGCAGGGATAATAATATAATGCGCCTTGAGCGCCACTTAGTTGGTGGATACGTGCGCTATATAAATCTATACATTATTATTATTATTATTATAATATATTAACCATGTACATATAAATTGTCATTGTGATTGCGAATGCCAGTGATGTCTGCAAAACATTAAACAAGCATTGTAATTAACTCTGCAGGACGTATATAATCAATGTAATTATTTTAATTTGAGTTGCATACAAAATAACTGACACCAAAATTACTGATCTTATAACTTTTCGGGAAACGAAAAGCAGTTGTTCAGTAACTGTTTCTAGACCATCCTGATTTTTGAAAAAAATGTGACATTGAAATATTTCACTATTTACATTCTTATATAAATTCTCTCTAAACTTAAAAATCATTTAATTTATTTGATTACATGTAATAAGTCAGAACTAAGTTATCAAAAAGTTATTGAATTGGTTCTACATAAAAATATCACATACAAATATCATCAAATGCAGAAGTCTGTAATTTTGACAAAATATATAGTATATTTGCTTATGTCGAGATCACAACATGAGAAATATAGCAAAC
Organism: Zoroaster sp. YZ-2022; assembly: GCA_029582265.1. Taxonomy (NCBI): domain Eukaryota; kingdom Metazoa; phylum Echinodermata; class Asteroidea; order Forcipulatida; family Zoroasteridae; genus Zoroaster; species Zoroaster sp. YZ-2022. Next base: position 2,752,314 of record CM055831.1, read on the forward strand.
CATGTTTGTAATTTTGACAGAATATATAGTATAGTTTCTTATGTCGAGATTACAACAAAGAAATACAACGAACCATTAGAGTAAATCAACCACAAGGAGTTTCACACAGAGTATATTGCAATTTAACCACCAAAGATGAAAAATAAAATGACATTAACTTCAGATCAAATTTATACAGAAAACACAAAGAACAAAGAGTTACCTTTTTTGAAATGTGAATATTTGTTCGTATTTTCTATGAGATGAGAGTGCTTCAGACAGAATAATTTTTTCATAATAATTGGTATCATTACCAACTACCAACATCACGTTAGCTTTCAGATACTTGGGTAATTACCCGTGTTTTACCTTCCATTTATGTGTAAGTAGACATTTAGTTTCCATATATCATAAAAATATAATAAATCTCAATAACAAACCTACTTTACCTTTCGTCATTATGTGCTTATGATGTTATTTATACAAATTGGCGATTTGAATACACTAATCCCGCCAAAGTACCAACAATATACATGTACATCTTTAAAATTGTAAAGACAATTGTGACCCGCTCCATCGAAATGAGGAATGACCCCCAACACATGTCTCCGTGTAATGGACTTCCAAAGTTCACAAAACGTGCATGACTGCATTATTACATTATCAATTTATCACATCCCAACACAGAAATATAATGAAAAAAAAAAAAATGTTTGGTATCATCAGAAAGCTACGGAGCCCCATAAAGGGACATGATCAAAACATTTTCGAGAGGGAAAAAAAAAATTTCGAGAGGGAAAAATAAAATTTTCGAGAGTGAAAACAAAATTTTTCGAGAGGGGAAAAAAAAAATTCGAGAGGGGAAAAAAAAATTCGATACGAAAAAAAAGGCCGAGATTTACCCCGAAAGCTGGTGTGGGTTCAACTTGAGTGCGGCTATAAGCCAGGCACTTCGTGTATGACGTCACCAAGTGCAGGCTCATCACATGAGGCCCATTTACAATTTCTCAATTCGTCAAAAAATGAACTTACGAGAGGTTAATAAAATTCAAACAATAAACAGGCATTTTTTTGGTTGCAAACTGATGTTTAATACCTACCCGTTTACAATTATGAGTGCAATACTGCAAACACTGACTCAATATAAGCACGCACACGTGTGCATATTGTTTATGTTTGCAAATGGGTTCTCAACTGCGCCGCGCAATACCAGATCAAACACAGTGACGTCAGACAACGAAGTGCCTGGCTTATAGCCGCACTCAACTTGAACCCACACCAGCTTTTGGGAAAATCTCTGCCTTTTTTTTTCGTCTCGAATTTGTTTTTTCCCTCTCGAATTTTTTTTTCACTCGAAAATTTTTTTTCCCTCTCATTTTTTTTTTCACTCTCGAATTTTGTTTTTTCTCGAAATTTTTGTTTTCCCTCTCAATTTTTTTTTTCGTCATGTCCCTTTAGGGGCTCCGTAGAAAGCCCATTAAATTCTCTTTAACCCTGAGCGCAGCGCATGTACTGTTTACAACAGTCGCTTTTTTGTAATTAACGGGTTTCTCTTAATTGCCTGGGCCAATTTTTTTCATTCTCCGTAAGTTCCCTATTCAGACATAGCTAGAACTATAGTGAGAGCCCCGTTAACCTCAGTGGTCAACATCACACAGATTTTCGAGGCACAACCCAGACAGCCCAGACTATCATGTTACTGCCATATGTTTTCTACACTAAGTGCTTATCAGGCAATCAATCATCCTGTCACTTGCTCAATGGAAATAAACCTTCAAGGCATGTTTTCGGTACTTTGGTGTACACAATAAGCTCAGATTATCAAGCTTGGGCCAGACTTTGGTTAGGGTTGTATTTACTTTAGCCGGCGGCTGTTGCATGAATGCCCAAACCCCATGTACTGTTTCAAACAGTACCATGGTGCAACCGCGCATGGATTTTGGTTTTGCGCTTCATAGGGACCTTTGATCTAAAAAAAAATAAGCTCAGACTGTGGATAGTTATTGTTGACTGGGGGAGGGGGTTTGTAGGGTGGGGATTGGGAATAATTATTTGCAAATAATAATTGATCACTATTACCTGTAATTGTTCCAGTCAGATAAGCATCACAATAAAGTCGGAAAAAATTGATTTAGAAAAAAAATCAGACTTTTGTCAGTAATTCATTATTTTTATATAAAAAAAAAAAAAAAATTGGCTAAAATCTGTTGGGTTGGGCCCAGACTACTTATATTCTTATAATTAACACTTTTGATAAAGGATTGTGCTCACCCCACATGATTATTACGCCCAAATCCCCAGGTACTTTTTCAAACAGTACCACGGTGCAACCGAGCATGAATTTTGTGCCGGAGCCGCGCAGGGTTAAGTTGATATCTATATAATAATAATAATAATGTGTGGACTTATATAGCGCACGTATCCACCAACTAAGTGGTGCTCAAGGCGCATTATATCATTACCCCTGCTCATAAGGCTCATAAATCATTCCTGAAACCATCTCAGCTCCCTGGGGAGTATACAGCTCAATTGCTGCCATTACAGCGCATACAGGGCTAATCAACCAACCCTGCCCTCACAGGTACCCATTTAAGCCCTGGGTGGAGAGAAGCAATTATGGTTAAGTGTCTTGCTCAAGGACACAAGTGTCACGGCCGGGATTCGAACCCACATTCTGCTGCTAACACCAGAACTTGAGTCCGGTAAGCTAGACCGCTCGGCCACGACACTCCACTCCACTCCATCTCCATCTCCATCTCAAAATGTGAAATTTGGGGGACATTCAAAATTGCAAAACACTTTCTTTCAAATTGAAAATAAGATCTTCAACAGTAACCTTGTCAATGGATAACATTACACATGTATCCTTAAAATTAGAATATTACATATCTATAGTGCCTTATTACAACTCGTTAATACAGCTGGACACAGTAAAAATTACTTTAATATGGGCAGATGCTATGAAATACTGAACTAAAACAATAAAATCTATGTTGCAGAATTAGCGAATCAATATAAAACCCCTTGTTCTGTCGGTGGCTTTCACAAAATAATACAACATCGTTGTGATTTTACAGGTAGACTGAACAATGTCACTCGAATTCTTTTATTTATAGTCTGGTTGCCGACGTTTTAGTCGGGTCAGCAAAGAAGGAGTTACCCTCATCAGATATAGTAGTGTTCAAAGTCTCGCGAGAATCTGATTTTCTGCTCTTATCGATCTGCGCATAGATGGCGTTGGTGATATTTTCTGGATTGGCCACTGTATTATCCTCATCGGAATCGTCAAGTGTGGTTCGCTGGTACAAGCTGCTCGGGCGACTCCACCCAGTTAGATCTTTTGTACCAGTGGCATTTTTCTTCGCTCGTCGGTTATCCGTGGCGTACACAAACGTCGGATCATCAGAAGATGATCCTCGTTTGATGTTGGCTCGGTCTGTTGTGGCGTACCCAGAATACTGCCTCGTGTACTTGGGCTGATCGGACTCCGGATTGTTACTGGGAAGGTCTACTTCTGCGTTCGCGTACACTGGACTCGGTGGGTTGTCTGTGGGCGCTGTTTTCTGATCCATATTCGCATAAATCGCTTGAGGTGTACCTTTCGAATCGGTCACATCGCTGTTCTGGTAGATCCCCTCTCCGTTCTGATAGATACCATCATCGGCGAACGTGGACATTCTAGTATTCTGTGGATAATGCTTTTCGGCATAAGAATTGTCCGCACTTTGACTTTGAGGCAGATTTCCAGAAGCGCTAAGGATGTCTGGCATTCCGGACTTCCCGAACTCCTCGTTCTCCACACTGAACCCCGCGTTGATGAAGGTCACTGGGGCCGACTCGGGCTTAAGACGGATATCTTGTCTTGCATTTCCAGATCGCTTTCTGAAATGCAACACAACAGTAAATGTATATTAAAAACAATATAAACCACACAGATAATGCTTATGTCTATATGGGCTGAATTACGTTGAAAACATAGATATATATATAATAATAATAATAATATGGACTTATATAGCGCACGTATCCACCAAACTGGTGCTCAAGGCGCATTATATTATTACCCCTGCTCACCAGGCTCATAAATCATTCCTGAAACCATCTCAGCTCCCTGGGGAGTATACAGCTCAATTGCTGCCATTACAGCGCATATAGGGCTAATCAAACAACAACCAACTCTGCCCTCACAGGTACTCATTTACCCCTGGGTGGAGAGAAGCAATTATGGTAAAGTGTCTAGCTCAAGGACACAAGCACCCTGGTCGCGGTTGGGATTCGAACCCACATTCTGACGACTCAGCCATCAGAACACAAATCCGATGTACTAAACCGCTCGACCATGGCACTCCAAACGAATAACACGTAGGCCTAGATTACACAAAATTTATAATATCAGTGGATGTTAAAATAGATTACTTTTGATCAGACTTTTGATCAGACTTTTGAGGATAGCAATAAAGATTGAATGATACGAAGAAAAAGATGGAGGATTCCACAGGGAAGGAGCAGTAACTGAGAATGCTCTCCGATCGTATAACATTGTGTAAATTCTTGCGATTGTGTCCATCATTATGTGTAATTTTATACTGATATGTTTGTGGAAATGTTGCTGTTTTTGTAATTTGAAAGATCTTAGATGTATTTATTTTTTAGGCCGTCCTGTTATTGGCGATTTTCCGCTGTTGGTTCAGGACAATAACAACAAAATTTATAAAAATAATTGCTTTTGAACCGTGACGACTGAGTGAGTCACATTGACACTGGAGAACAGGGAAGTAATGTAGAGGTCATTGTTTGCATGCAAACTTCTCTACTTTGCATAATAATGTAGGCATTTTTGCTGCCCAATTACCGTAACCTTTCAAGGCAATACATATAATGCCTGTTCCATATCCAACAATCGCTGTTGAAAAACATGTTTCGGTTATCAAAGTCTTGCGTGACCTTTTTTCATAAATTGAAAAAAGTATTTTAACATAAATGGCCGAGAATAGATGAGCCAAAAGCTGAGGTGTAAAATGTTGTGACCAAACCACCCCGACAAACGAAATCCATAGGAGTGAAAAACCCGTGAGGCGCCTCAACCATGAGCTAACAAGTTTTCAAGGCCAGGGAAAATATTTCTATGAAGTCTGGCTGCCAGCATTGTCAGCAGCAACAATCAAGTGATCTACATGTATTTTCGAACATAAACGAAATGTTGCTGTTTGGATTAACCCTAACCCCTTGGGTATTTTTACTAGAAAGTATCCTGAATCCACCATTTTTGTCACACACAAAATGCTGGTGTCCTGAATCCATCAGAATCCGCCAGTGTAGATATTGGACATATCCTGAATCCGCCAAAATCCACCACTAAGTTTCTAGTGGATTTTGGCGGATTCAGGATACCATGCTCACATGAAAATTTGTATAGTATGTTGCTGCATAGAATCCATCAAAATCTAACACATACAAGTGTTGGCTGTACATGTACAGTACATGTAACTATAATCCATCAAAATACATCAACCAACATGACCAAGCAGTTAAAAACTATTGAAATCCTGAATCCATCAAAGTCCGCCATATGCTCAATGTGGAGATATCCTGAATCCGCCGAAATCCTCCAAAACAGGGAGATGGATTTTGATGGATTCAGGGTGGTTAGGGTTAAAAATGACAAATAAATCCTCAATCACTGAGCGCCCCTTTTGTAAGGCAAGGGCATTTCATGTTTATTTTAGAATGAGGAAGTTGCTATACGTTTTAACACTGTAAAAACGTTGGGCAACACGGGGTTGGGTAAGGTTATTTCTCCCAGAATTGGTCAGTATTTACCACAACTGTTCACATATTGTGGCAATTTTTTTTCCAACATTGGGCAATGGTAAACCAACTGTGTAACCTGTTGATATGTTGACCAGCGTTGGGAAACATATTGACCGTGTTTGCCCAATATTTCTTACAGTGTACAAGGCACTGTTGTACACACTACCCAGAAGATTATTTTTTTAAATATAAAAATAAATTTTAGGAAAAGGTACGGTAATACAACTAGTCCCAAAACATCTTTGGTATAAACAATAAGGGACATTCGTGGGTTTATATTACACAGTCATCAACTTTCTTATACCATTCACGGGGAAGGAAACTCAAACAACGATTTTGAGAACATGGTCACTTAATCAAAAAAAAAAAAATCAGTTCTCAGTCACATTTCATAACCTTTTATGTTCTTAATTAAAACAGCTGAAGTTGTCATTTTATTTTGATGAAACATGTTCCAAAGAATGAATCATATTATGAGGTTAAGACTACTGGCAGTTCCTCCTTATCTACAATGCAAGTCATGTTTCAAACCCATACACTATTCGTTTTATACATAATTATCTCTTGATTTTAATAATGCTGGATTTATTTACATACATTTTACTAAAAGTACATACGCCTAAATGTTCATATACTTGTCAAGGTATATCTAGTGCACTTAAAAGTCAAAGACTGTCAAACCTTAGGCCTACATGTGGTTAGTACATTTACAGGTCAAAATGAGTCGACTGTTTTTGACTGGTAAAAGCATTGTGTGGTATTGTTCAGGGTGGTCAAAATGACAGTCAAAACCAGTCAAAATTATGATATACTTGTCAAGGTATATCTAGTGCACTTAAAAGTCAAACACTGTCAAACCTTACGTGTGGTTAGTATACTCACGGAATTTAAAAACGCATCATCCCAATATTTCACATATTTTTCAACAGCAGATTATTGCAGTGAGAAATAAGAACATAGGTTAACAATTTATGAGCGCAAATTTTCACATCATATTGACACAATAAAAGTGCTATGTACAATTATGGCTTCGATTTATCACTGCATATAAGTTATACATATTTATTGAGAAATATAAGTTGATGCGTTTTTAAATTCCGTGCGTGTACATTTACAGGTCAAAATGAGTTGACTGTTTTTGACTGGTAAAAGCATTGTGTGGTATTGTTCAGGGTGGTCAAAATAACAGTCAAAACCAGTCGAAAATGCCCCAGTGTGCACAGTCTGGGTCAACAGTCAAAACAGGCAGTTGACTGGTTTTGACCACTATAGCTACTGAAGTTCAGCTAAAGTAGGAGGGTTAATGGCATTTGATTAACTTTTGTGACTTCTGATCCATTTGTCTACAGTCATGTAATGATACAACTTCCAATTTGATCTCTCAAATGATGAAATATTACAGTATTCACGTTCTTTACTTAGCACTTACCTCCCTTTACAAGTACATATGGCGACCATGCAAATAACAAGAAGAAATACTAGAGCGGCCGAACCACCGATTATATACGGTAGGAAATCTATTAGAAGAAACAAAATTTGGTATAAAGAAAGTTTGGTATTACATTTTTTAACAATCATCTGTGAATAGTTTTTAACGGGAATGTTGAGTTATTGCAAAAACAAATTTTGATGGGATTATTCATACAGTATGCGTACCTTTCAATAGAATGTGACTTGGAACTATATACACTGTAAAAATGGTGTTCTGAATCCAAACACGTTTCTAAACACATGCATGGCTTGTACTCACTTGTTTATCCTAAAACATGTTTAGATTGTGCTTTTCTGTGGTGTGTTTGAATGCAAAAAAAACATGAACAGGTGTCAAAAAGCTGAGCACGTTTAGCTTTGTTACATGTACAGATGATGGCTGGTCAGCATTTAAATGCATTCCTAAACGCGTATTTTGTGTTTTTAAATTCTAAACACCATTGTGGCATGTCTCACCATAGAGAACCTGGCTTTATTGTGTACAGAGACTGTAGGATTCATAAAATGCCTAAAAGTCTCTTCGAAGGACACATTAGTTCAAGGTTTTTTCCTTAAAGACAATTTCACAATTGTCAGTAATTCAACAGTGTAAACAAAACACTGTTACTATGGGCCAGTATAAGATTTGATAAAAAACAAACAAAAGCACGTATTAGTCTCAGCAAATATTGGTTTAAACGGATAGAAAACACGGAAAGGTGTTAAAAGGTCACGGAAAGGTGTTAAAAGGTCATGGGAAGGTGTTAAAAGGTCATTAGGTGCTAAAAGGTACTGCAATTATGACAACATTCTCTGAAGCTTTGCCGTTTTGCAATGGTTTGAAATTTAAGGGGGTGTGTTGTCTTTTGATTAGAATGAAATGTGCATAAATTGAAGAAAAAAAACGAAAAAAAAGAAAAGAAAAACACAAACAAACAAACTAATATGTGAATATAGGCAATTGTTTATATACATCAGCCTTATACCAAATATATAGGCCTATCTTGATTTTGATTTCCCGCCAAAAATAGCATGATTTCCCGCCAAAAACACCATGATTGGCGGCCGTGGTGCTTTTGATATTGACATTTGTATGTGTGGTTATGCTGTGGGAATCTACGATTATTTTGGTAAAAACTGATCTATGGGCGAGATTTTGTGTAGCAGACTGTGAAACAGTTGTAATGACCGCTTCCGTTTCTGCGATAATTTTAACGGACTCTTTGGTTGTATAAGGAATTGCAGTGCTTTCTGCATTCAGTGTTGTATGTGGAAGTAATGCCATTGAGCACCATACTTGTAGACGTTACAATGGCACATGTTGATGATCCTTGTAGCATGTAAGTAAGTGAATTCAATCATTTATATAAAAAAAATTGTGAAATATTTGCTCATTTGGATCCTAAATCATGTTCTTTGTCAAAACTTTGTCATTCCTGTCTGTAAAATGCTTGTAAATTAATCAACTTCTTCAGAATTGCTCATCGTGCCGTACATAACACTCTTATGATCATGTCAGTATTGGATGACTTCTATGTTTTTAATTGTGTGGGTAGATTATGGTGCAAGGTAACTTGTCAAAGATGATGGCATATGCATGATCTACCCAAATGCGCATGTTTACGGAGATTTGCAAAATATTGCCACGGTCGGATCTTAGATTTTGGTTTCAAAGAATAGGGCCTCCAGCCATTCAACTTCACACAATAATATTATTGGCTGAATAACATTATGAACCGGGTAAAATTACAGTTTAACACAATCGTATGCATGTCTACTTTTGGAGGAAAAACAATACTGGTAAAGTAGGAATTTCCAATGATACCGATAGGTTAATCGTTATTTTAAAGAGAATGGTTTGTGTAAAGATGATGCATTTTTCTCCAGACTGTTCTTTCAGTTTTCCTTTCACACAAACGTTTTACTCAAGATTAACCCTAACTCCCAGGGACCCTCCCTGCATGCATGGAGCAATAAACAGTGTCCACTGACCCAAGCACTGACCTTGCAATCACTACAACAAACATGGATGTACATGTACCATGGAAAGGCAAGTATGCCTAATAACCTCAATCCTCCAAAATCCTTCACTTTAGCAAAGAGCATGTAGCATGTAACCTCAATCCTTCAAAATCCTTCACTTTAGCAAAGAGGATTTCTGGAGGATTTGGGAAGGTCGAATTTGAAGAATATAAATTGATATAGTTTGATCTTACCTGTAATGGTCAATTGTGGCAGTGTTGTTGGTATAGGGTCAACTGTTGTATTGCCTTGTGGCGTGGTGGTTTTTGGTGGAGTGGAAACGGGTTGAGTCGTCGGATCTGTTCAAACAAACCGAACCAGAATACATTTTAGGGTTTCTTACAGAAAGAAATCCTTGAATATTCATCCCCTATATCCTACATGGCTGATTTGTAACATTTTATTCAGAACTATTTACAGAGGGGTACAAACACAGAGGTACAATCATCGTAAATTTGATTGCCATAAAACCAAAATGCCTATCAATTAAATAATTTAGATACAGCGTTATTATGAAAACTCTAACCGACAGCAGTCTGAAAAGTAAAAGCTAGTGTAGGATTCGGACTGAGTGCTGTCTGATGTAGAAATTAACAGTATGGAAAATACAGAATACTGTTCATTACAATACTACAGATAGACAAATATTTATAGTACAAAAACAATAACCTTAAAACAATAACCTAAAAACAATAACCTAAAAACAATAACCTAAAAACAATAACCTAAAAACAATAACCTAAAAACAATAACCTAAAAACAATAACCTAAAAACAATAACCTAAAAACAATAACCTAAAAACAATAACCTAAAAACAATAACCTAAAAACAATAACCTAAAAACAACACAGAATAGTGAAAATTACATTGGAAAATTGAACATTTAAATACAAATATACTGTACAACAAATCCCCAAAATCCAAAATTAAAACTGCAATGCGATTAAATTATATATAAATAAAACAAACAAATAATATTGTACAGTTTTAGATGACAACACCATGCGCCAAATCTTCTTTGACAGATGGTTCAAAGCTTGACAGGAACTTAATGTTCAACCGGTATGCTCTAACTGGACGTGAGGAAAATATTTAAAATAATTAACTTTATATTATCAGCAGAATGTTACTTTACCTGGAAATATTCCGGTGTAATTGCAAATAGGCAGCACGTTAGGTGACCATTGTAGACCCTCTTGGCACGTTAGCTGTGGCTCCCCGATTATCGTGTGTCCAGGTTCACAGAGGAAAGTTACCTTCTCTCCGACTCCAGGTGCCAGATCTTCCGATACGTACGCATTTGGTACAAAGCCAGGATGAAAGCAGGATGAATTCTCCACAGGTTCTGTGTTAAAACAAAATAATTGGATTAATCCTCGGGATTAAGATGGTAAAAGTTTTTTTTGAGTGTCAGACAGTAATATGGATAAATTTAAAAGCATTATTTTGAAGGGATATGAAAATAGGATTTAATATAATATTGTAATGGTTAAAAACATAGTAACGTTAAGATCGTTTCAAGATCTCAACGAACACATTTCATATAATGTAATAAAAGAATAATTAAAAAAAAAAAATTACATACAAAAATAAACAATTGGCAATAATTGAAAGTTATAAAAAGAATAAACAATAATACAATAGATAAGAACAACATAGGCTATATCTTTATGCACAACATGATCAAACAGATTTGTAGTCGAGTAATTATTCGAATACGAGTAGTCGAGTAATTATAGTCGAGTAGTCGAGTAATTATTTGAATACGAGTAGTCGATTAATTATTCGAATACCAGTATGAAAACGATTACAGATGAATGTACTCGAGTATATAAGAGCACCCCCATGTCATAGTTGTAATCGAGTACTTTTTCAAGAATACGAGTACAGAAAAAGTTACTCAAATAGTACGAGTATTATCGATACACGTTGCACAAACTACGGTGTTATAAAATATCCCTGGAGAAACAATGTTAAAATGCGATTTATACTGGTACTGGGTACCATATTTACATTCTAAGAACGATAACGAATTTGTGTACCAAACTTACCTACAAATTCATAAACCTCCATTTTGTAGTCCCCACCACAGGTTTGGTTGCTATTACCAGAGCATGGGTAAGAACAATTGAATGGATTCCCTTCAAACTTTCCATTCTGAAATGGGTTTGACAGGGCGCCCCCACAGAAACATTGTTTGCCAGCCTGTAAGGCATAGTACTGAAGGTTTCTGTTCCGGCAAAGTGTCCGGCAAAAGTCGACTGTCATTCCCGTTTGGCCCTCACAATAAGTTTCTTCAATACCACAAGACTTCTGGCATACACCCATTCCATCCCCGCATGTGATAAGATCGTGCAAGGCTCTGTCGACACCGTCAAAGTAACAGCCACGGTATATATCTAGAAAAAATACACCAATTTTAGATAATATCCCAAGAGCAATTTTATTCATCGAGAAAATTTAAGCCTGTTGTGCAGTTGATAGATAATTAAGTTGTTTGTTAAAATATCATATCGACTTTTTAAAATCACATCATACAAAAAAACACAACGGAAACTGAAGATAAAATACATTTTCTGAGTGAACAAATAAATACACAGTTCGGGTAGAATGTTGTATCCGACCGCCACTTTTTCTCATTCAATATAACCAATAATGTAATCTTACCTACATGTACCTATTAAGGTGGAGAACATATGGATGGACATATACTTCAATTTATTCCAGGATATTTATTTCATGAAAAATCAGCCATTTTTGGTATACGATGGACTTCCTCGGTCATGTCAGTCTGATCTTGTCAATGTTAGTGACCGACACGGTCATTGTACATGCGCAGTGGCAACTATAATAGGATCCTTCTATTTTCCGATGGGGAGGATTTTTTTAGAAGGGAAATAAACTCTGAAAACCATCATAAAAGTGGATTTTAAAGATAATTTTCGCTTTCTGTACCCCAAAAAATCGATAGAATCATTTTTTAAGTGGTTGCAAAAAAATTCCAAAAAACCCCTTAAAAAGTGGCGGTCGGATACGACATTCTTTCCTAAACAATTAACATGCTGTCATTCTGATCTCAATACATACCGGTATTATGTTAAGCATTGATTTCCCCTTTTTCCCGATCAAGGGTGTTAGTTTTTTATTATTATTTGGTGAATCAACATCATAATAATGGGTACGCCTACGTCTACTGAATGACGTATACATTATGAGTCACAAGACGGAAGGGTGTCCCTTCTTTCTCTTCATTAACACACACATGTCACTACTCTCTAAAATATGTCACAACGCCAAGAATAAATGATACTTATGCGTTGCCATGAGATACAATTGGATTATGTTAAAATACGTGTTTTGTCTCGACAGCCTCATTGTGGATTGCATGTATTCAAACGTTCTGTAATTAGCTGCTGTATGCTGTATGCTGTTGGTCACGTATCCTTCAACATCCAACACTACATGTACTTCAAGGTTAAACATGTAATGATGTATTACTGCATAATATTTAATGTTAAGAAATGTTGCCATTGAACTTCTGATAACTGTTAATTTGAAACAGTTATCACTCAATTAAATTTAAGTTATTTGTACTTTCAAAACATTGAATACAATCGTTACATATCTACTTAAATGGCTGTTTAAGAAAAACACAGCTATTTTATTTTATTTTATTTTTATTTTTATTATTATTATTATTTTTTACATAAACAGGAGAGTTGTCTAATTCAAATAATAATATTCAGAGAGACAGCTTCTTGTAAATGTGAACAATTAAGTAAAACTGTGGGGAATAATAAACTAGGAACCACTGATGAAATGTGTTTAATTGATTGTTCTCTAATTATGGTGAAACTAAATCAATGAACGCAACACTCGACAACTAAAAGATTATATTCATATTTCTGAGCAGAAATCAAACAACATTCAGTTCAATCATTGAGACTGTATGATGAAGGGTGAAATATTAATTGAATTGTTTAAATAGACTGACCAAGTCGCTGTAATAACATCGTGCAACATCAGTGCAAAAGCCATGATCTTACCTGTGGGATCTTGACAGAATCCTAACGAAAATAAGCAGCAAACCCCGACCGCTACAACAGTTGAACTAAGCGTCCACTTCATATCTACCGTAGATAGCACCAATTATTAACCTGTAGCTTTATGGTATTCCGTGTCTCGTCTCGCCGTCAAAACTGACTCCACTTCTTCGCTGGAGATGTGGCGATATGACTAACAGTCTGTCCTCTATTTGGTATTAACGGGAATTGCTGTTGTATATTGGGAGGCAATTCTGATGACGAATAACCAGTACTCTGTCAAAGCACGAATACAGTATCATGCTGTTGTACCAACTTCATGGTATTCAACAGAGGTTATCCACTCCAACACGTATAGGAAAGTACGTATCACTAACCGTAGACTTCCCGCTTCAGTGCGCTTCAACGAAGATTAATTTGATTATGAACGAACTCATTTGAATATCTTCTGTTCGGGATGAATTGGTAAGGTGCTCTTAGGGCGTAAGGTAGCTGACGTATTTTTGGGCAAGGATAATGGTATAAATAAACAGAAATATAAAAGCTGGGGAACAATAGACTACGTACGACTTCAATAAAAACATCGGGGGAGTAATCCATATATGGTATTTTTATGACTCAGCGGTACATCTGTTCGGAAAGTTTGAGTTCAAAGAAAATCACACTGTTCAGAAAATTATTCACATTCCGACTTTCACGTCATTCTTAATTCACTGAACAATCAACACGTCATACTCGTTTGGTCTCGTTTCAGACCAGTTTCAAATGAAGTGAAAACAATTATGAAATTCTTTCTTCTGGTGATAAACAATTGATTTGATTTTGTCCGTACACCGACGTAGTGTATGAAGCACTGTATACTCCTAGTGCCCTTGAAAAAAAACACCAAAAAACACAGGCGACTCGGGCGGGAGTCGAACCCACGACCTCCTCTTTACTAGTGCAAAAGTGAAATAAAGGTTGCATTTTAGACATATTTTTTAGACAAATTATTCTCTAGAGCATCCTGTTTCTAAACACATATTAACCTTGGAGAAATTGTGTGCGGTGTTTCTCCCTATGCTATCATTGTATATTGTTTGTATTCATTTTTTGTCTTTGTTGTTATTATTATTATTATTATTATTATTATTATTATTATTATTATTATTATTATTATTATTATTATTATTATTATTATTATTATTTCGCATTAGCACAGCATGAAAAGAAAGATCTTGTTTTCCTTTCTGCCGGTTACACCTCGAGTCAAGCTACGTCCCGTAGCCTTAGATCTCGAGTGTCTTTCGCAGAATCCTTGCTGTCCCTAAGAGTGCCGCCTTCTGTAGTAATTCTACTCTAACAGATGTTCCTATTATTATTATTATTATTATTATTATTATTATTATTATTATTATTATTATTATTATTATTATTATTATTATTATTATTATTATTATTATTATTATTATTATTATTATTATTATTATTATTATTATTATTATTATTATTATTATTATTATTATTATTATTATTATTATTATTATTATTATTATTATTATTATTATTATTATGTGTAGTAATAGCAGAATCAATCGCCGACGAGCCACAGGCTATTGCTTAAAATAGATTGACCCAAAACAAATTCTGTGCGCGTTGTAATGGCGGAAGCTATATTCGTGACGTTATGTGAACTGCCGTGCTATTCTATGCACGGACATAATGTCCACAGAGCAAATCAAAATTGAGAAATTAACGATTAAAGCAGATTGTTTGTCTTGCATTACAAATTCATTTACCATCGTGAACAAATTAAGTCAACTGTTTGAACTGTTCCAACGATAATTGAATGATAATTGCACAGGTCCATCAGCAATGATTTTGTGTAAATATTAAATTTGGTTTCAAAGCATTGTGAATACTCAACACAAATAATTTCAAGAAAAACTTATTCGAAACCTTATTAATTTAAAAAAAATCCTCAGCTAAGATTAGCAGAATAGCCATTGTTATATTGCTGAGCAATATGATATGGAGATATCATGAATATCTGTTTATGTTATAGCGCCCTCTGTTGGTTCATCTGTTGATAATAATATTATCAGATATCTGTTTCTTGATAGACCCAAATCATGCCTGTTTAAATACAATATATGCTAATTTTGAAGGATTACATCCAATAGTTAATTGAAATAGTTAATTGAAATGGTGTATTTTCATTTAAAATGCGTCAATATTAACAATCATTATATGTGCTTATAAGAAAGAACTAATTTACAATAAATGAAATTTACTAGTTTTCGTTATTACCTATTATTTGTAAACATCACATTAAAATAAAAGACGATTATATTGAGAATTTGAAAATCTTTAGAAATGGCGCACTTCAAAGACTGTATGGTTAACAACTGCGGTTTTGACTACCATTATTTTGACAAAGAGTACTCCAAAAATAAACGAGTGATGTCATAATATGTCGTATCATCAATATGCGGAAATAGAGAGTTCTATTTGTCTCATGAAACCAACAAAAATACGTCCATAAATATATTGACTGCAATGCCGACCTGTTCACCAGTTTAACAATGATATTCTTACACCTTTGAAACCTTGAGGCACATTGTAGTTCGAGTACTTCACGCACAATGAATTGTATTTTTCAGTGTATGGGTTGGCAGAATAGAGTCATACTAATCCCCCGAGCGTTCACGAAGCCATTTTCAATAAATCTGAAAGTCAGCGTTATAACTACAATGACATGGGTTTGAAAGTTATTGTTTGTGCTGTGGAAGTGATTTTGATTTTCTGCTCAATTCCGTTGAACCTCTGTCAAGACCCAACAGGTTTGTGTATGATGTATATGCATGACGTTTTGAGGGATTGGTTCTTTACGATGACTGTTTCATCGATTTTTGATGAGCAAAGAAATGTTTACTGATAGCGGATTTGAACATGACGTTACTTTTGGATCAGTCGGTATTATGTTACAAGGTGCTTGCCCTTGGCTTGTCATATTGGGGGTCATTTTAGGGGATAGTGAAATTCGTTTTTTTAAATACTAAGCAATTAACCGCTGAAAACAATATAATGTTTGTGTTAGGTAAAACTTGTAGCTTTGCATGGTGAAGAGAACATTCTCCTGAGGACGATCAAAGCGTACTGATCGAAACGTCGAGTTGTAACCACCAGTTCTTTTCAGAACTAATTACTATTCAATAGAGATTTTCACATGGTGTCACCGCAATTAGTCTTACTGAATGTTTGTGTTAGTTTGTGGAAACGCAAAACCACAGCGGGCTGTTTTTTGTGCTTAAGGTGTGTGTTTTCTGTCGGCCGCGGCGTTCACAGAGTACTCGGTGAATTGAGCTTTGTTTTTGCTAATTAGTCAAATTAAGAAAGTAGCACACTTCCAGCTTCAAAACTTCGTGACATTGTAATTTCTGATGAATATCTCCAAAATATGTAAAATAAATAAATAAATAAATAAATAAATAAATAAATAAATAAATAAATAAATAAATAAATAAATAAATAAATAAATAAATAAATAAATAAATAAATAATATTGAATTTTATACACTTTGCGTCATTTCGTGGGACCGTTCACGAATTGTTTGACCTTGTTATTTTGTCTGACGTCATCTGCTCGTTAGGGTTAAATTGTATCCATGAATGAAATTGCTGTAAACTCTTGAACCTTAAGAGTCTTCGATGAATCTCACTGATTAACAATTAACAGCCCTGTTAACACAGGGCTGTCAAGTATGAAAATGCCTGTAAGAATTGTTTATAATTTGAGACCTGTTCCCACAAAACCAGTACAAAGTCGCCCGAAATACTTGATGGCTTTTATAAAATTTCAGGATGTTTTAAGAGTTTTTATCACCTAGTCCCATCGCAAGTGGGTGATACCCAACTGTTCCACACACAGTAGGGATGGGACTAGGTGATAAGAACCTTCAAACACTCAAAAACACTCATTTTACATTTTTGTGACATTTTCCCCAGATATATACCATGGCTGTTACTTTGACGGTGTAGACAGAGCATTGCAAGATCTTATCACATGCATAGACGGAATGGGTGTATGCCACGAGTCTTGTGGTAATTTTCAAACGTATTGCGAGGGCAGAACGGGAATGACAGTCGACTTTTGCCAGACACTTTGCCGGAACAGAAACCTTCAGTACTATGCCTTACAGGCTGGCAAACAATGTTACTGTGGGGGCGCCCTGTCAGACCCATTTCAGAATGGAAAGTTTGAAGGGAATCCATTCAATTGTTCTTACCCATGCTCTGGTAATAGCAACCAAACCTGTGGTGGGGACTTCAAAATGGAGGTTTATGAATTTGCAGGTAAGTTGTTTTTGAAAATCTTGATTTTTTTTAAATATATTTTTTAAATGTTTTTTTTAAAAATGTAACTGTACATTTAATACAGACATAAAACTAAACGTGTATTTAAAGTTTGTTTACACTTTCGGTAAAATGTCTGTCCATGCTGTAAGAGATTTATTTAAAAAATAGTGAAAACGCATTCTATCTTTGCGTTTTTATTCTTATGAAGTCGAAAGTTCAGGTGAAAAATAATTTGACTAATTTTTTTATTAAAATCAGAACGAAAGAGGCCAAAGCAATGTGTACCATCATCAACTTTACACCAAGGTTTTTTCTGTAAACCTATGATCAATATAATGTTTTATTTTCGATAATCAATAGTGTAGATTCCTATAGTGTTTAAAAAACATAAAAACTATAATATGTATTATGTCCAGGAAGTATTCGTGAAAATATAGTTCTATAATCCCTCAATCTTGTGTAATGAACTTTTGCAAAATAGGCTAATGCCATATAAAATAAATCATGACTTTAATACTTTGAATGCATTGTGTATGCTGCTGTTAAACTGTACCCACAAATCTATCTTTTTATTTACGTTTGCGTTCCGTAGGTTTTTTTTACGGTTTCCGACAACCAAAATTCGAAAAAGTTTGTCGTTTATCTACGATATAAAATATTTCAAAATTCATCCACTAAAGAAACTTTATCTTGTGGGTGTCTTAGAAAAACATGGTCGATATATCTTCAGCCAGTATCTGTGAATACATCAATACTTTATAAGAATCAAGATATATGCATACAAATCCAACATGTTAGTTTATTTCACAAGTTTATGTCACTGCATTCAGATTGTTCGTACATATTTATTCTAAAATGTCTTCGGGTGACAGGAATTAATTTTGAAAATTATTTCACCAATTTTTACTTATAAAAAAACAAAAAAGCAAAACTAAAATATAAATATTACAAGGATATTTGATACTATCATCCAGTCAGCTTTAGTTGTATTCAAAACTGTGATCTAAGATTACGATACCAAGAGAGTATCAGTGGCTTTAACAAACTGTAAAATGTAAGCCCAGGGCCAAAATGTAAGCCCAGGTCAGTTTTGGCTACCCTTTTTTATGTTTATCATATAGCTTATTGTCTTTGATCGTCTTAAGAACAATGAGCCAATATTTGACCTCCACAAAGCCCTTTTATTACTTAATTATATTATTATCTTATGTGTACAGAACCTGTGGAGAATTCGGATTGCTTTCATCCTGGCTTTGTACCAAATGCGTACGTATCGGTAGATCTAGCACCTCGAGTCGGAGAGAAGGTAACTTTCCTCTGTGAACCTGGACACTCGATAATCGGGGAGCCACAGCTAACGTGCCAAGAGGGTCGACAATGGTCACCTAATGTGCTGCCTGTTTGCAATTACACCGGAATATTTCCAGGTAAAGTCAACTACATTCTGTTAAACCAGTATTAGACAAGTTTTCATAATGGGCATATTTATCCATTATTTTATCTAGTAAGCATAATTAGAGCATATACTTGTCAATAAAGATATTGCGCATAGTTGTTGCCATGCTTAATCTCTTCATTTTTGTTTTAAATTTTATATTTTAATTTCATTTATTTGCAGTGTCATTTATGTGGTTTTGTGATTTTTGTTACTTTCTGGATTAATGAAGTGTTTTTGTTATTCTTTATTTATCGTCGGCAATTTATATGATAGATATTTATGTTTTTCCCGTGCCCCTATCTCGAAACTACATGTTTACTGTGTGGTGTAGTTTGTCTACGTTTTATCTGACTTGTAATTAATGGACACATTGCCCTCACTCATATATTATTGCCCTCACTCATATATTATTAGCCTCACTCATATATTATTAGCCTCAGTCATATTTTTGACCTCACTGATAATGATTTCACTCATAATGACCCGATAGTTATTAAACAAAATACATTATTTACAGCTGTTATGATTAATGAAGTAATTTTTTCTTTGGTTTATCATAAGCTTATTTTAGTTTCTAAAAGTAGACCAAATTAAATAAGAAACATCCAACATATTATAAAAAGGAAACATTTTGAGGCTTCTTTGAGTTGTAAGTACCGTAAAAAGTATTCTGGCTAGGATTATTTTGAACATTTTGTTTTACAATGAACAGACACGACTCAACATGTTACGACCGAACCACCACAATCCATGACGCCAGTTGAACGTACCGGTATATCAACAACACTGCCTCAAATAACCAATATGGGTAAGTAAATATACCTATTTAAGATATGAGTAAATCCTAATATTTACGCTTGTGACAAATGAGTACTGTTAACGTCACGAATTCAGGTGGTGGTTTAGTATTCTTAGCAAGCAACCAGTTTCCTTCAATTTCATACCTCTTAAGTTGAGCCTTGAGAAAATCGTTCACCGTGTGGTCGTTTTGTATTATTTATTTATTTAGTTCTTATTTAACCTGGGGAGACCTTTCAGTGGAACACTGTTTCTCAAAGGTGCCCAGGGAAAACATTACAATCATAACAATACATATAAATATACAAGAAATATCAATGCCTTTTAGTATTTGGACACAAACTAATATTTTGCTTTTAAAAGCTCACTTTTTGGTTATATCTTAAACTTAACATGTTTAAAAGTATTTTGACTTAATAATACATTTTGGTTAAAAAATGTAATAAAATGATACTTTCTTTCATAAAAAATTTAAATTTTTAATATTTTTCATTAAAATGAAAATTTATTTCATAAAAATTAGGAAAAGTGGACTTATGATTAAGTCAAAATACTTTTGAACATGTTACTTGTTCCTTGTGAAACATATGGTCGAGTTATTTGCGCGCCGGTGGTTCATTCACAATGTAATTCTAATTATATATTTCACAATGATTACAATTATGTTCTTTGAACAAGACATTAACCCATAATTGCTGCTCTCCTCATAGTAATAGTTCTCCCCTTCTTCTCGCATATTATTATGTAACCCTCCGATAACCATCAACCTCCCTTAAACTTACCTTGGTGCGGTAAAGTCGACTCTTTGATTTAAAAACTTCCAGCATTTGTCATGAAAGGGACAACATCGTCAACAGAGCATGGAATCAGAGTGCTATTTTTATATTAACTCAGTGACTGAAAAATAATACCCAACATCATGTCATGCGGGGTATGATAAGGTCATATTACCGTTGTTGCTGCATAAATGAGCCAATAATTTTCATTCACTGTGTTCATCTTGAAACTAGGACACCGATTCCATGCCCTGTTGAAAGTCTGCTCATAGCTTGACGATATTGTCCTTGAAGCATTGTACATGAGCTGTTGAACACATGTTGTTAGATCACTGTGGGCGATAGGGCGAGAGGGCAGCGATAGAAATAGAGCGTCGCGTTTGGCGTATTTTGCGCGGAATATCTCCATTAGTAACCATACTAATTATACGCGCATGAAATGTACGCGCCACGCTCGCACAACGCCAAAGTGGCTAGACTGGTCCCCATTCAAGGGGTTTCATTGGATACGTTGTGCTGAAGATCTGTCGTCACGCTTCGAGGCTCGCGAGTTAGCTACCAACCAAGGTCAAAGTTGAGTATCGGGAAAAACATAGCGGCCGCACGGCAGGGATCTGGCGTAATTCATGCGCCTCTAGCTCAAAGGGTGACGTCAAATCTTCAGGCTACAATGTGGCAATCATCAATACACCTGGTGCAAATTCAGCGCATAGGCGTGGCAACAGTGTACAGAGCATTGGCTTCTAAGTATGAATTAATGGATATGGTTAAATCATGGTTTTAAAACAGAACGTATCATTATTGAGCCTAATCAAACACTGTTTAATAAACATACATGCATATTTCTTCCAGATTATCTACCATACATATTAATCGGAGGTTTGATCGGAGTAGCAGTCTCCATTTTGACTTTGATATTGGTATAAGTATAACTAAAACTGATGACTAATACTCATAATCTCATTTGCAAAGCCTTTAATATGCATTACACAAATGTCATTGCACACCGTACTCATGGTTTCCATATGAAACATTCACATTTTCAAGAGACTGCATGTCTCTTGAGGACGATCAGAGCATACTGAACAATCAGAGCATACTGATCGAAACGTCGAGTTATACCTGCAGTTTTTTCAGAACTAATTACTACTCAATTGAGATTCCACATGGTGTCACCGCAATTAGTCTTACTTATCATCCTCACCATGCAAAGCTACAAGTTTTACCTAGACTGCATGTTATTGGGTCTACCGCGGCGCGCGTTTCTAGTTCAGATTAAACATACAGCCTATTGAAAAATCAGCCATGGGTGACATAATTACCATCTTTAAAATAAACTCAGTCAGATAAAATCCGTTCATGTTCAGAGAGCTGATTACAAGGCACATGTTAATGTAATTAACAAAAATATTTGATAATTTGATAAGTAGGTGCATTGTAAAATTATAATACCATAGAAATGCAGAAGCTACCGTACCGTGCACAACCTATTGAGGTTGCCCTACGCTCAACCAAAGGCTATTACCACTGGTAATATTGAATCTATAACCACTGAAGTGTAAACGGTTACCAGGGTTGTACAATTTACACACAAAATGCCATAAAATGCGCTGAGAAATTGGTGCAGTCTCACCGCCAGAGGGCTCTGGCGGTGTATACGCGGGGACATGTATACGCGGGGACCAAATTTCCCATATACAAAGTATGGTGGCTAAGAGAGGCCTCACAATAAACAGCGCGGCAGAATTCCAATCAATCCAGCAATTTTGGCTACAATTGGAAAATCGTTTCTTTAAAAAAAAACTACAAAAAAAAAAAAAAAAAAAAATAATAATAATGTAATTTTTTTTAAAATGCTGACGCACAGATCTTAGGCGACGCACGTGGAGACCAGAAACCGGAAACCTTTTTTGGCTTACAGTATTTAATGTTTTCTTACAGACTGTGCATCAAGAAACGACATTCAAATTCCATACCGGATAACCGCATTCCTCAAAATCTCAATCCAAATCCCCCAACCTCCCTCAATTCTAACGAGGACACACTGCAGGAATCGTCTGGATATCTAGCTCCAAATTTTGACAGTAATTATTCCACGGTAAATGAGAACCCCAATGAAGTAACCGAGACAAGAATGGATGACGTCTCGCAAGATCCCTCTCCGTATTTAACCCCAACGGTTAAAATTGACCACACCACCCATCAAGATCAGCAAAACGGAGGGTTTATGTCTGGGTCTAACAATGTTACCTACGCCACCAGAATTAGGGATTCGATTGGGGAGTAGTGAGAACGGAAGTGAAAACGTTGACACAACCATCACACACAAACAACCGAGTCCCAACGTTAACCCCATTCATATACTAAATCCTTCTCACTATAGCAACGGTTCTTACAGTGTGAACAAACATTAGGCCTGTGGAATCACGTGATATATCTAAAGAAAGTCATTGGAAGAGCTGTAACAACTACTATATTGTGTGTGTTCTCCATTTTGATGAGCAGTAATAATAATAAAACTGACATATATTATCTCATAATTTGGTTTAGTAACCTCCCTTTTGAAAACTATACTGATAACCATGTGGGAAAGTTCTTAAAATAGGGAGTTAAAAAGATATTTGAATATTTGTTCGTTCAATATTGTTGACTTTAAAAACTCTAAAATTACAAACAGTTGGTGTATCTACCTTCAGTCGTAGGATACATTGTACGTGTATCCTCAGTGCAATGTGCTGTTGGTATATGCTTGAACTGTATGTTGTACATTGCTTATAGCTCATAGTAAAAAAAAACGCATAACCATTTTCAGTTTGTTACTAAACATAATGTGGTTTTGCGTGCAGGCGCCCTCTTGTGGCCATGACGGGACCAATAATAAGAACGATTAAATATTATCTAGGCCAAATATATTAACCAGTTTATTCCAGATGAAATACTAAACAAACTATTAGGCATACACTCAACCGAGTAAACCAGAAACGATATCAGCATATTTTAGGCGACTGTATCCAGTAATAATTATATTGTAAGGAAAGTACAACATTGGTAAATTGATCACCAGGTGATAACAATTATTGTATAAATTTGTTTATAAGAAGTTATTGTACACTGATGTAATGAATAATTTGTTTTTGTTAATTTTTTCATGAGTGAAGTGAAACATTGAAGCAACACTGCTGATGTGACGCCAAACTCTAGGCCTAAATCTTAATTATCGTTTACAAAGTATAGATATTATAAACTAAATTCATGGTGATAAACTGTGTTATTATAAACGACAAAAGCCAGAATTTTGAGAAATGAAGTTCAAATCAAGTCTTGAGTATACAGAAGATAAATAAAAGGATTGACACACTGCCATGTTCAATGTTTACAAACTTAGTAATACCCATCATGCTTTGTACACAGGACTTGAGACTAGGGGAGCAGCCTTTAAATGCAGACAGCGGAATGTGATATAACGCTGTTTTAAATTAATTAATCTCGTGATTAGAGAACAAATTATTTTTGGAAAAAGTGCACCTCGGGAGAGGACTGCAATCTTACAAATGGGCCAATAAACGCATGGGCCCAGTCTGCTTCACTGGATTCTTTCTTATATGAACCAAAATACACACCGACTGTAATGCCAATAGGACGCCAAATAGTCTGTCGTGAGTAGTTGATAATTATCTTACCATTAGGATGTAAGATGACGGATTCTAATAAAACGATATATAAACAATGAAACAACACTACACTCAGAAGATCATTCATTAAACAAAATCGTTGTTTAAAAGTCTAACTTTTGATTAAAAAAAATAGTAACGATTTTAGCTGCATTAACTCATCTTCTGACGAGGATAAATATACAATACGAAAAAGACAATATGCAACAACTTTGAATTCACATGAAACAGCTTTCTATAGGTGACATTATTTACAGAATTTTGCTTTTTAGTTTTATGGATATCTTAAAGGCGTACTTTTTGTTTCTATGTTATTTACAAGAACTATAATATAAAGCAGTAATCCAACCTCGTCCACACGGCAGGTCAAGCTCGTTCCCGCCACTATTTCCTGGTGGTGGTAGGCTATGTGTTTTAACCAACGGTGATTGGTTACTATACTTGGTCTCGTTCCCTGACCACTTACTGCAACACACACTATGTCCTGTGGTAACACTGATATTATCAGACTGTAATGCGCATTGCGCTTAACACAGTGTAAGGAATGCAGAAAAATAATCAACAATTTTTTGACATGCAGATTGTTCAATACCAGGAATAGTGCAGAGCCCTGATTTCACTGACGTCACTCACCATGTGTACAAGGTTTATCTATGCATGTTATTTTTTGCGCCTTTTTTCTAGTAAAATGCTCCTTTTTTTAACTCATTAGTAACACAATTGTCCAATTTATCCTTGGACATGCTGATTGTTCGATATCAGAAATAGTGAGGCCTGGTTTCACTGACTTCACTCACCATGGGAACGAAGGTTATTTACGTGTGTCATTTTGTCTTTTTCTAGTAAAATTGCTCTTTTGTTTTAACTCAATGGATGACACAATTGTCCAATTTTTCTTTTGCTGAATCTAGCATGTCATCGACAAAAGCTTTATCCTTCTTGTCCGCTACTTCTTCCTTCTTTCCTCCATCACCCTCTGTTTGCTCCCCAGACGTTCCCGCCTCCCCATCTGCCCCTTCAGATACACCTGGATCATCAGGGGCATCCGTTCCGATCGAGTTACTCTCCGCATCTGAGGGGAACATCCCGGAGTCGTTAGTACCGTTGTGATACTCCGACCCGGCATACGGATGACCCGGATACGGATAATTCGATTCCGATCCCAATGACACGTCTTGCATATCGGAGCTGTTCGACGCTACACCGGTATCGCCTTCTTCGTCAAGAGTCATTCCGTAGTTGATCTCACCAGTTGATTTTGGAGCGCTTATCACGATTCCTTGCATCGGTATATTCGCTGATTCGGTTTCATCTGTGGCTTTGTTTGCGTCTTTCTTGTACTTCTCGTAATCCCGTGTATGCCTGATGAAAGTCAAAATTGGAAAAAAAAAAAAAAAAAACGTAAAGAAAAGAAACTTAAATATTCTACATAATGCAATCAAATGATATATAGTTTCTTCTTTAAGTTTGAAAAGATGACAACAGACTATCAAACCAAATTCCTCATTACAATTCCTCGCAAATGCTGAATATTACTGTTTTAAACCACAAGCGAATGGGTTCTATCTTTAGATGTTTTCAACTTACGAAGAAGAGATTTAAGTTTAGAAAGTACATTTGAAAACAATTGTTTAAGAATAATTATATCGCCCATGTTTTGCCAATAGATTTTAAATAGAATTTCAACAAATTTAAAAAGTCATCTCTGCGAAAAAATACCCTTTTAGATTGTTGATGTTGTAAATTGAAACAAAACAAAAAAGTTTTCAAACGTTTTTTGCGCGATTGATTTTCATTGGGCGCGGGTTGCCAATCAGGAGATTTCAAACTTGAATATTCATGACACTCGTGACCTAAATGTAAATAGCACATAAAGAACTTACGCTCTATAGACGACATAGGACACGATAAGCAGTATGATACAAATAACAATTAGAAGTAAAACCATCCAAACTGCTAACGGTATACCAGCCGGATCTGTAAAATTCAATGATGATGGTGATTACTCACAATAATAAATTAGTTTTTTCGATTATAATGTTCAGGAGAATGGGGCGAATCGTTTTATTGAGGTTGATTTTGTCAACGTCGATGACGATAGAAGTAAAGGTGACAAATTGTTAACTTCTGGATGACAATAGCTATTTTACAATGTTTGTTTCGAAAACCGTATTTTGAAACGGCGACAATTTAGTTTCTGAACAAGTACCGGTACTCCTAGAAAATGGTGAAAATATAGGTACTGAAACAAAATAAGAATTGGGTAATGTAAGCGAGTAATTATTTAAGCATAACAAATAGTAAACGTCCATCATAAAAAGCATTGCATCAATCTTCCTCAGAGGTTCAAGCAGGAATTCTATCCAATGTCCATGACCTTAAGTAAAGGCCTAATTTGAGTAACT
This sequence comes from Zoroaster sp. YZ-2022, assembly GCA_029582265.1. Classification (NCBI taxonomy): domain Eukaryota; kingdom Metazoa; phylum Echinodermata; class Asteroidea; order Forcipulatida; family Zoroasteridae; genus Zoroaster; species Zoroaster sp. YZ-2022. Next base: position 2,779,066 of record CM055831.1, read on the forward strand.
TTATAGGGAGAAATGCATACAAAATTAAAGGCTTACTATTTTCGGCACCCTTGGAAACACCTGTTTAGTATAAACAATAATGAAATCAAAATCAGAAAGGAAGGATAACAAACCTCAATATTCGAAAACATTCAAAATCAGGTAAAATAAATAATTTAAAATTCAAATATGTGACCCGCTCTACGAAAAAGGGTATTAAGTCGCGCTATGCTATTACACGCAAAGGGCTGTTCTATGGAGACGGGTGGACAAATCTTCACAAACTGATTTTTTGTTTTTGTTTTTTTGTTTGTTGGCTTCTATAATATCAATATTTTCATAATTTATTTTCAGAAATATTAATATTGATGAATAAAGATAAAAAACAAACGTTTTTGTGTGCATTGTTTTCGTCTTTTGTTTTACTCTTTGTCCGTTTTAGAGGGAAAAAACCACCAATGTTATGCTTTCGTAGTGATACGGTTTTAACACCCGCTATCAATAACATAACTGTTGCTATGGGCATTCAAGAGAGTTTATTTTTAGCGCATTTCTTTTTCCACTTAGTATGTTTAAAGGGCTGTATCTCTGAAAGCACTTTCGTTACATTGTAAAATATGAATATGCAAATTATTAATATATCTCCAGAATGCAAAATGCCACAGGGGTCAAACCTGTACCAAATTAAAGCTTGTTATGTGACCAATTCAACTATATATATAACTAATGTTTTATTTGTGCGACATAACACCTTTTTTGTAGAGCGGGTCACATATGTTTTTGAAAATCTAACATCGTTTAGTTTGCGAAATATTTCACAATGGCAACAATGTTAACCATTATTTAATTGCAATTTGCCGTGAATTATAGATTGTAATTTAGCAGTCTCGTACATAATATGTAAAAACAATATGAACTGAAAATAAATGAAATATATTAAAAGATTTGGTTTGTTTGAAACAAACCCTACCTTCAGTCAGTTGGATAGTTGTTGTGTTTCCTGAAAATAACAAAAACAAAAAGAGAACGAGTACATCTTGATACTGTGAAACAGTATTGTCGAGAGATCAAACTGTTCTAAACTCATTAAATAGTCTATATTTATTACAAGAATGTTTTCATAATTTATTTTCAGAAATATTAATATTGATGAATAAAGATAAAAAAACAAACGTTTTTGTGTGCATTGTTTTCGTCTTTTGTTTTACTCTTTGTCCGTTTTAGAGGGAAACAAACACCAATGTTATGCTTTCGTAGTGATACGGTTTTAACACCCGCTATCAATAACATAACTGTTGCTTTGGGCGTTCAAGAGAGTTTATTTTTAGCTCATTTCTTTTTCCACTTAGTATGTTTAAAGGGCTGTATCTCTGAAAGCACTTTCGTTACATTGTAAAATATGAATATGCAAATTATTAATATATCTCCAGAATGAAAAATGCCACAGGGGTCAAACCTGTACCAAATTGAAGCTTGTTATGTGACCAATTCAACTATATATATAACTAATGTTTTATTTGTGCGACATAATACCTTTTTCTGTAGAGCGGGTCACATATGTTTTTGAAAATCTAACATCGTTTAGTTTGCGAAATATTTCACAATGGCAACAATGTTAACCATTATTTAATTGCAATTTGCCGTGAATTATAGATTGTAATTTAGCAGTCTCGTACATAATATGTAAAAACAATATGAACTGAAAATAAATGAAATATATTAAAAGATTTGGTTTGTTTGAAACAAACCCTACCTTCAGTCGGTTGGATAGTTGTTGTGTTTCCTGAAAATAACAAAAACAAAAAGAGAACGAGTACATCTTGATACTGTGAAACAGTATTGTCGAGAGATCAAACTGTTCTAAACTCATTAAATAGTCTATATTTATTACAAGTTTTAATGAACTAACCAATTAAGACGCAGCTCGGCTCAGCTGGGGACCAGCTACCGTTGATGAGACACGAAAGTGTCGCTGTCCCAGCCTCTCCGTCGGTTTCACATGAGAACAAGGTTTTGCCAAATGTAAAATCAGACCCGTTGATGACCCATTCCGTTGGCACCACAGGGGGCCCACAATTTACAACTGATTTTGAAAAAAGAACGAAAATAAAAATGAACAGAGGTTATTACAAATAATAAGTGAAAGAGCTCGTTATTAGGCTAGAGGTAGACTAACAAAGGTAAATTGTACAGTTTAAAAATATTTCTCAAGTCACAATGAACCCTTGCTACAGCCAAACTACAGCCGTATAGAAACGTTGATTTAAATACCATGTAATAATCATTATTCAAATATGATCGGATCCATATAAAACCAAATAAAACGAAATAACCATGTCTTCCCATATATCAACTTCCCTCTGAAAAAGAATCAGCAATAAGTATTCCACTGGAAAGTGCTGATTTTGGTTCATCTACAGGAAAAATCTACACTGCGGAAGCCCCAAGAAAAAATCCACCTTGGCAATTAGGATCGGTTCCCTCCCACTGTAAGCTCTGCGTGCATGTCTTAAATGGCAGGTTCCCTGTTTCTCCCTGGTGCTCGTAACCTTCTTCGCAGATGTATGTAACAGTCATTGATACTTCTGGATGGCTACCATCATACTGTGGAAGAGCGTGAGGGAAGGTAGGAACCGGTCCGCAAGCAAGAGCTGTTCAAGGGATGGGTGCCCAAAAGTAAAGACGGGGTTAATACCAGACACCCTTTGAGGTATACCCTCTACAGTGGCGGACACGGTATTTGAGAAAAGGGATGGGTGTGGGTGTGGGTGTGCGCACCCTGCTACCGAAAATCATGTTTAGCCTAAGAATGTTCATGGGGCGCGCTGCCTCAATCCCTCTTTGGACCTCATTTTGGGGTCTTACAAATTTGGTGGTGGTATAATGGTAAAATGAGCTGGTTCTTTTTATTCTTGTAAATAAGAAAGGAAAGCCCGAACGGGTAGGGGGTAACCCGATTACCCAAAACGCATGACGTGACACAGCGAAACTCGTGATAGAAGCCCGATAGTAGTAAGGAGAGGAGCAGGAGACACCCCGTTTGGTGGTGGAATTGTGGTGGAATTGAGTGTGGGGGAGGTGGTGGAATTGTGGTGGAATTGAGTGTGGGGGGGAGGTGGTGCAAATGTGGAATTGAGTGTGGGGGGGAGGTGGTGCAAATGTGGAATTGAGGTGGAGGCCGGTGGGTGAAATGTGGGGCAAATTGAGGTGGGGGGAGTTGGTGGGTGAAATGTTGGGCAAATTGAGGGTGGGGTTTGGTAGGGAAATGTAGGGTAAATGGAGGGTGGGTCTTTTGTGTAGTTTATGTTTTTTTCATATTGGAACACATATTTCGTTGAACCCGTTAGTGTGTTCCTTTTCAGTAACATGATTCAGCAGTTTATAATATAATACAATGAGATTTGTTATAAATTTCTTTAAAACAAAACAAGAAAGAAATAATCGTAATCTTAATGGAAAGAATTACTCGTAAGTTGTTAGGTAAACAAAAGGACTACTAGAAATCTTAATGGATAGAATTACTCGTAAGTTGTTAGGTAAACAAAAGGACTACTAGAAATCTTAATGGATAGAATTACTCGTAAGTTGTTAGCTAAGACGCGTTGACCTGGTGATGAATGAAGTTGCCGTGATGAATGAAGTTGCCTGTGTGACGTCACGGACAAGTCGTCACGTAACCATTGTATTGTGCTATGAATGGTCAATCGTGCTGCGTTTTGATTGGATAATAAAGGTTAACCCGAAATAATTTACGCTGTCAATTTTACGCTGTCAATTTGACTGCTGGTGTCTGAAACTCATAAAAGGGCAACTGTTTGACATTTACAACTCATTCCATACCCCGGACAACTGACTTCTGACTTCGCTAGAATATACGTTGCTGTATACTGTATCTCTCACAAGATGGCTGAACTTTCCAATCTTAATACAACCTACGATGCTGCATCGATGTCAGTAGCACCGCCAACTTCCCGACGTCTCTGTTGGATGGTGGACCGTTTGACTGTGTGAAAAAACTTACACACGAGCAAGTCAAAACCGGTTGGCGAAGCGTACAGTTCGACTGAGGGTAAATGTTACTTCTACAACATATTTACCAGAGAGAGTGTTTGGTCCATCCCTACTACCATGCCGATCCAGCGTGAACAGAGAAGACTGGTCGACTCAACCGGAGTGGACATTCTGGCGGCTGCTGTGAACGAGTTGACCGGTAATTCCTCTCAGGTGCAGGCAGACAACCATGGGGCTTCGGGTTCACCCCACGTGAAGGGAAAGGACACCGTCAAGAGAAGCTACAGCCCAGACCCCGAAGAGGTGGACAACCAGAAGAATGCCAAAAGATTCAAGATCGGAGGTGAGCGTTACGCTTATGTAAAACGTTTCAAGGGGCGCCCCTACGTTAATATCAGAGAGTATTATTGGAACTTGACCTATACCCGATTGCTGGCTGGGAAGAAGGGGTTGAATCTCACCACCGAAGAGTGGATGATGCTGGCCGGACAGAGCACCGACATTACAAAAGCCCTGGGAACGATGTAAACACAGCTATTAACTTTTTCTTTGTTTACTACTCATTCCAGGAGACATTGAATCACCCGCCAGTGTTGATATCGTAGAAGACGCATCACCCACCAGAATGGTTATCAAAAGAATTCTGACCAAGATGGTTACGGATAACATACTAAAGCTCGTGTATGCTGCTCAGGAACAACGAGGGTGTAAAGGATGTGAGGATAACTGGCCGAGTCTGTATGATCATGAGTGTGCGTTTTTCGGTATGCATCCACCATGCCGTTCTTTATGACTATGTATCTGATTATTACGAAGAAGCGGTGAACATGTAGACGCGGACAAAGTTATTGACGTTCTTGACGCAGTCAACACCTATTCTAAATGTTAGTGAATCAAGCGACGAGGATTGGACATTGATAAACATTCTATGATTAGGAAACTTAAATGAGTGGAGGGCGGACCCTGACGATGTTGCCCGTTCGTTCTACTTCACGTTTTTTTAACAATTTAACTGAACTGATTGGTAGCACTATTGAACAGTTGAATGCATAATGTATAATCTCCTTTGAGATAATTATTTCCATCGAACAAGTTTATTGTGTGAAATCGGTTTTTTTAATAATTTTTAAATTTATTTTATTTGTTTATTTATACTGCTAATGGATTGATTTGAATTAAGCGGTGATTTTTAATGTAATATTGTAATTGGTTTTGAAAATATCAGTGATGTCCTTTAAATTAATAAATAAAATCTTAACATTGTGTGTATTACTTTTGTTGAAATGGTTTTAAAATAAATGAAGAAATGTAATATTGTTTATGTGTGTGTTTTATTTTGGTGTAATTTCTTATGTAAAGCACCCAGATTAGTGTTTGTGTCGGAATGGATACGGTAGAAGAGGGTAAGGGTTGAATTGGATAGGGTTAACGATAGAGTTGGACAGGGGTAAATATAAACACACATAATAAAAAGACGACAAGAGGTTTTAAAACCAACCGAATTCATCAGAATTCCTTTAGTGGTCAACGGGCGATATACAGTTTCAAGTATTTTATTCATCATCAAAACATACAATACAAATTTATCAAATGGTGATTATCAATAACGTTTATAAAGAACAAAATTATAACGCATCAGCTAACTACGATTCTTTAAACAAAACAAAACCCTACTTGGTAAAAGATTCTTTCTGAAACATCTGGTCTTTCATCATCACTCTTCCTCGTTCTCTTCATCCTCACTTAGTTGAAGTAGTCCGTCAAATTTGGTATGGAGTTTAGGCATTACTCTGTTCAGAGCTTTGTTTACTTCCATGTCTTTATTTACTTTTTCTTCGAGATCTTCCGCAATATCCTGATGAGTGCCATTATCTTTCAGATGGGGTAACTTGACAAAAATCCTTGTATTTGTTGAAAAGATTCTGCTTGACTGCCCAAAGGGTTTTCCATTGGCTTTTTCTGGCTTGATCTTCACCATACCCCCGTTGACGTACTTTTCATATTTTCACAACACATCTCTTCAGTAGCCTCTTGCCTCTTCCAACCAGTCTCGAAAAGTGGCATTGTCTTCCAATTCAGAACTAGACTCATCCTCTTCCGATGATTCGACATTGGCATTGTCTTCCAATTCAGAACTAGACTCATCCTCTTCCGATGATTCGTCATATTCCACCTCCGTATCGGATTCTGAATCATCTTCCTCGAAATTTTCGTCTTCATCCTGCGTAGATTCAGTTTCACAAGTTTCTATTTCCGAATCTTCAAATCTACGCTTTTAAAATCGGGTTCAGGAATTATCGACGTCAGAATTGTTAGATTGATAGCTTTAATTTCAGAACCATCGTCAACTTCATCCATTTAGATTTCTCTTCATTATGTACATGTTCTGCATGCCTGCAGGTTATATCTCGTCCAAAGCTTTTGCCGCACTGGTGACAAGCATGGGGTTTGACAGCAGAAATAACATTCATGTTGAACCTCTGATGCTTAATCTCCGATTGACAAGAAACGGAAGAAATAGTTTACATAGGTTATAACTACTCATTTCGCTTATTTTGCCATTTGAATTATTTGTTTATTTGCTCATTCGTTATTTACTCATTTCGCTGCTCATTTGTGATACCCTTTCGTGTTTGTATTTCAGTGAAAAGAGCAAATGAGCAGCGAAATGAGCAGCGAAATGAGTAAATGAGCAGCGAAATGAGCAAATGAGCAGCGAAATGAGCAAATGAGCAGCGAAATGAGCAAATGAGCAGCGCAATGAGCAAATGAGCAGCGAAATGAGCAAATGAGCAGCGAAATGAGCAAATGAGCAGCGAAATGAGCAAATGAGCAGCGAAATGAGCAAATGAGCAGCAAAATGAGCAGCGAAATGAGTAGTTATAGGCCTATATATAAACTATTTCTTCCGTTTCTTGTCAATCGGAGATTAAGCATCAGAGGTTCAACATGAATGTTATTTCTGCTGTCAAACCCCATGCTTGTCACCAGTGCGGCAAAAGCTTTGGACGGAGATATAACCTACGGAGGCATGCAGAACATGTACATAATGAAGAGAAATCTAAAATGGATGAAGTTGACGATGGTTCTGAAATTAAAGCTATCCAATCTAACAATTCTGACGTCGATAATTCTGAACCCGATTTTAAAAAGCGTAGATTTGAAGATTCGGAAATAGAAACTTGTGAAACTGAATCTACGCAGGATGAAGACGAAAATTTCGAGGAAGATGATTCAGAATCCGATACGGAGGTGGAATATGACGAATCATCGGAAGAGGATGAGTCTAGTTCTGAATTGGAAGACAATGCCAATGTCGAATCATCGGAAGAGGATGAGTCTAGTTCTGAATTGGAAGACAATGCCACTTTTCGAGACTGGTTGGAAGAGGCTAAAGAGGCTACTGAAGAGATGTGGTGTGAAAAATATGAAAAGTACGTCAACGGGGGTATGAGGAAGAAGATCAAGCCAAGGAAAAAGCCAATAGGAAAACCCTTTGGGCAGTCAAGCGAATCTTTTCAACAAATACAAGGATTTTTGTCAAGTTACCTACATCTGAAAGATAATGGCACTCATCAGGATATTGCGGAAGATCTCGAAGAAAAAGTAAATAAAGACATGGAAGTAAACAAAGCTCTGAACAGAGTAATGCCTAAACTCCATACCAAATTTGACGGACTACTTCAACTAAGTGAGGATGAAGAGAACGAGGAAGAGTGATGATGAAAGACCAGATGTTTCAGAAAGAATCTTTTACCAAGTAGGGTTTTGTTTTGTTTAAAGAATCGTAGTTAGCTGATGCGTTATAATTTTGTTCTTTATAAACGTTATTGATAATCACCATTTGATAAATTTGTATTGTATGTTTTGATGATGAATAAAATACTTGAAACTGTATATCGCCCGTTGACCACTAAAGGAATTCTGATGAATTCCGGTTGGTTTTAGGCACCTCTTGTCGTCTTTTATTATGTGTGTTTATATTTACCCCGTCCAACTCCTATCGTTAACCCCATCCAATTCAACCCTACCCTCTTCTACCGTATCCATTCCCGACACAAACACTAATCTGGGTCTTTACATAAAATTACACCAAAATAAAACACACACATAAACAATGTTACATTTCTTCACATTTATTTTTAAAACCATTTCAACAAAAGTAATACACACAATGTTAAGATTTTATTTATTAATTTAAAGGACATCACTGATATTTTCAAAACCAATTACAATATTACATTAAAAATCACACTTTAATTCAAATCAATCCATTAGCAGTATAAATAAACAAATAAAATAAATTTAAAAAAATTATAAAAAAAACCGATTTCACACAATAAACTTGTTCGATGGAAATAATTATCTCAAAGGAGATTATACATTATGCATTCAACTGTTCAATAGTGCTACCAATCAGTTCAGTTAAATTGTTAAAAACGTAGAGTAGAACGAACGGGCAACATCGTCAGGGTCCGCCCTCCACTCATTTAGGATTTCCCTAATCATAGAATGTTTATCAATGTCCAATCCCTCGTCGCTTGATTCACTAACCTTTAGATAGGTGTTGACTGCGTCAAGAACGTCAATAACTTTGTCCGCGTCTACATGTTCCACCGCTTCTTCGTAATAATCAGATACATAGTCATAAAGACGGCATGGTGGATGCATACCGAAAAACGCACACTCATGATCATACAGACTGGCCAGTTATCCTCACATCCTTTACACCTCGTTGTTCCTGAGCAGCATACACGAGCTTTTAGTATGTTATCCGTAACCATCTTGGTCAGAATTCTTTGATAACCATTCTGGTGGGTGATGCGTCTTCACGATATCAACACTGGCGGGTGATTCAATGTCTCCTGGAATGAGTAGTAAACAAAGAAAAAGTTAATAGCTGTGTTTACATCGTTCCCAGGGCTTTTGTAATGTCGGTGCTCTGTCCGGCCAGCATCATCCACTCTTCGGTGGTGAGATTCAACCCCTTCTTCCCAGCCAGCAATCGGGTATTGTTCATGTTCCAATAATACTCTCTGATATTAACGTAGGGGCGCCCCTTGAAACGTTTTACATAAGCGTAACGCTCACCTCCGATCTTGAATCTTTTGGCATTCTTCTGGTTGTCCACCTCTTCGGGGTCTGGGCTGTAGCTTCTCTTGACGGTGTCCTTTCCTTCACGTGGGTGAACCCGAAGCCCCATGGTTGTCTGCCTGCACCTGAGAGGAATTACCGGTCAACTCGTTCACAGCAGCCGCCAGAATGTCCACCCGGTTGAGTCGACCAGTCTTCTGTTCACGCTGGATCGGCATGGTAGTAGGGATGGACCAAACACTCTCTCTGGTAAATATGTTGTAGAAGTAACATTTACCCTCAGTCGAACTGTACGCTTCACGCCAACCGGTTTTGACTTGCTCGTGTGTAAGTTTTTTCACACAGTCAAACGGTCCACCATCCAACAGAGACGTCGGGGAAGTTGGCGGTGCTACTGACATCGATGCAGCATCGTAGGTTGTATTAAGATTGGAAAGTTCAGCCATCTTGTGAGAGATACAGTATACAGCAACGTATATTCTAGCAGAAGTCAGAAGTCAGTTGTCCGGGGTATGGAATGAGTTGTAAATGTCAAACAGTTGCCCTTTTATGAGTTTCAGACACCAGCAGTCAAATTGACAGCGTAAAATTGACAGCGTAAATTATTTCGGGTTAACCTTTATTATCCAATCAAACGCAGCACGATTGACCATTCATAGCAAATAACACAATGGTTATGTGACGACTTGTCCGTGACGTCACACAGGCAACTTCATTCATCACGGCAACTTCATTCATCACCAGGTCAACGCGTCTTAGCTAACAACTTACGAGTAATTCTATCCATTAAGATTTCTAGTAGTCCTTTTGTTTACCTAACAACTTACGAGTAATTCTATCCATTAAGATTTCTAGTAGTCCTTTTGTTTACCTAACAACTTACGAGTAATTCTTTCCATTAAGATTACGATTATTTCTTTCTTGTTTTGTTTTAAAGAAATTTATAACAAATCTCATTGTATTATATTATAAACTGCTGAATCATGTTACTGAAAAGGAACACACTAACGGGTTCAACGAAATATGTGTTCCAATATGAAAAAAACATAAACTACACAAAAGACCCACCCTCCATTTACCCTACATTTCCCTACCAAACCCCACCCTCAATTTGCCCAACATTTCACCCACCAACTCCCCCCACCTCAATTTGCCCCACATTTCACCCACCGGCCTCCACCTCAATTCCACATTTGCACCACCTCCCCCCACACTCAATTCCACATTTGCACCACCTCCCCCCCACACTCAATTCCACCACCTCCCCCACACTCAATTCCACCACAATTCCACCACCAAACGGGGTGTCTCCTGCTCCTCTCCTTACTACTCCCGATACATCTTGATAATGTGAGGGTACATTGACCTCAGGTCAAATGGTTGGTAACGCACGCATCTATACAGCATGCAATAGATCTTATGCCTACCAGCTACGCGAAAGTGATCCATTTTTAGTGTGCATTTTCAGAGCTTCTATCAAACCAATTAACTTCTAAATCACTTAGTATAAAGCGCAACCTGTTCTTTTTATTAAAATAAATAGGACATGTTTCCACTCTTAGCCAACCTGGTGGGATGTCCAAAGCCCTCAGAAAGATTTGGGAAAAGTTCTACGTAGAAATCATTCTAGTGCGTTTACTATTCTCTACATTTTTTTAAAGAATATTATGAGTCCACTATTTCTAATGCATACAAAATCCTGTCACACGGTAAGGGATTCAGAGGTTTCTAAATAGCATTAGAGAACCGAAGTAATGACGTCATGTTAACAAAATTGAAACAGAGATGCCATGGGAACGTGACGTCACACTTCGGGACTCTATATGAAACTGATAGCATTTTTTCCCAAAGATTACCAAAATTCCCAAAATTATCCTCGAATTAGGTTGTAACATTTAGCAGCAAATACTATGCCTTTTCATCCCTACAAAATAATGGATATTGGCCCTAGCAGGTTCTTCCTACACACTAAGAAATAATGGTTCAAATCTGCACCCATAGGGGTGCATATCGTTGATACAATAACAGCAATCCCTGTGGGTGCAGACTTGGCACCCCCTGGATGTGTGCCTCCCCTACAGGTGCATATTTGCTCCTTTGAGGGTGCAAATCTGCACCCGTAGGGGAGGCACACATCCAGGGGATGCCAAGTCTGCACCCACAAGGGTTGCTGTTATTGTATCAACGATATAGGTGCAGATTTGAACCATTATTTCTTAGTGTGTGCTAGGTTCGAAACGTAAGGCCAATAACATGTATTTTGCATTTATACTACAGTACAGATGAAAGACAATACCTTGTTCACAGTTTGTCCCAATGAATGACATATGGCAAATACACTGGTAGAAATTCGCACCGTTAATACAACCGCCGCCATTTTGACAAGGAGTGCTGCTGCATTCATCAATGTCTGTAGTAAAACAGTCAAATTACACGTTGAAACATAATAGTAAGTAAACCCTTGAAAATAGACAAAATTAAATACATGTCTAATCGATAAAACCAAACAAAATTAAATAGTCGTATAGTGAACAAAAAATATATATATATATCTAAAACCGGATAATAACCGCTGATCTTCGGCTAACTACTCAAATTAAACATGTATTATTCAATTTTCCCCAAATAAATACCAAATAAATATTATAATATTATAAATAATTATTGACTAACATTTCTGTATCAGTAAAGATGAGCGTTTACGAGTACAAACATCCATATAATTTTGACTCCTAGGGCAAACTGAATCTCCTATATGAACAGTTCTAAAACACACGCATATTTGATAAAATAATGAATGAAATCCTAATACAATACTTTATATAAACAAAGATCAGTTAATAATAATTTCAGAACAAAATTGAGGACATCATATTTCACGGATTTGTTTAAAATTCCAAGAAGACTAATTATTTTTTGTCACCTTGACAAAATGGATTGGTTCCCTGCCACCCTCGCTGTGTACACGTTTTAACTGCCGAGCTTCCAACAAGCTGGTACCCGGCCTCACACTGAAAAGAGACAGCCGTGTTGAGGTTGGTTCGTGTTGTGCTCGGTATAGCATGCGCATAGTCCGGCAATGCACCACAACTTGTATCAACTGTAAATAAATAATAACATTCTAAATTATCAGATTACAAATATTGCCTAGCGTATGACAGACGTACCATTTGTGTATTTCTAATGAGGCTAAAACAAAAGATGGAAAGAAATTACAAGAGCATACACTCACAAACATGTTCATGTTATAATTGGGAAAATATAAATGTAGTGTACAGTAATAGCATTCCACCATTATACTTTTTTCAGTGTTGTTTTGTATCATTGCACACGATCCCTTATTGCTGTTAAATATAGAACACTGAACGTGCTATGCTAGGTATGCCCTATAGTTGGTTTACATGGAGTGTCCCTTGCAAACAGTAACAATTACTATACTATCTCTTACATTAACTTTAAAATCATTCGATAAATCTAAACATTTACGTCATAGCGTCTTGCTTTTAGATTGTGATAATCAAAACACAGTTCATTATAACCTGCGATTGGAAGCGACTCGCCATAAAGCAATATTATCCAGTTTATTCTCATAGAAGAATATTCAACTCCTGAGACTTACCAACACAATCTGGATCGTTCCCAACCCATTCTTTGTCTTCTGTACAAATCTTGACCGGGTCATTTTGAGCCAACTGGACGGACCCTTCATTGCACGTGAAAGTGACCATAGTGCCGATATATGTGGCTTCAGTAGACTTCAGCGCGTTCGGGAAGCTTGGGAGAGGCGGGCAGCCAGACCCTGTGGTATTTGCAGTAGTTGTTGATTAACATTGAGAATATTATTGTGATTTGTGCCAATAGACTGCCGACGTGTGACGTCACGTTCCTTGACATCATGGCGGCTGGTTTAACACAATCTTTGTTTCGTGTTTGTTCTATGATGCGACATGATTGGTCGGTGATTTTTATAACATGATAACATTACTTCGGATCTCTATGAAGCTTTAATAGTTGGATGGTTGTTTATTAATGTTTTCTCGAAAATGTCAACGTATGGAATAACCACTCAGAATGTTTCACGGGCATAAATCCCGGGGAATGGGGGGATATATATCTCCACTTTTTCGACTGAATAAAATATATATAATAAAAATACACATGCAGAACTTCAAGCTATACCGTGCACCCAAATTTCAAAATCATCCCCCACTTTTCATCACGGATTTACGCCAGTGGGATGTTTGGAATACCAACATCTAATAATTCGCTCAGTTTCTCTTCGAGTCATTCCAATGGTTAAAACCCTCCTACTATTTAAAACCCTCCTACTGTTGATGCACTTCAGTGGAAAGTTGCTGTAGAGGTCAAAACCAGTCAACTGCCTGTTTTTGACTGTTGACCCAAATGTGCACACGGGGGCACTGTTGACTGGTTTTTACTGTCATTTTGACCACTCTGAACAATACCAGCCAAAAACAGTCGACTCATTTGACCTGTAAATTTACTTACTACACGTAAGATTTGACAGTGTTTGACTTTTAAGTGCACTAGATATACCTTGGCAAGTATATCAACATTTTGACTGATTTTGACCCTTGTAGTAGTAGGAGGGTTAATATGTACTTACGTTCACATACAGGATTCTGACCAACCCATACACCATCTACATTGCATGTTTTAGAGGGGTTAGGATTGGATGCGATTATTTGGTATCCAGCTTCACAGGTAAACGTCACTTCAGTGCCGATGACTGTTGCATTTGTACTCTTAACAACGCGGTAGTAGTTGGGCAAAAGCGAGCACATACTTACTGAAATATGAAACAAGTCATAAATATTCCTTCCAGAGAAATATTAGGGTATCAAGACGATTCGAAATTTGTCATAAAAGTTGCAGGAAATGAGAACTTAATTGAATCGCAGATTGAAATATAAATGTCATACGAAATGAAGCAAGAATTAACACGAATATGCCAATCTCGCAAAAAACAAAAAACAAATGCGCAATCGCAAGACAATTTGGCCAAAATGCATACTGGTCTACCTGATAATCAAATGACTGTAGAACTGACCTAACCTCCCTATTTTCAGGAACAACTACACCCGTCCCTTTTTAAGGCAAAAATGTGGTTAACTATTTTATTGTCTGGCCAATTCTGGTTTCAATTATTATTAAACAGTTCAAACCGATCCAAGAGGCTGCTCTTTCCGCCCACTTGGCTATGTACCACCGAATTGGGGTCTACTAATAACGGATACAACCAGAAAAATACTGATGTATTACTTGTAACATTGAAGAACAACTTTGAATAAGAGAGTAGAACTTACATTCGCAAACGGGATCCATGCCAACCCAATTGCCGTTTTGATCGCATGTTTTGAAGGGCGTTACGCCATTCGCGAATTGGTACAAGTCATCGCACCGGAATGTCACAGAAGTGGCAAAGACCGTTGCTGTAATGGTTGGCGTGACACGTGGGTACTCGGGGAGCGGTCCACAGTCAACCACTGCATGTGTAGATCAAAATAATAATGGTGATAGTTTGATTTTCCAACTCAATTTTCGACTGCAGGAGACGTACATTTTACTCAATAGAATTGATATGAACAATCGGAATGCATTTTGACTTATTTTCTCGTCAACGAAATAAGCTGAAACTTTAACAGTTTGGTTTTTGTACTTATCTGTTGATTCTGTGGTAAATATTAATTTTCAGATATTTAGCCAGAAGTTTACGCTGGCTATTTAACATTATAACAACTAATTTGTAACTAGACTTACGTTGACACGTCGGTACATCGTTACTCCATGTCCCATCAGATTTGCAAATGAGGGGGTTCGCTCCTATTATACGGTAGCCAGAGAAGCAGGTGAATTGGACTGTGTCACCAGGCTCGAATGACAATCTTAACGGGAGTAGCAGACCATTTGACGGATTTGGAGGCGCTCCACAACTTGAACCACCTGATAAAGATATAAAACTAGTGATCGCATTTTCTCGTGAAGGTGGGGGAAGGACGTTACAGACCCATATTTGGGCAGACCAAGTTATCGAGTCAGTCCGATTCTTTCTGACCCAGCTTCCGAGTCGGACTGATTCACTCTGACCCAGTTGCGGGTCAGTCTTATTCTCGCTAACCCAGTTTCCAAGTCAGACTGATCTCTGTGACCCAGTTCCGAGTCAGTCTGGTTCTCTCTAACCCAGTCTGTTTCTCTCTGACCAGGTTTCCGGGTCAGATTGTCCTGACCCAATTTCTTGGTCAGAGAGAATCCCCTGGGTGCCCCCGCCAAGTACCCCTTCTTAACAAACCCTATAGTTACGTGACTGCATTAACGGCAGACAGATGGATTGACAAATTAAAGGTTTTAATAAAACTTACGTCACAGTGAAATCAACTGAGAAACAAAATATTGATTTTACAACACACCAAACAAGACAATTACTTATGGTGTCAGCGCCCTCTAGAGGCCGCTGGCAATGTAAATATAGTTTTGAGTGCGGCTATAAGCCAGGCACTTCGTGTATGACGTCACCAAGTGCAGGCTCATCACATGAGGCCCATTTACGAATTCTCAATTCGTCAAAAAATGACATCATTTTGTAATATTTACACTAGTTGTCACAGCTACAATTCAATTAGCTGACGCACTAATTGTCGCGCCAAAATTAAACACAATCAAAATGGAGTGGATCCCCAGCTGTTTCCGAGAGAGGAAACACAAAGGAAACTATATTTATATTGTTTATATGTTTGCAAATGGGTTCTCAACTGGGCGCCGCGCAATACCAGATCAAACACAGTGACGTCAGACACGAAGTGCCTGGCTTATAGCCGCACTATATAGTTTTACAACTGCAAACGATACCTGCGCACTGTGGGTCTGCGCCAACCCAATTTCCTGATTGATCGCACATCTTGCCGTTGGCACCCGCTGTCAACTCTTTCCCGCCACCACACGTGAAAGTCACTGTTGTTTGAAATATTGTAGCTAACGACGAAGGGGTGGCGTCCGGGAACACTGGTAACGGGCCACAATCGACGACTGCAACCAAACGTTCAAGAAGTGTTAAATTTTTTGGGGCCAAGAAAAGAGAGTATTTGATCGACTTCGATCTTTGTGATTTAAAAAAATTATAGCTAGGACTATACTTGTTTAAGCCAACAGGATGTTGATCTGTAATTAATGAGTAATGTCAAATAATACCAAATAATCAAAAATTTAAATATCGAATGATCTAAGTTGGATTCGACATATTTTCACTTTCACAAAAAACTTGTCCTGTATTACATCATTCAAAGCTGACTGTACCTTTGCATGAGTGTTCTGCTGTCGTCCATGTTCCATCACGCTGACACGTCCGGGTTGGGGATCCGACTACATCGTAGCCGGAGTTGCAGTCGAGTTGAATGATGGAACCCGATTCGTAGATCAAGCTGATTGGCTTGTATTGACCATTTGGTGGCACGACCGTAGGGACTGGGCAGGGGATTGTAACTAATAATTGAACAAAATATATTCGTTTAGTTAGCATCTGAATAAAATAAATTGATTAATAACCGAAATACTGTGAAAACAGTTTGAATGAGTTTTGACTAACCCTTAACAAAATTACTTTTAAAGCATTTTTAAATATCGGTACAACGTGGTTTTATAAATACAGAACGACATAAGGATGATTAATACATATTTAAGTGTACCAATCTGTGAATGTTTTCACCTCTGTTGGTCCACACAATCATTTTGTTGACAGTTTAAAAAAAAATAGACCATTAATGAAAGCGAATAACTTCATATGGACATGTCAACAATGTTTCTTCAAAATGGCTCATGAAGTTTGAGTAATACATTTGGGCCGAGTTTAATGAGTTAATGTATAGAGTTGAACATCGTGTTTTAAATTGTCTAAGAATGCTTTAATATTATCAAAAACGTTCTTCTGTGAAACTGTCAACTTACCAGGTGGGGTTGCTGTTTGTTCTGAAATAATAAACATTAAAATAAGTATTAATCAAATAGGGTATAATCAACGAATAGACAAAGAAGTTACATACCTGCTTGAATTAAAATGGGCTTCGATTAGGTATGCTGTGTTTTTTCAAAGATTTGTGAATACTTTTTGAATTTGACGAAGGAGTTTTTCCAAGGGGATAGTTAAGTTAAGCCTGAATTTTATATTTCAAAGGGTTAACGGGTAAAAATGTCCGGTTTGACTTTGTCATGACCAACTCTCTGGTTTCTAAAATAGCCCCTAAAATAACATCCAGATACATACCCACACAATCAGGCACCAGGGCACTCCATGGACCCCCGGGCTGACACGTAATCATCTGTGCCCCCAGCAGTTGAAATGTCGGCTCGCAATAAAATCTCAGATTTTCCCCCGTCTTATACAGCGTGGCTTGTTGCACGGCTGGTGACGTGATGAGATTAGGCTTGTCTACTGTCGGTGCCTCACACCCAGAACCTTAAAATAAAATATCATTATAGATTTGACGAAAACGCCATTGAATGTATTAAATACGGTAGTTAAATAGTAAAATGACGTATACCTCGTTGGTAAATTACCAGATTACAAAATAATTGAATTATAATTTAAAAACTTACTGGCTTTTTGAGTCTGAAAGCACTTCAGATGGAATAAAAACATGTATCAAACTTACACCAAGCAAGCTTTTAGATAATAATTCTTAATTAGATTATGTTTTAATAACTATCTTTCCTGTTATATTTAGTTATCTAAGAACATGAGAAATGAAAAACTTACATAAATTAATAAACACAAAAAGTAACATAAAATACAAATTAATTAAAATCAATTGTTTATCACCCGACGCAAGAATTTCAAACTATAAACATATATTAATTAATAGGCATGTTTTAATATTAAGTATATCAACATATATATGTAGCTTTTAAGTATAGTATTTTAATTATGCTAAATTTTATTTTGTATTTTTGCAACAGATGTTTGCTTGACCTCGGTCAGATAAATTGTAGTTGTTACATTATGTTGAACAAAAATGAAAATCACCCGGTCATTCTGTGGGGGTAGTGTGATGTTGATTGATTTTCATTGTTTGCCTTGATTGTTTATGGACACTGCAGTAATCCTATTGAAAAAATACCTTTATTCATCGAGTTTCAAGGTATAGGCATGTTGTAATAGACAAAACCAGCACGTATTTAATTAACACTAGAAACAAATTAAATTTCGCAATGAAACTAAAGTGTAATAAACAGTGCAGTAGGCTATCATAAGGGTGAACGCTGAACTTTGGTTTTAAGGAACTCGAGTAACTTATAGATTGATGAAATTCTTGGGTCATTTGATTAACAATTGATTTAATTTGCCCTAAACCGACATGTGTATAGCACTCCATAGTTAGTGCTTTCCGAGTGTCTGCGAGTGTTTTTATAGGTGTGGAAAAAACTTCACAGGCGAGTCGAGTAACCAAATTAATGAATAGGTCTACATGGTACCGGTATTATGCAATCCGTATAACATTAGTTTAAGACGGTGTTATTTGACCAATCGTGTGCATCGTCAGAGCAAATATCGTCAATCTCAAAATACCGTAATAAATGATCAACATTTTACCAAAACTGTACTTGTTTATACAGTTAATGATGGCATTAAACATAAACTTAAAGAATGAAATAATTGTACTTGACAATACAATTCATAATAACTTTATCCTGAGAAGATGGGGGGGGGGGTGATACATCCCCTTACTTGTTGGACCGAGAGTGGTCCATAGGATCATCCCCCAGAATTTTCCATGCGTTGAAAAAATATATATATACATATAATAAAAAATACACATGTAACGGCTGTACTGTAGCCGCCAGATTCTGAATAGTTGTCGACTGCAGAACTTCAAGCTATACCGTGCACCCAAATTTCAAAATCATCCCCACGCTTTCCATCACGGATTTACCCCAGTGTTGATCTGTATTAGACATAGGCCAACTGATAAATTATTATTATATTATTATAAACGCTTTGAATGATACCGTTGCAGGGTCTAACACTTACTGCAGTCGTAGACGTCCAACTTATAATCCGCACCGCATGATTGCTCGGGGTTTCCCGAACACTGGGAGTTACAAAGTACCTCCGGTAATTTCCCAAACTTAGAATACTGAGCCGTAGCGTTACCACAGTAACACTCATCACCCGCCTGAAGACCCGCGTACACGAAGTCATTATTCTTGCAGCAGATGTCGAAGCAGAGATCCACGGTCATAGAGGAGCTGTCGCACGCAGTGCCCGTGAAGTCACAGCCATCACACCGCACGTCTTGCTGGCCTAGCTCGCAGGTTCTCGAGTAGTCTGGGAGAAGACGGTCGACATCATCAGCAAAACAGCCAATGTACTGAGGCACTGAACACAAGTAAATTGGTATTAGGATGATGTTCTCAAAGAGAGGATTCATTTCAGAGCAATAATGCAAACCGTTTTCTAGAACTAATTCAGATGCTCCTACAATTAATATGGACCTTCTAAGAAATTCTCCGTTATATTACTTTGTTATTTGGTGCCTAAAGATACAATGGCGTGTGATCAGAGTGGAATCCCCGTCTTCCATCTTCGTCAGATTCCCTGAACACAGATCATAGCACAGACTCCTAATCGGGGGCCAGCCATTATTTCCTTCATGACTTGGTTTGGACTTATTTGAAAGAAAACAAGGAAGGTCTTTCTGTCGCTTTAAATTTCATCTATGCCGATGAATGTGGCTAAACTACTATACTAGACTTGTATTTTGGTTATGCTACATGTATTTACATGTCTTGTTTGTCAGTCCAGTATAAATTGTCCTCTTGTCTGTCTGTCTCTCTGTCGGTCTGTCTTGACCTGTACTAAGGCAGCCCCAACTCAAGCAAAATGCTTATCGCGGGATATGTCTCCGTTTCACCAACTCTTTCATGTATATAATTACTTAACGATTTCTCGCTAAACTCACGTTATCTTGGAAGTTGTGAAATGGAAATAAATTGTGAACGAAATGAAGAAACCAAAATGAGAAGAAAGTTTCTACTTACAATAAGATATACATTGGACCTTTGCTGTCTGACATCCAGCAACTACTTGACCCCACTCGCCCTTTGGGCAGCTGGCCAGTGCCGTTTCCCTGCCCACACATTGTACGCTATCGAGGACTAATGGCAGCCCAGCGTTTGGAGGGTCCGGGAACACGTCAGTGGGGAATGTAGCCCCATTGTAGCCTAAAGAATGTCAAGAAAATGTTACAAAAAACGACAAGAATGATAGAGTAAAAATAAGAAAAAAGAAACTAGAGAAAGAGTTTAGACACGAGAAAGAATTTATGCATGAAGACCCGCCCAAATGTGCTGACATGCGAGAATGTTATCTTTTAATGACAGCTTAAGATTCAATGACTTATAATTCCGCTACTGTGATCTGCTGTTATATAATCTGTATTGATATAACAGTTCCAAACATGTCTTCAATTCAATGTCCAAAGAACATGTCAAAAGTACACCTTTTTTCCATGCTTGGGTGCATATATACATTTAAAACAAAATCCCAAAGAAAATTTGCGGTTGTCGTTGGCCACGTTTTGTTTGATTTCACAACCCTTAAAAATGACAAACTGAAAGGTAAAGTTAACGACGCACCTTGCTGTTTGCACACCACATGAGCATCCTTATGGTCCCATAGTGTATCACAAACTCGTCCCCAGAGATTATTATGTAATATCTCCACGTAGCCACTCTGACTGTTGATGCCTCGTCTTAGTCTGACTGAGCCCTCGGTATCTCCTTGTGCTGTGACTTAATTTAAGCAATAAACAAAACACGTTTGGTGCAGCGATCTCTACAATGAAACCACTGGATGCCATGTTGCCAATCTCATGCATTGCAATCTATGCATATACACCCATCACAACTTCTAGGTTCCCCCTAATATTTTTTAGAATATTTCAACAAGTATTACATGAATTTTAAAAATTCAAAAAGCAAATGACAGAATGACATGTTCTACACAGCTCGTAATGAAATGGTTGAAATTCAATCATGCATGCACAATTGACAGTGATTTGAATGAAAATTCAGCTGGAAAAAAAAAGTTGCAGTACAAAGCATTGCTTCAATGGCATGTTACACATGTAGTTTTCTGTAAGAACTCATGCATCAATAACAATGGTATTGATGGCTGTTTAATATGTTTAAATATGGAATTGGTCCTCCATTATTCTCCATAACTGAGTTCTTACAGAAAACTACATGTGTAACATGCCCTTGAAGCAATGCTTTTTACTGCAACTTTTTTTCAGCTGAATTTTCATTCAAATCACTGTCAATTGTGCATGCATGATTGAATTTCAACCATTTCATTACGAGCTGTGTAGAATATGTCATTCTGTCATTTGCTTTTTGAATTTTTAAAATTCATGCAACACTTGTTGAGATATTCTAAAAAAATATTAGGGGGAACTTAGAAGTTGTGATGGGTGTATATTAGTGATTGCATAGACAGAGGGTCATGAGCTTACATTGAACAGAGTGGATGTCATGTTACGTATTTGTCAATTTTAAATGTTAACATAAAATGTTAACGACAAAAACGTAACTTTATCTAATTATAATATTTATTGATTTAATTTTGCCCTACACCGACGTGTGTATAGCACTGTATGCTCAGTGCTTTCCGAGTGTCTGTGGAAAAAAAAAAAAAAAAAAAAAAAAACAGACACTCGGAAAGCACTGAGCATACAGTGCTATACACACGTCGGTGTAGGGCAAAATTAAATCAATTGTTTATCTCCCGACGCAAGAATTTCCCCAATCTATATATAATATTTATATTTATTCAAAGATAGTGAGTATAGCCTACTTGTAACAGCAGTTACGTCATTATTAACGATGTTGTACATTCCCTTTAACATGAATACTTAAAACGGATTTGAAATGACCTCATACTTTCCTATTAATTAGAAAATTAACATTTTTTCTGTTTCTTATGTGTAATGGGGAAGGGGTATAAGGATGATGGAATATGGGCCGGGGGTTGGGTACAAATCCATGGAGAATGGTCTTGAATGTTTCCCTTCAATTAAACAATAATGCTAAATATGATACAAAGACAGCCAAATCATGTTGATGGAAAGATCGAATTAAACCAACGAGTGCTGTAACATTTGCATAACGCTTACCTTTACTCGACGGGGTTTCAATTAGCAGAATAATAACACAATCCAGAATGAGGAAGTAAGCCAAGTTGTCTAAGCGTGTCATCATTACATTCTCTTCATTTATAAAGCACACAGGTTGACAATCACATCAAATCACATTTGCATCCGTCGCCCAACATCGCTCAGAAATGGTTATTCATTTTATGGTGTAAATCAACATCACGTAAACACATTAGACTCTACTTCCTTGTCTTTGCGTTCGAAATGTTTCCTTTCAGAAAGATGTTACATCTGCATACAAATACAGATTTTGAAATTCTGAATTTAACGATTGCTTCGTCTGGATTCTCACGATAAACTGACAACCGAAATTGGTTTTGTATTAACCCACATACATTGTTTGCAATAATCGATGACTTATATGAAGAAAAAAAACACAACTGGTTCCACCCAGACCTATTATTTCTGTTGTTAAACAAAATATAATCAATAATATTTGTAATTATTGAGTGTTTGCACTCGTAATTATCGTTAGTCTTTATCTTTGTACAAATATCTTGTTTATTTTTTCAATATTACTTGTTTTTGTACTTAAAATCTTCAAATATAATTGAGTTTATGCAGTTGATTACCAGTTTTCCGCTCGAAAAATTACTTCCAACAATGGGCTGACGGGGATCATGGAGGTATGGTCCTAGTTATGGTGCTTGAGGGCGCTCTTACCTTATACAGTAACGGAGGAGCGGATCTCGTATTTTTTTCCCAGGACGAACGTGGGCTCTTTCTATGAAATTCCCATTTTTTTTAAAAGACCTTTTTTTAAATGGAATGGGGGGAAAAATACGCGGGCGGGTCGCATCGTTTTAACGACTCAAGTCTGTGCAGTACAATTTAATAGAAAATAAACTCAACTAAAGTTTATTAAAGTGATGGAAATAGCAAGGTATATAGTTTATGTGGAGTGTCATGATCGAGCGGTCTAGTGTATCGGACTCAAGTTCTGGTGTTGTCAGAATGTGGGTTCGAATCCCGGCCTGGCTGGTCTCGACTCTTTTGTGTCCCTAAGCAAGACAGTTAACCATAATTGCTTCGTCCTTCGGATGGGACGTTAAGCCGTAGGTCCTGTGTACTAGATTATTAAGGTAATGCACATAAAAGAACCCAGAACACTTATCGTGGAAGAGTAGGGGTTTACCCCTGTGTTTCTGGTTCATATAGCAAGCAGGTTTCCTGGACACCTTTGAAAAACAGTGTTTCACTGAAAGGTCTCCCCAGGTTAAATAATAAATAAATAAATAATTGTAAATGAAATATTCAGAGTGATTGTGTAGTAATACATAGTTATGTAGACGATTACTGTAATAGGCAAATTGAAACACATACACCAAAGCTGGATTTTCTGAAACTTAACTTTTATTTCCAGCGATGATTGACATAAACCTGACATTAATGCAGACACATTACTTCAAAAGTCACACGCAAAAATGTCCAACACCACACCACAGTGAATTGCGATACATTTGATTCACAACACAGCCTGGCCGTTACGAACCATTCTATTGGTTAATTGTTGTTAAGAGGTATCTTTTGATTGGATATTCTGGACAGAATTTCCGATCATGACAACACAGTGAACTGCGAAGCCAGTACGGACCATTCTATTGGTTAGTTGGTTGTTGAAAGGAGGGATTTGATTGGGTATTGAATATTTGGCCAGGCTGATCACAAACTCACATTAGCATTGCTGCTAGAAACCCGTGTAGAAAAGAAGAAATTGTTTTCTTGAAAAAAGGAATGCTTGTAAGGCACCACAGGCCTTGTCTACCATAACAGTGACGTACAAAGTGTGCTCATGTAACAGTGACGTACACAGAGTGCTCATGCAACAGTGACGTACAAAGAGTGCTCATGTAACAGTGACATACACAGAGTGCTCATGTAATTACT
Organism: Zoroaster sp. YZ-2022; assembly: GCA_029582265.1. Lineage (NCBI taxonomy): Eukaryota > Metazoa > Echinodermata > Asteroidea > Forcipulatida > Zoroasteridae > Zoroaster > Zoroaster sp. YZ-2022. The sequence goes on from CM055831.1 coordinate 2,803,260, forward strand.
TGACAGCATTAACGTTACATTAGGAGATGTAATACTGCGTAACATTTTTACAACCTTTTAACGCTTTTAAGACAACCTTTCAGAACCTAACTCCAGTATGATTAAAAGGATAACCCTTAAACTGACTACACTGCATGACGTTATATCTACCACCGTTATACCGAACATTCGCTCTTAACGGCTGAGCAATGACCCTCAAAAACCGATGAAATCCTTGTTCATGTTCGGTGAAAAACCCCGTCTTCTGAAAACGCATAAACTCTTCTATTGAAACACTAAACCGTTTAACATCACAAACAAGCCACACATGACGTACATGATAGTTTGAATATTTTCCACCTTGATTGATGTTTTTTTCTCTCTTTTTGGGTTAAAACTTCCTTGTTTAATGATTTCAAGTTAGATCTAACTTGGTGTGTCTACAAATGAGTACTGTAAAATTAGAAAAGTTTCAATTAAAACCTTTGATAAAAAACAATAAACAATTTCGTTACCCGTTAGCCGATCCTTCATTCATTTCTAGATCTACTCTGAACACACGCAGACCATCTTCTGGAAATTAATACTTTCCCTATCACAATATGCGATACTATTTACAATCTCCAAATTACTATTTTTACAATCAGTCTTCTGTCACAATTATTAAAGTTAACATCGCAATTGCGCAGGATATAAACTAATTATACGCTACTCTGGTTTAGTGGTCTAAGTGTGTGGATACATTTCTAAAGGTGTGGTGGAATTTCTAGTAATTTTCAAAGTTTATGACATAATAAAGTGAAAATGAGGGGAAAACATTCACAACCACAACATCTCTTGTTTTCGGGCGCAACACCAAAAACTGGCAGAGGAAAAACTCAGAAAAGAGAACTAACCCTAAATAATAATTATCAGACAAAACTTAATACAAAATAAGTTCCACTTAGTTCTAAAATGACACTTGACAAAAGTTCCATTTAAAAGCAGTATACACTTTTGGTAACGTTTCTGTAAATGCATTCATACTTCATAAGAACCAAACAATATTTATAGAAACCAACCAATGTCTGTAAATGCATCCATACTTCATAAGAACCAAACAATATTTACAGAAACCAACCAATATCTGTAAATGCATCCATACTTCATAAGAACCAAACAATATTTACAGAAACTAACCAATGTCTGTAAATGCATCCATACTTCATAAGAACCAAACAATATTTACAGAAACTAACCAATGTCTGTAAATGCATCCATACTTCATAAGAACCTAACAATATTTACAGAAACCAACCAATGTCTGTAAATGCATCCATACTTCATGAGAACCAAACAATATTTACAGAAACTAATCTGCGAAATTTTCATCGTATTTTTGTTGTGTAAAGGAGAAAATAATGAAAATGTATTCACATTTTTTGTATTCATTCTTATGTGAACATTCTGATTTTGATTCTTTTTCTCGAGATTGAATACATGTCAGACCTAGTTTTTCTCAGGATGTGTGGTACCATTTCCATCTTAAAACCAAGTAAGATTTTAGATAATAATTATCCTAGTTTCTTTTCGAAAGGTTACCAAAGCTGTATATCCATTTAAGCTAGACAGCTTTTTGACTGACCATACTCATATTTGATTTGGGTATTATGTTCAAGTGTTGAACTTTCTAGAGTTTTGATCTTTGATGTCACAGGTTCACTTAGGCATAACTGTTATCAGAGCTACACAACAATCTAAGAGGACTAAACCTTTGATAGCATTAACATTTTTAAAAATGCTGAGATAATCTTTAAAACGTGAGACTAAAATAACCTACAAATTGTTCAACAAACTGTGGAGTTAATAACAAACACGTGTTTCAGTAATATGTTCACAACTTTATGTCTGTAATATCGACGATATATACTTAGCACATTCTTCAGAGACACAAGACTGATTTCAAACACTGAATAAAATTGACTCCATTTGAAATAGACGTACACATTATCGCAGTATATACATCATAATTGGTACTTGAATAAATGTTCTCAAACGTAATTTCTAATATACAATTTAATTATACAACCACAATTTCATAATATTAACCATTGAATATCATTTCTTTATGAACAATTACTTTATTTTACACACATTACATAAACTGAAAGCTTGTAAAGGTTAGATTCGTGCAAAGGTTCATACATATAAAAGTCAAACTAGTATTTGTTTTTTCAATTTATTACGACTATTTTATGTTCATAGGCCTATGTGTATTTTTTTTATAAGTGACATGGGCTTTCAGCAACTACTTTATTCAGCAAATTGACAAAAATACCAACGTTTCTTAAAACCACTGTTTAATAAGGTTTAGAAAGTTTACGTATTCAATTGAGCACGTGTTTTTAATAACATGACTACATGTATTGCACGGATTTCCACAGGTATAAATGTATTCTTCGATTCTATTCTACTGCAATCGGAATTTTTGGTTTAGCAGTCTGGTTTATTGTCATAATGAAGTTGTTAGAATTTGATCGGAACCAGACCAGGCAAGCATTTTAAGGGTAGCGCTTCGGCTGCAAACTAAATATATAATGACTAAGTGCTGATTTGATTGCACGTCTTGCCAGTCGGGCGCTATTTTGCGAGTGAGCTTTATGTGCGGCAACTATCCAAACACGTCGTGCTTTCCCGTGTTGAGGACTTATTACGCTAATTGCGCTTGAAGTTTGGTGCTGATTTTGATGCCTCGTGTTCTTCGCCTATTATATTTGAATATATTTTGAACAGCATAACCAGAAGGTTTACCAAACAAGCCGTTAGCACGTCAAGGAACTAGACTGTTTTTGTTTTAAACACAAACATCTTAAACGCAGAGTTTATAGAACAGATTTTTGTAGAAAAGCACCATGTGAACGTTTAGTGCTTATTTGTACTTGACACACCACCAACATATAAACTGTCAGTGTGCCACGCTAACGTTATATAAAAACAAAATTATATCTATATTTACCGTTTGAGTAAAGGCAACAATTTTAAATAATTATTAAAATTTTAAATGGTAAAAACAACGACGAATATGTTAGTTAATTCAGAATGTTTTAAACAGAAAGCTGTCAGACAGATAGACATTTATAGTTGGTAAACAATTGAATCAAAATAATTGAAAAAACCCAATAAAAATTCTAGTTCTACAAGTATTAAGCATATCAACATTATCTATTAACTCTGCTCACAAGAGAACGGGGTACAATCTCTATTGTAATTTTTTTTTGTAGACTTTTAATTTTTTTTTATATAAAAGGAGCACCATAAAATAATTATGCTTTATCTCAATAATTCTACCAGTTTTTAAAAGGCCTTCTTTGACAAGGATTTTAATGTTGTTGTGTGGGGCAAGTAAAAAACATGAAGATAAAATATAAAGTATCATTGTGTATTTAACGTTTAAAGAAATGGTTTAATGAAAATTATTATAAAGAGTTCCTAATAGCTAGCTTACATTATACAAGTAATAAAATTTAAATTTTACGTAATATAAACATATAGTCTAAATAATCTCTTAAAAAGTACAGTTATTTTACAATATTAACATAAGCTGCGTGGACTCTGATACACCTAATGCGATTTTTTATATGACGTCATTAGGAGCATGTCAAATCGCTTTGTTTATATGTTTCATCAAAGCGCCCCCAGCGTCATTAAAACAATTAATATCCCCGAATAAAAATGATATAGTTGGAAACTCATTTGGAATATTTACTACAACAATTAAGTTTGCTCGCAAGGAAATGGGCGGGGGGGGGGGCGGGGGGGGGCTCAACCCCTGTTTTTATTCATTGTGTCTTTCTGATAAAACTATTATTTATTGTCTTTATACAATTTGTACTATCAAAAACCTAAGTAGATACAACCAGATTGTATAATTAAGTATTGTTTCTTAAACGTTATGGACTTTAACAACATGTCCGAACAAACTTGGATTCTGTATTTTTTTTGCAGTAGAAAAATATTTGAAATTGTTGGTATCTGATGTTCTCTCGGCAAGAAGAAGATGGTGTTGAAAAAAGCTCTTATAGAATCACTGATTTTACAAGGAATACGATTATTCTTGGGCAAGTGTCTTATCGGTTTGATGATTGAAAAACAATTCTCATGATTACAATAAGTATTCTGCTCAATTACTTTGAGCATTGACCTGATGTGGTTTCCAACGAATGAACATACAAAAGCGTCTCACTCAATAATACGAAATGCATTTAACTATACATAGACTTAAGTTATTTTATATCTGAACTAACTTTAAGCACAAACATTGAGATTATTATTACATTACCGCTAATAAGTTCAACGTCACAGAAAAAACAGGCCTACTGGTAAGAATGCTAACTATCTGCGCGTAATTGCGCATCTGCGCATCTGCGCATCTGCGCAGATGAATAGCTATAATCCATTTTATGAAATATGTTTGTCTCTGCACAGAGGCCACATATGTTACGTTGTTCTTTGATAATAACACTAAGGCGCTGCAGCACTGGATTAATTACTGTCACAAGAGGGCACTTCAGTGGGTCCATATCTTGCCTATTGGCTGTAAAACAAATTATTAAATTTCTAGTTTGTCTGGATTTATGCTTTAATAATTTAAAAGAGAAATTAACATCTAAGATTGAACAATTATTATATCACGGTGTCGCCATCTTTGTCAGATTTCCTGTACGTAATAGCGATTATGAGTGTTCATTTTCCTTACATAAAAGGGGCCAGACTATTTTCTATTTCAGCCTCGCTTTGGTCACGTGTTTGGAATAAAAACAAGATGGCTGCACCGTGGTCCATAGAAAACCCAAGGGGAATATTTTCAGCTTCTATCAATTTGTCTCTGGGAAAATAAACACGCCGCTATCGGAACCAACATGGCGTGCGTCGTTTTGTAAACAAGGCGGCATCAGTATACACTTGTATAGCTCCCTCTTGCGGTGGATACGAAAGACGATTATCAAACCGTGACCTTTGTACGACTACTCGTCCATTGCTTCAGTTGCTAGTGGTATCGCCTGATCCTCATCACCTCTAGCGTGCTGCATATCAACATCCGAGCCATCGTGCATATCAACGTGATATTCGTTCTCTGCTTTCGTTGGCTCGGCCGACTCCTGCCTAGAGATACCCGTATACCTGGAAAATTTAAATGTTAACAGTGGAAAATTGTATTCAACATTTTAGAATTATGGAAAAGTGTCGGGTCACACACACCAATATTTCGCCTAAAGTAATGCTATGGCGTCTGGATCTTCACGTGTGAGCTTAGTTACATTATATATGTTAACTTTGCATGATTTTGTTTTTAATTCTCAGCATTTATTAACCATTACTTCCCATCAACTTCACGAAATTATATACCTGATCTTAAAAATAATATTCCTTGAAGGGAAGGTACAACATTGGTATATGATAAAAATAATCATTTTTTGAAAATAATTCGTTACTTTGACAATCTGTACCAATGTTGTTCTTTCCCTTGAATAATTTACTTATTTAAAAAAAGAGGGTGATATTTGGTAATTTTGACATTCTTGATGAATGACTTAAAGGACATTTGTGAATGTTATTGTTTTGATGCAAGTGAACTTACACATGACATCTATCAGCGTTACTCAAAGCAGTGTCAGGAATTACAGGACTATTTGCATCAACTATTTCCTTGAATTATGAAAGCAAGCTTGACAACTATTTGACATAATTAATTGCCTGCAGACATCAAGTGCGTGAAAAGTTATGCATTATCATATTGTAAATCATGTTTTGCTGGTCATCACAGGAAGTACATCATTCCTTTATGGGTGAACAAAAGAATAAAACAATTTATCATCATGCACACAGCAGCATTTATGCGACTCTGGCCCATCGTTGCCGTAGAGGGCGCAAACGATCTACCATAGCACTTTGGGTTTCAGGTACAAGATGGCCGCTATGGATGAATTATTAAATCAAACAAAAAGTTAGTAGTAAGTGAACCATGAATAGTTTGTTGCAGCATGGATGAAGCATGCAGAAAAAAGTGATGAATCATGCACATTGCGATACAGTTTTCGTGACGGGAAAAAATCCTTTTATCTGTTGGCGAAAAAACTTGTAAAACCTCCGTAGGTGAGAACATAAGGCATGGAATGAATTGACAGTCCTCGTGTAGATTCGTCACCAGCACAGAACCGTGAAGGGCACAACGAGGAAGAATCTGTCTTCAAAGACAACAAACCAGGAACCCGTTTTCTCATTGCATAAGCACTGATGCCCTTATAAATATTCATAGTATTCATAATTTATTCATGCTTTTTAGGGAAGGGGAGGGATCATAATTATGATCAGGCTTCTAAGTGCAAAGGTCAGACGTATTTCGCAGCTACAAAAAAGAAAATCGCGCCAAGTGTAAAATTCAACATATTACTTTTGTGTGTTACACTTAACAAAAGAGGACTAGAGTTAAAGTTTGCGTTAGTTTTTGGGCGAATATTTTTTTTTAATGAAACAAATTTCTTTGTATACTACTGACAGTAAATGTTACACTTGGCATAGATACTAATTAGGGGAAATAGCGAAAATGTTACCCATCACCGGTTACCTTGCAATTACATTCTGTGCAACTTGTTTATCTTCTAAAAACGAATTGTGCGGACGGACATCTGTTAGAAAAGCATTTCTAAACTCGTATCAAGGATACTTTTGCTGAGGTTAGCCTTTTATATGAAATTAAATAACCCATAAATCTGGAATCTGTGGTTTACCGTCAACTTCCTCCGCCCATCACACATACTCAGGACCAGTGTGTTCCCTGTACACGATTGGTTGCAAATGCAAAAGAATACACCAAGAAACCTTCAACAAAAAATTCAACTCCTTGAACGGCTGAATGAAACTGTGAAAAATGATTAAGAAAGGGTGACAGCAGCCATGTTTGCGCAGAGTGAAATAATGAATCAGCACAAGATATCATTCACAACGAATAGTGTGAAGAAACAAGCTATGGCCGGATTACAGAGGCCCCAGGGGCGTACAATATGAAGAGGAAGGCGTTACGAGTTGGCGCCTTTCCTGAAAACGAATTTGTCTGATAGATGAAACGTTTCTGATCATATTCCGTATATTTTGCTACATTATCGGCAACTTCTTTCTCATCGGTACACCACTATTTTCCTTGTAGAAGAAAACTGAATAACTTTCGAATAAGATACTTCATAAAACTGTTTCTACGTAGCATTTTGAAATTGACTTTTAAAGGTGGCAATAATTTGACTATGCAAAAATATATGTATATATCTGCCACATAAATTCATTTACACACTTAGTTAATATTATCCACTGGGCTAATATTTTGAGAATCGACTTATTGGAAAGTAAGAGCTTTCCTTTCTACAAGGAAAATAGCAACGTCAGTTTCAAACAAAAATACGTTAAAATAAAGATTGACACGGAATATATCTTAAATGAAAACAAATTTATTTAATTTACCCCCTCTGGGCCCTCGATTTCCCTGCACCACCTCCCTGATACGCCACTGGAAGCGAAAAACCATAGCAACAGTTTTATACAACACATGTTAATCACACAGTCATTGTCCCTCTTTCTTTATGTTATTTCCATTTGATCCTTTTAAAACAAAAACATTATTATTAAAAAGTTAATTTATATCCATGGTGTTTCTCTTCGAGTAGTGTTTCATTATTAATCAATTCTTTGAACGAAAGCTATTAAATACAATGAGGTCACGTGTCTTTTAAATACCTACCCTTCTTTTTTCTTTTTCCGGCCAACACAGATGACCCCACAGATGACCATGAAGAAGATCAGTCCTAACGAACCCATGATGGCTAACACTAAAAATGCAAAAAAAAAAATAAAGATATTTTAAAGTATTTACCTATCCTGATTCGTATTTCAATGAAGTAGGAAACACAATTTTTCCTTTTTCCTTCGATTAGCCGTTTAAACGAACATCAAATGTTGTTTATAGCGGTTGTTCGTTAGTGATTTACTGCTACAATGCTAATAAACACATATATAATGAGAGCCAAGTATAACCAAACAGACGCTATAATGGAGCTTTAACAATAACTGACGTTATAAACTTACTCATGAAGAGCAACGTTGATGTGAATACAAGAGAACGACCTGTTTGTATAATTTCTGTTGACCAAAAAGAAGAAATGAAAGAAAAATATCATTAGGACAACCAAAAAGGGCACACATTTTTAGTTCGAATTTAGGAAAGACAAGTTCCAGTTCGAATTTAGGAAAGAGAAGTTCCAGTTCGAATGTAGGAAAGAGAGGTTCCAGTTCGAATTTAGGAAAGTGAGGTTCGAGTTCGAATTTAGGAAAGAGAGGTTCCAGTTCGAATTTAGGAAAGAGAGGTTCTATCTAGTTCGAATTTAGGAAAGAGAGGTTCTAGTTCGAATTTAGGAAAGAGAGGTTCCAGTTCGAATTTAGGAAAGAGAGGTTCTAGTTCGAATTTAGGAAAGAGAGGTTCTAGTTCGAATTTAGGAAAGAGAGGTTCTAGTTCGAATTTAGGAAAGAGAAGTTCTAGTTCGAATTTAGTAAAGAGAAGTTCTAGTTCGAATTTAGTAAAGAGAAGTTCTAGATCGAATTTAATAAAGAGAAGTTCTAGTTCGAATTTAGGAAAGAGAAGTTCTAGATCGAAAGAGAAGTCAAACTCTAGTGAAATAATTTTTTTTTTAAATGTTTATATACACAAAACATGATTGACATGGTGCTACTGCAAATCTTACTAATACGTATTTGTTTGTCCGACTGTTTCTTTTATAAAATCGCTTACAGTTGTTCCTACCTAAGCACTCTGGTGGTTTATTCCAAAAGCCGTCTTCTTGACATGTGGCATATTTCCACTCGCTGGTAAAGGTCTTGTTACATATAACCTCCACCTTGTCTCCTGGTCTGTACGTCATACCATCTGTAACATCCAGTTTACCATTCTGGAAAGTGACGACCTCACAAGAAGTATCATCTGTGGAGGACACACATTTCGAGGAGTTCAAGAACTCAGACAAAGGTCAGGATGTTTAAAACGACCATACCACTTTTAAAAAAGATGGTTTTTGGTAAAACATATTTTATTTATATTTTTTACATACATTTTAAATTAACACGTAACAAAGACAAAATATGACCCTGAAAGTCTCGTGATTGCAAGGGTCATTTTGGTATTTTTATTTTAGTTATTAGTACATAATATCTTCACTTTCTTATAAAATGTAATGCTTACTTTCATTTATCAAAATTTATCAAAATTTATCAAAGTCTAAAAACAAGTTATTTAAAAAAATAAGATAATGGCAGACGTTGAAACCGTTTATGAACATAGTTATATGGCTGTGGGTATGGCTATGGCTATATGGCTATACTGACCGTGGAAAATGCCCATCGCCGTCACTAGCCATTGCAACCATGATAAATAGTCGTAGACAGACACATAATACAAGACAACCATGATTATGACCAACTAGGAATGATGTCTAAATGAAATCTGACCTTGGAATGTCATGACGAATCCTGCGCGATTTTCTGTCGTTCCTTCCATTACAAACCGTACAATGATTTGCTTCTGTTCAAATGTCTTAGACGTTGGAATGCTCGTCATGTTATACTTATCCCAAGATTTACCGCCGTTGGTTGTGATTTCTGGGTTGAAAAGACACCAGGTATCGACAAGTATTAGTTGGGTAATAATTACAGGATTAGTACAACATTGGTAATTATCTGTTTACAAAATTACCAAATCACTCACCTATTGCGTCCTCATCAGTTACATTAAACACAGGGAACTTGATGGTGGTGTCTCCGTTATCAGAAACGTCTACTACCCACTGACAGGTACGGGCATCGTGGGGGTAACTGCCAGGGAACTCGGGGGATGTGATGGAACCGTTCTTACCCTTCAAGCTACCGCTGCAACTTCCGACTATCACTGTAGATTGGAATGGGTGAATACAGTGGACATGGTATTATAAATTATTATAATTGTAGTATTTTCTACAGCTATAGGGGTCAGAACCTTTCATTAATATTTTTACAGACGATAAAAATAATTACCTTTTCGTTACATTTGTAGAAGTTTTATTTTGCCAAAAATTAAACATTGACGTTTAAAGAAACTGTTTCTGGATATGTACGCGCAACTATGTGGGAGGGGGCACGGGGGCACGTGCCCCCTCCCCCAGCGGAGGTCCGTGCTCCCCGGGTGCCCCCATAGTAGCATATGAGGCGCTTTTCGGACCCCGTTGGTGGAGGGAAAATGTGCAAAATGTGTGTGGTGCAAAAATGTGCAAAAATGAGTGTGAGTGTGGTGCAAAAATGTGCAAACTTGTGTTGAGTAGTGTTAGCGCGCTAGCGCGAGAGGGCGGGCTTTAAGTATGACGTCCGTGACGTCATACTTATTTCCCACGAAGTGGTGAAATGATGTTTCACGATTGTGTACTGGCGGAAACCGTTATTGTTGATGCCAGTCAGAGGCGCGAAGCGACGACATCTATCCTCGCAGTACAGAGAGATTAATTAATTAATTAATTAATTAAATATTTAAGGAAAACTTCACGATAGTGTACTGGCGGAAACCGTTACGTCCGTCAGACTTGTAAAGGTCTGTCTGTTATTTTGCCACGAAGTGGTGAAATTTCCCCTGTATTTTAGCCTTAATTATATTACGGGTCGTACCTCCGGACAATGTCCTTGGTAGAGGAGCGCGCATTAAGTATGACAATTATGATGTCTACACTTACTGGTTCAATAATGTACGAGTCCATAGACTGAACACTGTCGCATGGTTCGGTGTTTGAACAGGCCCGTGCCCTTTGTACGTTCACACAAACAACACGTATAGTGACTGTGGTCAAGATTGTATTAGCACAACGTATGCAATGAAGGTATGAAGTCGTGCACCACCACGTCTAAACATGTAGGAAGGATGGTCTAACATCATTAGGTGTTTACAAAAATACCCCTCTAAATAAGTGCGTTTACCGCTAATTGGACACCGACAGGATGACAACCGAAAGTTTCACATTCAATCTTGCGAATAGTGCGGCAAATTTGTTATTCATTAAAACAAAATCTATATAACTACACAAGTTACACCCATTAACTCATATAACTCAACCTGTATAAAATGTTGTGTATTGTTAGGTTTGAAAAATACCAACTACACTGTTATTTTAAAAAGGTCCTTCATGAAATAAAAACCTAATGTATGTACGGTTAAATGGCCCTTCATAGAAAAAATAACAATAAAATATCTACATAAAGTCATATGCATAACTATGATAATAATAACAATTTTGATGTCTGCTCTTGCTACAACCTGACAAATATAACGTTTACTCTTACTACAACTTGACAATTATAATGTCTACAAATTCCCCTGTATTTTAGCGTTGGTTATATCACGGGTCGTAGGCCTACCGCTGAACAATGTCCTTGGTAGAGGAGCGAGCATTAAGTATGACAATTATAATGTCTGCACTACAACTTGACAATTATAGTGTCTGCACTTACTACAACTTGACAATTATAATGTTTACTCTTGCAACAACTTGACAAATATAACGTTTACTCTTACTACAACTTGACAATTATAATGTCTACAATTTCCCCTGTATTTTAGCGTTATTTATATCACGGGTCGTACCGCTGGACAATGTCCTTGGTAGAGGAGCGCGTATTAAGTATGACAATTATAATGTCTGCACTTACGACAACTTGACAATTATAATGTCTGCAATTTCCCGTTTGTGGACTAAAAATGAGTGTGTGAGTGTGGTGCAAAAATGTGCAAACTTGTATTGAGTAGTGTTAGCGCGCTAGCGCGAGAGGGCGGGTTTTAAATATGACGTCCGTGACTTCATACTTAATGATGTGATGGTCAGATTTCTCACCGTTATTACTGACAATTTGATGTCTGCTTTTGCTACAACTTGACAATTATAATGTCTGCTCTTACAACTTGACAATTATAATGTCTGCTATTTCCGCTGTATTTTAGTGTTATTTATAGCACGGGTCGTACCGCTGGACAATGTCCTTGGTAGAGGAGCGCTCATTAAGTATAGCAATTATAATGTCTGTTCTTGCTACAACCTGACAATATTGATGTATGTCCTTACTACAACTTGACAATTATAATGTTTGCTCTTGCTACAACCTGACAATTATAATGTTTACTCTTACTACAACTATAATGTCTGCTATTTCCGCTGTATTTTAGTGTTATTTTTATCACGGGTCGTACCGCTGGACAATGTCCTTGGTAGAGGATTAAACAAGTCAGTACATACCGATACGTAAGTTCTTCCTTGTAAAGGATTATCGAAACCGTTATAAAGTGACCGGGACCGGCACCGTGACGCATGTATTCCAATTACATGTGAATACATGTAGATATTCACAACAGGATATTTCCGTATGAAAATTGTCGCCAACCAGGAGATTCTCATGGGAGCAGACCAAGAAGGATTGTGACATTATATTTTTGGTGTCTATTTAACTTAATAGGTTATGTATAAAATGCTGTGCTGACTTTATCTACATGTATATACCCAACGTGTTTTTAATTATTTATTTGTTTTTGTATTTATTATATGAGTCCCTTCATCATTTCAGGTATTTTAGTATGTATAAAGTACAAAATGAGTGTTCTGCATAAAATGAATGTTTATCTTTATTAACTGTAACTTGTTCATTTCTAACTGGTTTGATAATATACATATGAGTCCAGAATTAATCCTAACCAGAGAAACAAGCTCGGGACTTACCGTACCGTAAAAATAAATTTGAGTTTGAGTTATATTTGTATTGTGTTAATAATTCATCATACCATCATTCCTTGTTCCACCCATTTTAGATGCTCTTTACACAAGCTGTTTATTGAAACATGGAAATAATTGGTCAAGATTCCAGTCAGAGAATTTGCCCACGCTGTCACCTTGATGTTGAATCAGAAATCAGAAAATTCATTTTTTTAATTTTCCACTATACAAGGACTTTAGGAAAATGTATGTTTGCTGATATTATCAAAACAAATGATCACTTTGAATTTTAAATGGCAAAGAAAGACAGAATTTCCTTATGATTTTAACTCTTAATTGCGCTGCCAAATATATATTTTCTTTGTAAAATCAAAATGAAAGAGCTAGTATGCTCTTTGTAAACACTCCTTCGAGTGCGATTATTATTATTATTAAACGGGTAAAGAGGTTTGTTCCAGATTCAGGATAAAATATAATACAATACAATTAATAATATTATTTGAAACTATATCTTACAGCTTTAACTAACAACTTAGGTCACTCTTATGTAACCGAATTATGAATTATATATTATTAATTAACCGAAACTAATAGGTTGGAAAATTGATTCATATGTTACAACTTTAAATAGCAACTGAGCTCACTCCTGTATATCCGAATTATACAGGCAAAATGGCTTACAAGACAGAAAAAACATAACATTTACCATCAAATTAAAACTTACAAGACCTATTACACTCATTTGCTCGATTAAAAAAAAAAGGAAAATTTTACAAAAAGACACTGTATGAAAAATATTAATATATCAGCATCAGACATGTACGAAGGCCTACACAACGTTGTTTTTACTTGATTTATAAAACAAGTATTTGTACAATTGCCAAACTGATGGTAAAATTCGACGGTTGAGAATCATGATCATATCCATTTGTGGGCACTGAAATGTCTGAACAGGAAACCAATAAGGGGCCGTTCACAATTGTCAACATTTTCACGAGCGTACAAACCGTACGCTGGGGGGGGGGGGTTAATGCCCGCCGTACGCTTTTTTTTTTTTTTTTAAATGTCGATATGTTTTCTCGCCCGTTAATGCCCGCCTAACGCTTGTTTTTTTTTTTAAATGTCGATCTGTTTTCTCGCCCGTCACCACAGCCGACAGCCGCAACCGATGCCGAGCGAGCACTGGCCGAGCCGGTCGCGGCCCGGGGGCCGTCCCGCATCGCATCCCATGAACGTGTAATGTGTACAGCATGCGCGGCATTGTCTCACACACGTACATGAAAATGTACTGTATTTTACATGTACATGTATACATGTCGTTCGTATCCACTGCGTGTTTTTAACGGCCGGCCCGTCCATGCACACACAATCAGACACACGTCCCACACGCACAAACAAGACTGCCTGGACAAGTTCATTTTATGTATAGGGTAAATATTATCAAAATATTATAAATAAACTAATCGGTTTCAAACAGAACATTTGTAAATGTTTTTTGCATTGTAAAGGCTTCAGTAATGTAATAATTTAATACAAAATACAAATAAAACATTTTATATCTCTGTTTCCATTTTTAAAAGAGGGGATTACCGTTTAAAACGGTAATTACCTCTTTTAAAAATGCAGTGTTCCCAAACCGAGATTGCGCGCAAATAATTGCGCAATGTCCTTTCCGTTCCCTAGCTACCTGTACTGTAGCATACACACGCAATTGCAAAATGTCTATATATAGACTTGTGTGAAAAAAAATCAACATTTTTTTCGTACGCTTTTAGGGGGGGGGGGGGTCTTGAAAAAGTGTACTCTTTGTACGCTCGTGAAAATGTTGACAATTGTGAACGGCCCCTAACACTTGTCGGGGGTTGAATTGTTATGATTTGTTGAGTCCGTGTTGATTTATAACTATTATTGTATTTAATTCGGACTAGGTGATGAACATGAATTGGGGTGCTTTTGTTACAATGAGAATCTGTTATAGGGCGCAAAACACGGTGACCCAATCGATGGGAAGGTCTTACACTCCATGTATACAGTGTATACGGAATCTAACTTTCCTACAAATGGCAGAAAAACGACCAAACTTTCACAATCAGTTTTCTTGAAACACAATTTTGCACATTAATTGATTACGACCTTTTGCCGGTCACACGACGATATGCTTTTAATATATACATATGACACGGTCACACATCAATATGCACAATACGGACCATACATGGAGCACAGACCGAGTCTTATATCCCGATAAAGAAAGGGTCAATATTGGATAACATGACGTTACATGTCCAGAAACGTTAAGTGTTGACCTCGTTAATCAGTATGTAGTCATAGAGATTGGACTCACAGGTCGAGTAACGAGGCCATGCGTATACCCAGGACCTTTTCTATGATGCAATGATGTACTATGAGGGGAAGTCCCTAATTGCTTCAAATTGTCCCACCATGTTGCCCTACTGAGGGGGGAGGGGGGGGGGCTATAGGTCAAACACCGGACGTCACGTCACAACAACATGGGCTGTCCAAAATCATCAACAACTCGTCTGACTTGTAGAAGGTTTTGAGTATGCTTTATTTGATCTATACAGATGCTTGCTTGAATTAATTTACTCAGAAACATCAATATAACTATAAATATATATTGTAAAGATAAATAAAACAAGTTTAAAACAAACAGAATTGGAGCCGACCTTAGTTTTGTTTGTCCACAGTGATTGCATTTCATGATTTGCAAAGCATTGTACAGGCCAGTTTGTTCCAGACACTGTGGCTGTAAGTCAGCCACATAAGTTCACTTGCAGGCTTTGGAGCTGTTATTTTTCCAGGCATGTCATTAAACGTTTCCCCAAATTTCCCCAAAAAACTTTCTGAATTGTCATGTGTTTTATAATTATCAGGACAATTTGTTTCCTGTCATCCTCCTCCATAGCAGTTACATTTATACAACCACCTAAACCATATTTATTTTAAGTCGCTTCTTTGAAACATCCTGACAAACATTTGCTAAAATGTGTGTCACACATTTGTTTTATCAGTTACTTTCCTCAGCTCCCTGAAAAAGATAATGGACCAGGTTAATAAGGCAATGTGAAGTTGACATCCCCTCTACATTTCCGAATTGACGAATATCAATTTTAATCCAACGGAACCACCTAAACCATATTTATTTTAAGTCGCTTCTTTGAAACATCCTGACAAACATTTCCTGGAGATCATGTTATTTATATGATAAACTGCTAAAATGTGTGCCACACATTTGTTTTATCAGTTACCACCCTTAACCCCAAAGCAAATAAAACAAGTTTAAAACAAACAGAATTGGAGCCGACCTTACTTTTGTTTGTTTTGGCAATCTAAATGCAATGGGCGTATTAAGTACACATGACTAATTGTGTAGGGCAAAATTAAATCAATTGTTTATCACCCGACGCAATTTAGAATCATTTACTTAACATAGTAATAATTTTGGCAATACAAAATTTAGGTGTAAAAGTAAGCCTACTTTAACAATAATGGAAATATTTCCAAAATTGCTGCCACGTTGAAATCCAGAATGGCAGCGCAGCCAAAGATGCCAATGAAAAGAATGGTACCCTAACTATATTGCCCTAAGGAATAAAACCATGTTCCAGATGTAGGCATTCACTCTTCGATGTTGCTACATGCATATCAGCTGGCTAGCAAGTCAAATTAAGAAAAACAAACCAAAATATAAATAACATGATCTCCAGGAAATGTTTGTCAGGATGTTTCAAAGAAGCGACTTAAAATAAATATGGTTTAGGTGGTTGTATAAATGTAACTGCTATGGAGGAGGATGACACGAAACAAATTGTCCTGATAATTATAAAACACATGACAATTCAGAAAGTTTTTTGGGGAAATTTGGGGAAACGTTTAATGACATGCCTGGAAAAACAACAGCTCCAAAGGCTGCAAGTGAACTTATGTGGCTGACTTACAGCCACAGTGTCTGGAACAAACTGGCCTGTACAATGCAAATCATGAAATGCAATCACTGTGGACAAACAAAAGTAAGGTCGGCTCCAATTCTGTTTGTTTTAAACTTGTTTTATTTGCTTTGTGGTTAAGGGTGGTAACTGATAAAACAAATGTGTGGCACACATTTTAGCAGTTTATCATATAAATAACATGATCTCCAGGAAATGTTTGTCAGGATGTTTCAAAGAAGCGACTTAAAATAAATATGGTTTAGGTGGTTCCGTTGGATTAAAATTGATATTCGTCAATTCGGAAATGTAGAGGGGATGTCAACTTCACATTGCCTTATTAACCTGGTCCATTATCTTTTTCAGGGAGCTGAGGAAAGTCGCAACGTGGGAACAGTGGTCCTGACGGACTTCTCCAAAGCTTTTGATCTTGTTGACCATACACTGCTGATTGAGAAGCTTATCAATATGGGAGTCCGCGGGGCCAGGATTATTTCGAAAATCCCTACTCATCAACACTAGGTAAACACAAATTCTCTGGATTTGTAGGAGGTGGGTGAACAATCACCTTAAACTTGGGTTAACTTTTTTTGAACCACCCTGTATTATGACACGGATAGTGTAATATAAGTTAGTCGGGACAGAGACTGGGAACCAGAAATTGGGGATTTCTTAGGTGAGTTGACCAATGAAATTGATTCAAATAATCACATCGTTGCATTTGTTTCTGGTGGATCCAAAACTATGCTTACAAGTTGGCCAAGCCTGATAGGGATGGATACTTGACACATTGTAAAGTTAGAGGCATTACCTTGAATTATCGCAATCAATCTATTGTTAATTTTGACACGATGTTCCACATGGTCCGCAAAGACGGTCCAAATAAAGATCAAGTGATAGATCCTTATAAAATATGCAGACACAAGAAAACAATGAATATAGAGACCAAAGAAGAAAAGAAAAACTATCAGGTGGTTTACACGAAAAGGGTACAAATTGAAAATTTTGACACCGTTCCATACGGGTATTGAGTCACCCATGCTCCATACACTATCCTTGTTGGTATAATACTCGTAGGTCTACATAATGATCATTTGTATTGAAGATTACTTTGCATTACATAATACTTACATCATTTTCTGAATGCGTGCAGTCATTGTGTGAACGTACAAAGGGCACGGGCCTGTTCAAACACCGAACCATGCGACAGTGTTCAGTCTATGGACTCGTACATTATTGAACCAGTAAGTGTAAACAGCGCTCCTCTACCAGAGGTACGACCCGTGATATAATTAAGGCTAAAATACAGGGGAAATTTCACCACTTCGTGGCAAAATAACAGACAGACCTTTACAAGTCTGACGGACGTAACGGTTTCCGCCAGTACACTATCGTGAAGTTTTCCTTAAATATTTAATTAATTAATTAATTAATTAATCTCTCTGTACTGCGAGGATAGATGTCGTCGCTTCGCGCCTCCGACTGGCGTCAACAATAACGGTTTCCGCCAGTACACAATCGTGAAACATCATTTCACCACTTCGTGGGAAATAAGTATGACGTCACGCTAACACTACTGAACACAAGTTTGCACATTTTTGCACCACACTCACACACTAATTTTTGCACATTTTTGCACCACACTAATTTTGCACATTTTCCTTCCACCAACGGGGTCCGAAAAGCGCCTCATATACTATTCCCCATTCAGACTTTTGAAAAAATAGGTCCCTATTTGAGACTGCAGGATTCAAGTATTGGCATTCCCCCCCTAAACAAAGTGGTGCACCCCCTAGTGCCCCCATGAAAATTGGACCCTAGCTACGTCACTGTGTACGCGTTTTCGCGTAGCCCTGTAAACTTGTTTCTAGATAATGGCAAGAATGTTGAATTTACTGGCTTACCTTCATGGATTGCTAAGAGATTGTCATTTCCGCAGTTCTGCCACCCGTCACCAGTGCACAAGTCACTACAGTTACCGTTCAGCACCTTCCCAAACGACTCAAAGTCCTCTCCCGCCGACCCACAGATACACACGTCCGTGTTGATACCAGCGTAATGATACCCATCTTGGCGGCAAAGTTTGGTGCACGCGTCGATACTCTTGTCGCCATTCGGCCAGTCGTGTCGTCGGCCTTTGAGAGGGGGGTCGTTGGGATCATATTTGACGCAGGCTTTATATCCAGGAACTTGGATTAAAGAAGGGAAGATATAATTTTTGATATTAGAGTACGTATGAATGGAACAGGGGTGCCATTAAATAAAATGGTCGTCAGAATGTGGGATTCCAATTTGGACGTGACCGCTATGCTTGTGTCCTTGCGAAATACATTTAAACATAATTGCTTCTTACGACCCAGTATAGCTGCGGAGTAATCTGCGATGGTCTGACATCCCATCAAGGATCGTTTTATTATGGTTGTTTTATGCCGAAGAAACCAGAAATGAATCATGGGCAGGTTAGTCATTGGCCTGGGACTATACTTGTGGGCTATATATAGGTATTTCAATTTAGAGAGGATGTAAAAATGATCTGATTTATTTAAAACTAGACAACTTTTTTGTTTGTTTGTTTGTTTGTATGTTTTTTTGTTTGTTAATAAATTCTTTCCTAACAAATAATACAATTGAAGAAATGGGAAACATACTCGGTTTTCATTTTAAACTTACGAACACAGTCCATCTTAACGTGCATGACGTCAGTGCATGTTGTCTCATTATTAAATGTGCAGTCAGTTAGCTTTCTCTCCGTGCCTTCACATTTGACCTCTGACATATGTATTTGATTGCTGACCGATTGGAATGTGTGAGTGCTCTCAGTGAACATGGCGCCCCCAACGGCACCTGAAAAAAAATCATACACCGATAAAAAATATACTGATGATATGACGAGATAATATCATCATGTTCTAACCTTCACAAAAGAATAACACAACATTCCACATAGTTAAATACCATACATAATTCATGATTGATTGATTATTCGATAGTAATATTTTATTTGTGATAATATTTCAGAAACTTTATTACACAACATCCAAATACAAATAATTTTACCAAACCAAGGAATAATAGGCTGGCGGCCCTTTTATGTAATGAGAACAAGCTTTATTAATCGTAGTTGTAGACAGGGAACATGCCCAAGATAGCAGCATCACTTGTCGTGGCCAGCCTATTTCATTATGTCTCAAAGTACATCATATTCGAATGAGCTCTCAACCAAACAGAACAACGATCGATCAAGCATGAAAGCCTTTCATATCCTCTTTTAAGTTCACGGGCTGACGGTTTTCTAGATATTTGATGATGTATCTCGGTACAAACCAGGCTAGGAAACGTCGAACATATTGTGACCGCTGGCTTGCGGATCGTTATAAGGCAGCCATGCGTATGAGACAAACAGGTGTGATGAATAACATTGAACGAATGCATGTTTTATATTCACCAGGAAATACAATAATATCATGCAGTACATTAAATACCCTAGCAAGATCATGTGTTGTGAACGATCATGTACAATACATGCATACGCCCAAGAAAAAATAAAAACTTGTTATCTGTATCGTTCTCATACAGCCCATGTCACACTTTCTGCGTCAATATCACGGGTCACATGGCAAGAACTAGTGTTTTACATTACTTTGACGTACATTATAAACATAAATATCGTACAAATTTACTTTGAATAAGGTTTAAGATGTAGTACCTTTCTATATAATTACAACAAACGAACATTTTATCAAAAAAGAACAGAGAATCTTCTTTGAAAAAGTAACTCTTTTGCCTGCCACGATTCTCAAGAGGGCGCTCTGGAAGCTCTGGGCTCGATTTCACAAAGCACTAAGATTCATCTTAAGATGAGTTGTTAGTATTACCATAGTGATTTGTATTGTGACATCACACTTTGCTAAGCAATTAAGATTGATAAACAGTTAAGATCAATCTTAGCTCTTTGTGAAATCGGCCCCAGATATGTGATGATATGTGTACATTATGTATTTTAAGCCAGAATGCACTATTGGCTATCTAATCGAAAAACATAAATGATGACAGTTTTACATAAAACCTACTTGGTGTAAAGTTGATGATGGTATCAAAATATCCCTTGAAATATTTATGTCTCAGGTGCTATCGTAAAGTAAAATTTGTGTAATCATTTCTTGAATGAAAATCTGTCATCTGAAGACAGAAATTCAAGAAACATTTATGGTCCTATTATGCAGTCAGCAGATACGACATAGTGGTGCATTGTACAACACACCGGCCTTGTGTGTAAATTATGCAAGTGGATATTAACCAGATATATAGGATTACCGACAAAACTATACCAAAATGGCGCCAGTGACGTAAATAGTTTGCGTGTTAATGCATGCTTGAGGGAATGTTACGCATGATAATTCCCCCTGGACATAATATACGCATAAAATATATACTGACAAATAAGATAATGATTTCTAGGGATATAGTAAGACAAAGTATTTACCAAGTTGTTTGCAAACGATATCGGCAGCTTTGCTGTTCCATCCAATTTTACATACAGTGCCCCATTGTTCATTGATATAAACCTCAAGGATGCCCTGAAGACCGTGGTTTCCTCCAGTCAGTCTCACACTACCTTCTTCCTCAGCTGAAATCAGATAAAACACAATCAGATTTAAGATATTCTATCACAATTTATGAAATAAATAGATATAGAGAATTAGCTGTTATTTCAAACTGCTTACCAACCAAAAGGACCTGTAGTATAAATGCAAAATAAATGTTACCGGCCTTACGTTTCCAACCTACCAGGTTCTTTCTCAAAGGTGAGCATTTTCTCCAAGGCAAAGCGAACATTTTATGAAAAATAGTGATACCCATTGCTAACACTGTGATGTGAACGACATGGACTGATTCAAAGATTCGGGGGAAAGGACAGACACGACAAAACAGGGGGACACTGTGACAAAGGGGAAGGGGCACACAAGAGAATGGTAAATTTACGAAGGTTAACTAAGAGGGCACATTCCTTCCTCTCCCATCCCCGGATCCGTCTATGGTTGCTGGTTTGTAATCATTGGGCAAGCTCGGTGGTAGAGAGGTTAAGACGTCTACATAGGTTTTCCCGGTCAATTTCGGCAAATAAGCAGCCAATTTAAACACCGTGTCATTGAATGCTGCTCAAAATCATCATTCAATTTCGTTTTACGAGTAGGCAATAGTACTCTTGCGTCATGCGATTTAAACAAAATAACCATCCAATTTAACAATCCAGCATTCAAATTCGCAGGAGCTTTTCGCGGCGCGTATTTGGGCATTCAAATTCGTTGTTGGGCAGTCATTAGTGTGGAATTTGTGCAACTTAATTGACGCCTTGGCAAACTCCGTTTAACTTATCAAATAGTTGGTCGTAGGTTTTTCGATAACAGCTAAATCGTCATTGGGCAAGCTTGGTGGTTCGAGTCCCGCCCAAGTTGCTTGTGTATTTCTTTCTGCAGATGCTTGAAAACCTTGTGTACACATTGGTGAGCCCCGTCAGTGAAGGGGAAAATTATATCAAAAGCTTAATTTAGTTAATCTTTAATCGGCGTCAGATATCCACGACTGGGTATGAGCAGACTATACGTATACGGACACAAACATATGAAATATCAATCAAGCATATGCTCAAGTAATTTAAGGACATAAGCCGATATAAGTTTTGTGTATGTCTAACTCGCTGAGGCTCAATCAATTCTATTCTAAAGAATTATACGATTCGCCAGTCACATATGGTTTGTATATTGATATCATTTTACCTAATGGATCATCACGAACGCGGTGAACCTCAAGTGGGATTTGGTTTAAAGGGAAGGTACAACATTGGAATTTGGTAACTTTCGTAATTCCTTGAAAATGTTTGTAGTAGTTCCAAACAGAAATATAAATGTTAAGAAACAATTAATTGCAAAAGAAGATCAGGGCGTTTTTTCATCAAAGAAAGCTACAGGCCTACAGTGTTATAGCTGACCGAATCTGGAGGTCAATAGAGAATAATATTGCCCTCTGGCTAGCGATAATGTCAGCTAATACTATGGTACTGTTTTATGAAATAACTAAAATGTCCAAATAATATTAAACGGAGTCATAAAAGATGGCGAAGGGCGAGAATAAGTGTCTCCAATAATGTCTTATAATCCATATCAGTGATGCATGAATTCACACTGTAGGAGGGAGCAAACGCATTTTGATAATATTCTAAACGTGTAGCCTACCCGTACAAATGGCATAACAACATGGGGTGCCATGGCCGAGCAGTTTAGTGTATTGGACTTGATGGCTGAGTCGTCAGAGTGTGGGTTGGAATCCTGGCTGCGACCATGGTGCTTGTGTCCCTGAGCAAGTCACTTAACTATAATTGCTTCTCTTCACCCAGAAGTATAAATGGGGACCTTTGAGGGCAGAGATGGTAATTGTGTTTGATTAAGCTCGTTACGCTACACATTTAGCAGCATGGGCTGCATACTCCCCAGGGAGTTGAGATGGTTCTAGGAATGATATAACTGGCCCGATGACAGGGGTAATAATGTTCATGCGCCATGAGCGTCAAACTTGGCGGATACCGGCGTAATAAGTGTCCATTATCATTTTTAAAAGGGAAATATAAACAGGTTGATGAAAATTAAGGGAGTACAAGGTAATAATTTAAAGGTGCCCAATTTAAAGGTGCCGAATCCAGGTTTAGCTTAAAACAAGTCCTCCTGAGGTAAAATGTACAAGCTTGGTGATAAAAAAAGGTGGCGCTTTTCCCTCGTTGCCTCCTAAATTTGCAAGCTCAACAAAACAATACGATAATCAGTTTATACATAGCTTCAACCTTGCAGTTCAACCTGTTTCGTCCGCCATACATGATCCACGTACGTGACTGAAATTTAGGCTGGAGGGTAACATAGTCTTGCCCCTACACTGTAAAAATAGTGTTCAGAATTTAAACACACGCAAAATAAACGCGTTTAGGAAAGTGTTTCAATGCTAAACTGCCATCCTCTGTACATGTCACAAAGCTAAACGTGCTTAGATTTTTGACACCAGTTCGTATGGTTTTTAGCGTTCAAACACACATCACAGAAAAGCACAATCTAAACATGTTTTAGGCTAAACATGTGAAAGAAGTGAGTACAAGCTAAGTGTTTAGAAATGTGTTTAAATTCTAAAACACCATTTTTACAGTGTATGTGTGTTGAATACCAACACAAACTGATGCTTGCCCCACAATTTTTGAAT
The DNA here is from genome assembly GCA_029582265.1 of Zoroaster sp. YZ-2022. Lineage (NCBI taxonomy): Eukaryota > Metazoa > Echinodermata > Asteroidea > Forcipulatida > Zoroasteridae > Zoroaster > Zoroaster sp. YZ-2022. Next base: position 2,827,222 of record CM055831.1, read on the forward strand.
AATTTACACAGTCCTCATTGTAAAGGCCATGCACGTAAATAACAAGATGTATGAGTTGTTTAGGTATAATTAATAATTATATTTTTGGATCGCGATGCAGCTCCCGGGGTTAGTGTTATGTCAGTAGGGAAGCATGCGTAGTCCTGCCGTTGTTTCATCTTTGAAGATAACCCAATTACAATGAACCCTCTGTCTCTCTCGTTCTCTCTCTCTTCAGGTTATCCGTCTTTTCCGTCTACAGACTTAACTCCTTGCAAGGCTAGAGGGCAAATGCGTCATAAGTGCCTTACAAGATAAACAATTGTACAAGCAGACGACATGTTGTCTTCTCGCACAGAAAAGGGTGGCAATTTGATGTATGAAACATGTCCGTCTAATCGCAATAAGATTATTGTGAAGAAAAAAAACCTAAACATATTATCACGAGAGGGCGCTTTAATGTAAAATCCAGGTCTCATGAATAATGTATACAAAAATATTGATTTTGTACCGTTCCCCGTTGGCTTGCACTTTCAATACAAATTGCACTAGAGCACATCGACTGCACAATAAGAAATACGGAAATATTATCCACTTCTTGTTTACAACATACCGGTATATATAAGATGGGATATTGGTCTGCTTGTCAAGAAATCATGGGGACAGCTAGTCGATTGAAGAAAAACGAAATGAATATAAGAGATGTTGACTCGGGATACAAACAAAATATATACAAAGAGTATATTGTGGGTAATAATTGAGGAAACAGGTATTGAAAATGGTAAAAGCAGCTGTTTGCAAAATGATTAGCTTGCTAAACGTGATATAGCTACGGAGGCCTTTGGGAGCCATTCCCACAACCGAAGGGTTATGTTTCCACCTTTCCCCACTGAAAAGAAAACATAAGGGCTTTCCAATCCCGATCCTCAATTCCCTGTCTGATTATCCAGAACATGTAGGCCTAACTACCATACTGTTGCGGTTCATCTTAAGACAAAGGAGGCATTTCTACTTTTGTAACTAAAAACCAACCTGCACTCTAAAAACTAAAGTGTTGAATCAACTTTTGAAAGAGTTCGGTCAGTGACAACTCTTTATAAAGTTGGATTTAACTTTAAAAAATTAAAGTTAGACTTAACTGTGTTAATTCAACACTTTGAGTTGAATTTAACTTTATTGATTCAACACTTTAGTTCTGAGAGTGTAAATTTGCATTTTAATGGTGAGCCCATGTACTATGTACCATTTCCCCAATTTGGGTCGCATTCCTCCTTTTTTGCCACATGACTCCGTCCCTTAAATAGGCCATGACATGTCTATTAAAAATATAAATATACGGTTGAGACAGCTGCTGTTGAAATATTAGTCTTGCGCTTCAGTAAATATATTGTTACAATTTTATATGCTTATATAGCCACCCTTGTATACATGCATACTCCAATATGCCACAAAAAGAAAAACTGCTAAGTACACAATGCTTTTTCTATGCATGCCTCAAAATATTCCATACTGTACACAAGAATGGTACATGGATACCCCAAAATGCCCCATGGGTCTGGGACAAGAGCAAAGTGTTCTGACCTTCACACAGTGTGTATATACCCCAAGTTACTGCACTGGTTTATTTCAAAATATCACGTTGTGACATTTTGAAGTATGGGTCGACTTTGTAAAGAACCACACTGATAATAGGAGGGTTAAAATTATAATTATAAATATTGGCAAATGTACAGTATTTATATTATCATCATAAAATAATTCGAGACGTCTGGCCACCAAACTGTGAAGGTGTTTCATCAAATCAACCACCCGGCCTGCTTCAATGTTTATGATAATGAAACATGATCTTAGCTCTACCCACTATTAGTTTAATCAGAAATAAACTGATCCTTTTAAAAATGAACTCCATGAGCAGTTGACGTGTGACGTCAAAGGATGGCTCATAACATTAAAAAAGATGTCTCACAGGGCAGCAAATTGTCAAGCGTATGCTGGCCATGTCGGCGCTTATCACGGGTGGAATCAGTCCCCTTTAATACGGTGAGTGCATTCACAGCACGACTCGCAGTGGGCCCCGTACGGGCGAGTTCGCTCGACTCTCTCGCCCGTCAATGTAATTCCGTAAACAAGAACTGAACGAGACAACATTATGCTTAATGTTTATGATTCAACCTCGTAGCGCAGCGGGAATAAATTAATATGGTTAGGGGGTTCTCTCTAAGGGAATGAGTTCAATTTGTTTTTGAAATGAACTTATTGCCTCTTTATATTGGTAAAGGTTTATTTGAAGAAAGTCACATGGAATGTTAAGGTAAAATATACCATTGGTGAACTGCCATTCTCCTGTGCCTCACACCATTAATAAAGATACGAACAAAATAATTAACCCTTACACGTTTAGAACTCATTACATGGTGTTGAATAACGAGAAAATAGTGAAAGTGCATTCAGAAATTTCGAAGGTCGAACACGATTTAAGTTGTTATTTATTATAAAGTGTACCAAAATTCTTGAGAATTTTGTTTCTTAAAAACCATAGTATCTCAGAACGAAATTCTTCAAAGGATGCTTAATTTAATCAATATTAAAGTCAATAAGTTTCATGTAAAACCGTGTCATTGAGAATGACAAAGGTATAAATTGCCTTTAAGTTTCTTATTCAAATTTCAAATTAATTACCTGTTTTAATATTCACAAATTCCTGTCTTACATTTAAAAATGCTTAAAACCCAATGATGACGTAGAACTATAAACACAAATCATCAATAATTGTAGACATTTTGTAGAGCTCACATCTTTATCCACAATGACAAAATAATACGCATGAGGCTGTAAACCGACATGTCCCTTTCCACGCATTCTTCAAAATTGAATTTGAATGCTGAATACATGCAAATATTATTGGATTAGCCCAAACCTGCATACATGCGGAGCTATTTCATTACAGGGCAGAAACATCGACATATATGGTCACTATGAAACTGTTGTTCGAAAATAATTTTGTATGATTTGAAAAAAGGCTTGTCTTGCATTGGTACACAAGTCTGTTATTTTCATCAAATTTGAGGCTGATTAGGATGTTGAATTGGCAGTAAATTAAAGCTCTGCGCCACAAAAAATATCTTTAAGATTGTTATAACTCACGATGTTATGCTCGCTTTCTTACCAAACATTTCGTTAACTTATTTTGTCTGGTGTGGTTTCATCACAAAGAGAGACAATTGGAACTTAACATGTTTAATTAAATCGACAGAGTATATTCTGTTAAAGGATTGCATTGGAATACCAATACATGGTGATAAGTTGATTTTGAAATCATCAAAATATCACACAATGGAAAATTTACTTGAAAATTGTTTGAACAATAGGGAAATTGTCCACAATGTAGCTCCAATTATTGAATAAGGCAATCAACCCTGAATCCTTTATTAATGTCAGGAATACAAATGATTTGTCATACCTATAATTATAAACAAATAAACATTAAACAGGGTCTATACATCCACGCATGTGTATTTTCGTTGGTGATTGCATGGATTATTAATAAGTGACCAATTGTACTTTAAACCTGGGTTGGTTATTGAAAGGTTCGCTGCTCGAACAAACTGATATAATGAAGACATCAAAACGTAGGACGAACATAACAGATGGCTCGGTTTGATTCATATGAAATTGCTTGGCTGCAGTAATGACAGACATCTTATAGACAATGTGACGTCTCATAAAACACTATACCGACATCTGGACACTGAACAAGCTCATCGCCAACGTTCAAGACCTTTATAACTTGATTTCATCAACATCGCCAACATTAAATTTTCCCCCATCCTCGTTTATTCATAAACTAATTAATTTATTGAATGAAGACATGAAAATGTATTCATGAAATGATTGGCAAATTGGTTGTGTTATAACGCACGGTCTGAGACAAGTCAGGACACGTATACATACATGAATCAGAGACATAGCTCTTCAAACACCAGTGAACACTTCAGGTAAAATGTGCTATGTAAATGCATCTATACTTAGTCAAGATATATGTACAACCAACCTGTGAACGTTTATTTCATTGTGTGGTTAACAGGAAAACAGTGAAAATGCATTCAGATTGTTCGTATTCAATTTTCTTTAAAATTCTGACCTCTGACATAAAGATCAAGATAATTATGTTCGATCATCAATGTAACACCGAATAATGTTTATACAAAACTGTGAACTATGTTTATACAAAACTATGAACTATGCATTTTACTAAAATGCCCAGAATTTGATGCCAGTATAAAGCTTTGGTTAAATGTCTGTAAATACATCTAGACGTATACATAAATCAACATGTAAAAGTTTCAAGTGAGGTATATATTGTGTTATCATTAACAAGCATGTGAATATGTTTTCAGATCAGTTGTGTTAATTATAACGTGACATTAGATAATCAGTTGGTGATACCTTCTCTATGGGAATACATTTCAGATTTACAGTGTCTAATCCTCCACTAATTTCATCTACAAGACATTGCCCTCCCACGTCCAGCCGAGATGCAATTCTAAAATGAGTCATTCCTCTGCAATCTAAAAATAATTTGATAACATACCATTAAGGGATTGACTGACACCACACAGTGTCCATCACCAATGTATAAATACCGCAAATACAGGAGGACATCGGTCGAAAGCAACTGTGTCCTGTCTGGCCGACAGCTGTCGATGAGGTACTGGTAGCTCAGCGTGTGCATGGTTCAGACCTTTGAGGAATCACCGATGGGTTTTACAAGATCAAGCTGCGCCGGTCAAGATATCAACGTCACAAAACATGTGTAGGCCTAAAGTCACACTGTTTTATCTTAAGGTGATGGATACTTGCTGACTGGGTAATACACCTTTACAAGGTACACCTTGGGTAATTAATTACCCTGATTACTAATTTACAAACATCCCGATAAATAATTTCGTCTGAAATGCTGTCATTTTTTTTTTTTTTTTTTAGAAAACGTGAAATTTAGTACAAATTATCATTTTCCACATTAGAATGAATGCAAACAAAACAAAGTGCATTTGCATTATTTTCGCGTAAATGACACAATGAAATGAGCCGAAATTTTCCCAGGTTGACAAAGACGAAGACAGTAGATAATGGCGACAACGTGAGAGCAAAGATCAAGCTCTCAGAATCATTTGTACTGCGGAGGATAAAAGATGTGTCGATGTCAATAAGATGATAATGATATGATGATAGTCCAAACTATGCGTCAACGAAGTCACGATGTGGAAATATTCAATTTCATACACAATCCATCAAAGCGAAAAATGCTATTAAAAGACCCAAAGCTGTTCAGACATACCCCGTGTTTCTTTTCCTTCTAGACTACAAGACTGGAGGCTTGCGTAGAAGCAGTCATGCAGCTATAGTAATGAAATACACGCGATGGTGCAACATGCGACCAATCTGAATCACCGGACAATTTGATCAGCTTAAAAGAACTCAAGACAACATTATGTTTAGTAGCTTCCTGAAAATGTTTCTTTATTGATGCAAAATTATGTATTCATCTTACAGTATTTCAGAAAATTCTCAACTATAGGAAGATGTGTTGACATGCATACATAATGACATGTCTAATCAGTAATGTTAATGTATGATAAATTTACTGATACACAGTTGAGACCGTCTAGACTTCCATCTTTAAAAGACGTAATCGACGGTTATTTCCAAAGCTAAAATAATGCTGCTGACCTGGTGCTGGTATTCTCTTTACAAATTCCAATAAGTTTATCGGTTAAAGTTCTCTCTTCCGAAATTCCACATATGAATGATCATGAACACGAAAAAACTGAATCCAAATTTAATTTTCCTCGTTAAGGACACAGTGTAACAAGCTGAAAGTTTCAAAGGTTTGTTAAAACAGAGTAGGCCCCAAGTGTACTTACATAATCAGTGTTGTACTTAGAGAATCAGTGTTCTACTTAGAGAATCAGTGTTGTACTTAGAGAATCAGTGTTGTACTTACAGAATCAGTGTTGTACTTACAGAATCAGTGTTGTACTTACAGAATCAGTGTTGTACTTACAGTATCAGTGTTCTACTTAGAGAATCAGTGTTGTACTTACAGAATCAGTGTTGTACTTAGAGAATCAATGTGTTGTACTTACAGAATCAGTGTTGTACTTAGAGAATCAGTGTTGTACTTACAGAATCAGTGTTGTACTTAGAGAATCAGTGTTGTACTTAGAGAATCAGTGTTGTACTTACAGAATCAGTGTTGTACTTAGAGAATCAGTGTTGTACTTACAGAATCAGTGTTGTACTTAGAGAATCAGTGTTGTACTTAGAGAATCAGTGTTGTACTTAGAGAATCAGTGTTGTACTTAGAGAATCAGTGTTGTACTTAGAGAATCAGTGTTGTACTTACAGAATCAGTGTTGTACTTACAGAATCAGTGTTGTACTTACAGAATCAGTGTTGTACTTAGAGAATCAGTGTTGTACTTACAGAATCAGTGTTGTACTTACAGAATCAGTGTTGTACTTAGAGAATCAGTGTTGTACTTACAGAATCAGTGTTGTACTTAGAGAATCAGTGTTGTACTTAGAGAATCAGTGTTGTACTTACAGAATCAGTGTTGTACTTACAGAATCAGTGTTGTACTTAGAGAATCAGTGTTGTACTTACAGAATCAGTGTTGTACTTAGAGAATCAGTGTTGTACTTACAGAATCAGTGTTGTACTTACAGAATCAGTGTTGTACTTAGAAAAAAGTACAGAAAAGTAATTCTGTCTGAAATGCTCTCAATATAGAGGAAACACAACAAATAATGCACATTTACAAAAAGTTACCAATAAATAAGTTACCAATGGTAACTTTTCTCTCCAAGTTTTTAACTGTACAAAATTGTAAATGATTTTTCACCATTGTATCTTGATAATTAGCTGAAACTTTCACAGGCGAATTATTTTATGATTTAAAGGGAGAATATCATCACGATCAACAGGGCATGGAATCAGAGTGCTAGTTTTAGATTAACCCAGTGACTGGAAATAATACCCCACATGATAAGGTCATATTACCGTTGCTGCTGCATAAATGTGCCAGTATTTTTAGTCACTGTGTTCATCTTAAAATAGGACACCGATTCCATGCCCTGTTGAAAGTCTGCTCTGATCGTGACGACAGTGTCCCTTTAACGAAAGTAATGATACCTATATATAGAAGCAGTTTTGCCAACAATACAAAAGTTATATGTGTTCTATACCTTCCCGTTAAGGTACATCGTTGGTAATGATGGCAAAAACTGCATCGAGTATCCTTACTTTCTTTGAATCACGATATACATGAAAAACAACCTGTGAAAAGTTCAGCTCAATGTGTCTTATTGAAAAAGCACTTTAGACAGAATAAATATTCAAGAAAATTTGTACCTTAACCATTTTCAAATCAAGTTCACTTTCGGTTATTTAATAATTCGGTAAATATGTTATCAGGTAAACATAATTTCCAACGGTGTAGCTCCCTTTAAAATGAAATTGAGAAGACCATTAGAAATTCAGATGAACCTGAGCTACCATCGCCATAATTCCACATAAAACAACCACTGGATCACGAGTGCCATGGTCGAGCGGTTTAGTGCGTCGGATTTGTGTTCTGATGGCTGAGTCGTCAGAATGTGGGTTAGAATCCCAACCGCGACCATGGTGCTTGTGTCCTTGAGCAAGACACTTTACATTAATTACTTCTATCCACCCAGGGGTAAATGGGTACCTGTGAGGGCAGAGTTGGTTGTTGTGTTTGATTAGCCCATATGCGCTGTAATGGCAGCAATTGAGCTGTATACTCCCCAGGGAGCTGAGATGGTTTCAGGAATGATTTATGCGCCTGATGCGCCTGATGAGCAGGGGTAATAATATAATGCGCCTTGAGCACCAGTTTGGTGGATACGTGCGCTATATAAGTCCACATTATTATTATTACGTGCATTCGTTATTGGTCACCGTGGACGATATTCAAATTAAAATATTCTGCGTTTGTTGTCTGTAATACTTGGACTCTGACCACAGGCTTCATAGGGGCAATATTACTTTTTAATTTAAACATGTTGTACTGCAAGACCCTTCGCTAAGGGATGCAGATCCATATATTTATACAGATTTAATTATACAATTTGGAGATTTGGAGTGGAATGATTCACCATTACGTAGACGAGGGATATACTTCTTGAAGACTTCTTTTATCAGTGTACTAATAATGATATCATGCACATTATAATAGTGTTATTTGATGGGGCTAATGGGCTGTTTTAATTAATAAAAGAAAAATAGAATGGGTTATATTATCCAGAAGAGTCTACTGTTATATGCAAGGGACAGGGGACACAGGGTCTAGAAATGGGGGAGGCACATGGCAATAGGAGGATACTGCTAAAGAAAAAGGGAGCACAAAAATGACGTATGGTAATTATACACTGTAAAATATTGTGTTAACAGTAGTTTTTCTGTTGAAAAGAATCAAAAATTTACAGTAGAAATTGCTGTTTTCAGATTTTACTGTGAATATACAAAAATGTGCTGTTTCTAAATGGTTACGTTCCTGTTCTCTGTAAAGTTACAGTAGGTCTGCTGTTGATGCACAAGGGAAAATTCTGCTGTATAACAGAGAATCTGCTGTGTAATAAATAAGTCTCCGTAATGACAATTGCCAAAACAACTTGCTGTAAATGAACAGCCATTTTGCATGTACAGTGGTGTACATGCATGGATATATAAAGGTTTGGGAGAACACAGCTAACAAATGGGGCCACAGAAAAATAAATATAAATAAATAAAAATTACCTGCACGCTGATATAAAAAGTATGTCAGATGCCCCACTTTAACAACCCCTGGATCAGCCAATGACAAGGGAGCCCGTGAATACAAACAATTTCAGTAAATTCGATTATTTGAAAAAAGAAATAATTTATACGCCCTCTTTAAATTGTGAAGGTTATATGAATGAATTATCTTTTGACCGGTCCTTAAACTCGTTCAGCCTTTGTAATGATAATTGGTGTATTATTGTCATCTGAATGGACCATATTTGCATTGCTTTCTTTGTTAGCCAACCGGCCGCAGACGACATTCATAACGATTCCCGCTGATTCTCCATGGCAACCAGAATGAGATATCACTCTTCATAATGGCTCTTTTGGAGTGTCTCTCAAATTCATCGCTCAGAGCGGTTCTGGAGAATATGATCGCGCCAGTCTGTCGTGGTTAGCTCCTACTCGGATAGCGGTTAGGCCTGTATCACTTATCATGATGATTGCGTTATTTGTCGCTTTCTTTAAAGGTTAGGTATAGGATAGGTAAAGTTGGGGAAAAAAATCTTCTAAAAGTAAACGTGCTTTGTTTGAATCAAGATATACATTAAACAGAAATCTGTGATCGTTTAAGCTTATTACATTGTGTCGTTAACAAAAAAATAAAAATGCATTCAAATGTGTTGTTTTAATTCCAATGTTATTGATTTTTTTTTACATTACCAATCCCATACTTTACCTTTTGATTTTAAAAGGGAAAACAGAATATTAACATAAACATGACACAAATTAATTAAATGCATTTGTTTGTGATGAATTGCTTAATTAATATTTAATCTTAAATTCGAAAAATAAAACCTACTTTTTTTACAAATTGAATTGTCTCTTTAAAATATTTCAATAAATCACCAAACAGCCGTCTATTTCCAAAAATGTAAAAAAAAAAAAAAGCATTGTTATTTATTTAGCACGTTAAGGTTATTAATGCGCCTGGATCCTGTATCCATCAGGGGCTACAGAACTAAATCAATTATAATTTTAGAAAAAAAATCTTCGTATTTTATCACTGTCTTTAAAGAGACAATGTCGTGACGATCAACAGGGCATGGAATCAGAGTGCTAATTTTAGATTAACTCAGTGACTGAAAATAATACCCCACATGATAAGCTCATATTACCGTTGCTGCTGCATATAAATGAGCCATTAATATTCAGTCACTTTGTTCATCTTAAACTAGGTTACCGATTCCATGCCCTGTTGAAAGTCTGCTCTGATCGTGACGATATTGTCTCTTTAAACCATTACAGTGTGTTATATTTATATTTACGAAAGAGTAAAATATGATTAACGTTGGCGAATGGATAACATATAATTTTATTTCCAATTACATAATTTAAAGAAGTTAAATTGTTTTTTAAGAAGATACCTCAAAAGATATGTATATTTTCTTTAAAAAACTGAAATGCGCCAATCGCAAAAAATATCCTATCTTAAATTTACGTTGATTTCAACAATTTATTTTTGAAGAAATGTATCATAAAACTAACCAGTGAAAGTTTCATCAAAATAGCTGCAAAAACTGTTACATATTTATTTTTTTAATTTTTTTATTTAATTTTCTTTTTTAATTTTGCGAACAATTTCTGGACGGCAACTTTGTGTAAATTCGACATAACAATTCCTAATTTAACAATTCCCAATTTCTCTAAGATGAAAGCACGGAATCAGACGGAATAATTTCTTAAGATGGTTGATACATATACCAAATTTACCCCCAATTGAGAATAATTAATACTCCACCATGCTAATTAATTGATTACATAATCTGGAAATAACCAACATTGTATCTTCCCTTTAAACATGATCTCTTTAACACACATAGGAAACACATTATAACCATCCATCCAGGGAAACGAATTACGGCGAATACATTTGAAACGATGAAAAATGATCAGCCACAACATTTCTCTGGGCCGGCAAGTATTACATTTCACAGACCGTTTTAATTGCCTCAAAATTTATCTCGAAATCACAAAGTAATATGCTTTTATATAATTTGCCTTGTCAAAACTTTCAAAGCGAGTCTCACCGAACGTTTGTATCAGTAAAACGGTTAAATCAAAATATATTTATTTAAGAAAATAGGAACAAAAGATATAACTGAAAAATACAATTATATCTGCAGAAACGTTGAGTAAAAACCTCATAGGTTTAGTTCTGTTATGAATCGTGTATACATCCATTGATATGTTTGAATATACTAATGTAAACAAACCATCCCCATGCATAAAGTTCACATTATTCAAGATGACATCCTATAATACCAAACTCATCGCATTATCTCATGTTCCCCACTCCCCGGGCGCTGGGCGCCTGTCACGTTTGTGAAGATTGGATTTCCATCATCCAAACCTCTCTCATAAGCCCTATAGGCCAGTACTACTTAGTCAGGCGTCTTTGTTATTTAAAACATACAATCATGCTTCTAAACAAGGTGCAACATTGGTAAATACCGGAATGCAAAATTATTATTAAGGCTTTACAAGACTTCACACTTTACAAAGAATCAAGCGAGATCTACTGAAACCAACCTCTGGAAGTTTCAGCACCATTCATTTTGTCACTAACGAGAAAATAATGAAAATGTATTAATATTTCTTTTGTATTCGTTCTTATGTAGAAAATCATGGCCATGATCCAATATTTTCCATACATTTCACGTTTTTCAAAAATGCAGACTGTCAGAAAGAATAATTTATTCTGTGTTTGGTACCAACACCAACTTAAAGGGACAATCGTCACGATCAACAGGGCATGGAATCGGAGTGCTAGTTTTAGATTAACTCAGTAACTGAAATAATATCCCCACATGATAAGGTCATATTACCGTCTCTGCTTCATAAATGTGCCAGTCATTTTCAGTCACCGTGTTCATCTTAAAGTTGTACACTGATTTCATGCCATGTTGAAAGTCTGCTCTGATTGTGATGATATTGCCCCTTTAACATACGTTTATAGATTATAATTCAGATCTTTTTGTATACAATTTAATTATTACCAATGACGGGGTACAATAACTCCTTTAAATTAACCCAACTATTATCCGAAAGCTAACTTAACATTAAGTTGGTATAAAGGTACCAATTATCCAGGAAAATTACTGTCAAAAAATGTGCCATTATGGCGACCTTTGAAACAAGTATTTTCTGTAAAAATTGTGAATGTTTTTTCACACTTTTGTTATGACTTACAGACTTTCACCGGGTGGTTGTTAAATGTATGTCTTGATTCAAAGATAGTGTGCATACTCATAGAAGCAGTTTAGCCAACATTACCAATGTTGTACCTTCCCTTCAATGTATATCTTGATTCAAAGAGAGTAAGCATACTCATAGAAGCAGTTTAGCTAACATTACCAATGCTGTACCTTCCCTTCAATGTATATCTTGATTCAAAGAGAGTAAGCATACTCATAGAAGCAGTTTTGCCAACATTACCAATGTTGTACCTTCCCTTCAATGTATATCCTGATTCAAAGAGAGTAAGCATACTCATAGAAGCAGTTTTGCCAACATTACCAATGTTGTACCTTTCCTTCAATGTACATCTTGATACAAAGAGAGTAAGCATACTCATAGAAGCAGTTTTGCCAACATTACCAATGTTGTACCTTCCCTTCAATGTATATCCTGATTCAAAGAGAGTAAGCATACTCATAGAAGCAGTTTTGCCAACATTACCAATGTTGTACCTTTCCTTCAATGTACATCTTGATTCAAAGAGAGTAAGCATACTCATATAAGCAGTTTGCCAACATTACCAATGTTGCACCTCCCTTCAATGTATATCTTGATTCAAAGAGAGTAAGCATACTCATAGAAGCAGTTTTGCCAACATTACCAATGTTGTACCTTTCCTTCAATGTACATCTTGATTCAAAGAGAGTAAGCATACTCATAGAAGCAGTTTTGCCAACATTACCAATGTTGTACCTTCCCTTCGATGTATATCTTGATTCAAAGAGAGTAAGCATACTCATAGAAGCAGTTTGCCAACATTACCAATGTTGCACCTTCCCTTCAATGTATATCTTGATTCAAAGAGAGTAAGCATACTCATAGAAGCAGTTTTGCCAACATTACCAATGTTGTACCTTTCCTTCAATGTACATCTTGATTCAAAGAGAGTAAGCATACTCATAGAAGCAGTTTGCCAACATTACCAATGTTGCACCTTCCCTTCAATGTATATCTTGATTCAAAGAGAGTAAGCATACTCATAGAAGCAGTTTTGTCAACATTACCAATGTTGTACCTTCCATTCAATGTATATCTTGATTCAAAGAGAGTAAGCATACTCATAGAAGCAGTTTTGCCAACATTACCAATATTGTACCTGCCCTTCAATGTATATCTTGATTCAAAGAGAGTAAGCATACTCATAGAAGCAGTTTTGCCAACATTACCAATGCTGTACCTTCCCTTCAATGTATATCTTGATTCAAAGAGAGTAAGCATACTCATAGAAGCAGTTTAGCCAACATGACCAATGTTGTACCTTTCCTTCAATGTTTATCTTGATTCAAAGAAAGAAATCATACCCATAGAAACAGTTTTGCCAACATTACAACCCCATTCACTTTCTCATCCTTTGATATACAACGTCTGTATTTATCCACAGAGAAAGGTAACTTCCTCATTTCTATTATTATCCATTACGCACCATTGCATCCATCAAGAAATCTACGGGAGAAAATGTCTTGTTACGCAGCGCATGAAGAGCAAAGAATTCAACCTAAATTATTGATTACAAAGAAGGGGTTATCGTTTCGGTTTGCGGTAACACCATGTGTTTATCTCAACTAACGTGAAGCTGAGATACAGGTTCTGAAAAGAACCGTATCGCACAACTCGTATCTCAACCTTCGTTAAGTGAGAAAGGTTCAAGGGAGAACCAATTTCGGGCAACTCGTTTTCTCTACTGTCGCTAAGTGAGAAATATGGTTCAGGGAGAACCACGGGGACTTCACGGGTTAATATGGTTCAGGGAGAACCTGAAGAAGATTAGAGCAGGCTAATCGAAACGTTGAGAATAACCCGTGAAGTCCCTATGGTTCTCCCTGAACCATATTAACCCGTGAAGTCCCCGTGGTTCTCCCTGAACCATATTTCTCACTTAGGCGACAGTAGAGAAAACGAGTTGCCCGAAATTGGTTCTCCCTTGAACCTTTCTCACTTAACGAAGGTTGAGATACGAGTTGTGCGATACGGTTCTTTTCAGAACCTGTATCTCAGCTTCACGTTAGTTGAGATAAACACATGGTGTTACCGCAAACCGAAACGATATCGATATTCCACCATGCAAAGCCTCAAAACTTATAAAAGAAGGGGTTGCAACATGTGTTTAAAGGAGTATCTCAAAATTCGTATAATTTAACTGACTTTGAGGCCTCATAGCAAGCAAATACTTCTAAAAGATAAAGACAAGTTGTAGTTGATTATGAAAATAACTGGTTCATGGTTAAAGCCATATTATACATTGGTAATCGAGAAAAACATAAATGATCAAAAAATAACTATGTAAAGTTGAAGATGGTAATTTTAATTGCTATAAATAAATAAAAAAATAAAAAAATAAAAAAACAACTGACATGATTTTTTTTCATTCGAAGACATACATTCTACGTACGTACGAATACATATGAACAATCTTAAAGCATTTTCAACTATTCTTTCGTTATTAATGACACAATGAAATAAACTGAAATATTCACATCTTGATTCTTATTAAGGATAGATACATTTACAGATATTTTATTTTATTTGATTTCCCAGATACACTGAAAAAATCACCTCCCAAGCACCCCGGATCGACCAGGACATAATTTTACATATTAAAGGTAACTCTTAATTCTGTTGTTCACCCACGGATCCAATATTCACAATCTTCCCACAACGAGGCCTCACCATAACCCAGGCACTTCACAATTTACGGTCAATTAAACGGGTCAATCAATACTGCATGTGGAAGGTTTGCTAGCCTCGCGAGGATATTAAAGTCTCAGCTTCTGAACAAATCATGTTGCACAAGAATAGTTAAATGCGTTTCAATGTTCAGTACCCCTGTAGCGGCCTCTGAAGACCCCAAGGGTACCTCACTATATCTCTCGACCGACTGCCAGTCAGATCACACGGCGAAGATGTTTACTGTATTCTCCGTCTCCTGGGTAACCCTGTATTCCCGGGTTACCCCCCCCTCTCTCTCTCTCTCTCTCTCTCTCTCTCTCTCTCTCTCTCTCTCTCTCTCTCTCTCTCTCTCTCTCTCTCTCTCTCTCTCTCTCTCTCTCTCTCTCTCTCTCTCTCTCTCTCTCTCTCTCTCTCTCTCTCTCTCTCTCTCTCTCTCTCTCTCTCTCTCTCTCTCTCTCTGACCTGAGACTAAAGACAAGATGTCGATCGATCTCATCAAATATTTAAGCGATGGTTTCATGCGAGAGAAACACGGTTGCCTAGGGAATGAATTAATGCTGTGGATTCTGGTTAATTGTATGCAGCATACTATGCAGTAAACACTGCGCCTTAAAAATGTATATATATTTTTGTTAACAAACTACAATGAATAATTATGTGTCTGAAAATTGTTATATATAGTCCAATACTAATTGATTTCTACTGAATGTAACATTTGAAGGATATCAATTCAGGAAAACATTTCGTATAAACTATAAAACAACATTTATAGATATTATTAAGATCATTAGACTTTATGAACTCAATATGATGATATAAAAGTTAAGCTATTTGCTTAAGTCTAGACTTCTAGACTGCGCTAGACGAAGAATATATCGTCACTTGGTTGATATTATCATTCCCCTCCAAGACGATTTAATAAAAAAGTAACATAACATTTCATTCGCACTCAACATTAATCATGTAGAAAACAAGTCACATGATTATTCCCAATACAGCAGTCTTGACACGGGGGTATCTGGTCCACTCTGTGCTCGACATTTATACGATTAAGTTCATATGCAGGTCAACAAATTATTAAGACGACTGAAGAAAAGATAGAACGCGTCGATGCACGCTGTACTGAAGACGGGTCAGTGTACCACCTATTCAGATATATATATACGTCGATCACTGCAGTGAAGATGCCATTCGCACAATTAATACATATTGTATCACGACATACCGCACTGTTTGTGTATATACAACCGAGGTATTTGTGTGTGTTTGTGTATATACAAGGTATATACAACCGAGAGATTTGTTTAAGGTTATAAATTCACTATTCAGTTTAGTTTTGATATGACATCATTATTTCATCAGTAGTAGTCCTTTATTTAATAATAATAATAATGTGTGGACTTATATAGCGCACGTATCCACCAACTAAGTGGTGCTCAAGGCGCATTATATCATTACCCTGCTCATAAGGCTCATAAATCATTCTTGAAACCATCTCAGCTCCCTGGGGAGTATACAGCTCAATTGCTGCCATTACAGCGCATATAGGGCTAATCAACAAACTCTGCCCTCACAGGTACCCATTTAACCCCTGGGTGGAGAGAAGCAATTATGGTTAAGTGTCTTGCTCAAGGACACAAGTGTCACGGCCGGGATTCGAACCCACATTCTGCTGCTAACACCAGAACTTGAGTGCGGTAAGCTAGACCGCTCGGCCACGACACTCCCATATTTATATTTATTTTCCAAAAGACATGTACAAACTACCTCATTTAATAAAGAAAAATTTTCCGAATGTTCTGAAAAATGTTCTGAATAATGAATGTACACAAATGTTGAGAAAACAAGTCAAGGACATAAGCGGAAAATGTTAGTCTTGCGGAGGTATTTGGTATTTGTAGTCACGCTGCTTGCCCGTCTGGGTACCCGTTTGCCAATATGTCATTACCAAAAGTCTTGGAACTTAGAAATTAGTTGATCTATACAAAAATAATACAATTCACAGTTGTACTTTGTCTGTTGGATTTTCATGATGCAATAGACCAGAAATTAAGTACCAGTCAGTTTTCTAGAACTGTAGAAATGATACTTATACCAAATACAGACATTTAGACACTTCATCGATTCAAATCCAGTATATGTTAAATGTCTGTATATGCATCCATACTTTATAAGAATCAAGGGAGTTTTACAAAATCAACCTGGGAAATTTTCAGCTATTTTTATGTCGTTCTTGAGAAAATAGTGAAAGATTTTTCGTTTTTATCCCAAGGTGGAATTTACATGTCCGGAGGAAATTTGAGAAATAATTTGCATAATTGTACTAAAAATAATAGGCCTATCACCTTAAACAGAAATATTTCAAGGGATGTTTGATACCATCATTAACTTTACACGAGGTAAGTTTCATGTCAATCCGTAATCATTTATGATTGTCGAGAATACAACTTGCGCAAAAGGACCTTACGATGCAACAGAACCAAGAGAAATAAAAGAGTTATGAATATCTCATTTTGTTTCAAAATAGAAACACGAAATAAATGTCATGTCCTTGCGGGGGCCCCTATGAATTTCACAGCAGACAAGCGAATATTTATTATGCATACTATCTATTTTCTGCCGTGTCATTGAAAGAGACAATTTCCATCATTTATAATCTAGTAAGGCAATGCTAATAATAGAACATCTGAAGAGACCAACGGCTGTTTTATGATCGTTGTTTCACCTATTTTTTAAAGCAACAACATTCAAAATGGGCATTTCAATATAAACTAGTATGTTCGTTTGACAAATAACACAAAATTTAATCAACGTCATCAAATTATTTTTCACTTTCAAGAAATGTTACATAAATAGCCGCCACCGTTTCATTTTCGATCCACCCCATTAGGCAGCAAAGCTTGTACGACCTTACTGCTTGTACGATCTTAAACCAATATTGTCTCACTGGATGTATACTGCATTCATCTCATAGCTAATTGCTATCTACCGTAGATAGCTTTTACTTCATTCTACTGTAGATAGTTGATCGAATGCAACAGATCAAACAACTCCAGTGGGCCCTAAGGACTAATCATCATATTTCAAATGCTAATGGTGACATGTTACATGTACTGTATGTTTACTGTGTATAAAAGTTCCCGTGTAGAAGCAACCACCATTACAGTAACATAAGTAACCATGCTTGTTGAAGTGGCACCATAGCGACACCAATCAAGTACCTAGATACCGGTAGTAAAGTTGAGTTGGGAATTGAATGTTATTGTCAAATGAGTTTCTTTTATTGAAGACGACAAGTTCAGTTTTAACCATTACCATTCCCCAGTTTTGCATATAATTATAGAGTATGTAAATAAGGTCATAAATATTAATGTTTTCTCAGTAATGTGATTCTAATTCAAATGCGTACCAAAATATTTAAATCAGCAAGCTTTATTTATTTCTTGCGTATGTTTCATACAAAGAACAAAACCGGAAGCTCGTTAAATATTTTAAAAATAACAAACCATTTTTAAAGTAGCAAACTATGATTGCAGATATAACAAGAAATTTTGTAGTCTGCGGCCTAGCTCAATAAACGTTAGCAATTTTACCTGGATGCTTTTGGAAGTAAAATATTATGGAGAAGCTCACACGCTTTGTGTGTTTCTGCGCCAGGGGGCGGATCCTGGGTGGAAAATAACAGGGTACCGGGTCACGCTACCATAAAGAGGGGCACACGACCCACAAATTTGGAAATAGATGTTAAATGTTGATGGTTTGCACCTTACGCATTGTACGTGTTGTGTTTTCTTTCAACAACTCAGGGCAACTGGCATCCGTTATCTTTCGAAGGAAATTTTACAATAAAATACACCATTGGTTTTGTCATCTCTCCATGCATTTTTTTTTGGTAAACGGAGAATATATGACATCGACTCTATGTTACCCGTTGACAAAAGAAAATAATCTTTTTAAATTTACAATGCATGCATATTTGCATTTCCTCTGCTCAGAGCAGTAAGGACTTATACACACTTGATGACAATTTTATTGTTTAATGACAAAAGGTCTTATAAGATTAATTAAGTGTAATTACCTAATTAAGTACAAGATAATGGGTCTTGAGTGCTAAATATAAATTGTGAGTACTACCATTGTTAAATAAAACATAAATCCAAATAATTAAGTTTTCTTAACATAATGAAATGGCACGTAATTTATAGGTCTTATAAGTCATTTCTGCTCACACATTGCATGTATAGATCTTATAAGTCCTTTCTGCTCACACATTGCATGTATAGATCTTATAAGTCCTTTCTGCTCTGACCCGACGATTTATTAAATATATCAATGGTGTGTGTATGTACGGTGAGGGAGGAGCTGAATTGATATACCTCGTTATATATGTTAAAAGGCCTATATTTCGACATTCAAATTTCAATAGAGATATTTAAATCTTCTGAATGAAACAGCTGCATTCAGACAAATTGCTTTTTATCTAATACTCTTTCAATACGAGTATAGAGTTACCCCTATCTTCATCACATATATCCCTAAAAAACCATTACTGATATTGCAGGTTCCGGCTTGATACTTCAGCTCAATATTTGATGCATTATACCGTGCTGCCGACGAGTCAAAATCAAGAGGCTTGTCGTGCCATCCACTTGCTGTGGTGTTGCAATTGCTGTACCTCCATTAAGCGGGTGAATTTTGTCCGGAAACTCATCCTTGTCATTTGTCTTTAATGCTAAACGAGAGTGACATATGCAGTCAAGAAAGATTCTTCAGAAGTTGTCCCTCAAAGTACTTTAAAATACTATGACTTTCACATTGAATTTTCTAACAATCCTATTATTTATGTCTATACCCCAAGGAAATATACAAACATTTCTTAAATTTATTTGCTTCGGATGTAAGTATATAAATCCTTGTTTGGATAATTGAATTTTAATGTATTCATGACTGTATAAAATAGGCCCTATATCTCAATTAATGCTGCATTTTGCTTTAAATCAAGTCCACAATTTGATTTAAAATTATGATTATTTCAATAAAAAAATATCTGGTCCTCGAACCGAAATAGAAAAATCAAATCAACTTAAACTAAACGCTGCAATACATCAGTCATTCAATAATATGTTCGCACCTTAGTAGCCCTGGGTATGCGAATATTACTTAATCGATAATATCGTGAATATTTTTTTGCTCATTCGATCGCCTAAAGAAACTACCGCCTTCTCTCCAGTATGCACGGCGCATTCTGACAGTTCTAAGGGCGAGCCCTACGACGTCATTGCCGTTTCCATGGAAACCCCTCATTTCGGATGTGGTTATAAGAGAAATATACATAATTCAAGCGACGGTTATGCTTCCACAGCATTTTGTGCGTAGATTTCCCTTACTATTCTGTCTAGAAGCGTAGCCCCACCTTTGCCGGCCCAAATGGGTATGTTGGTAAATGTTGGATTCTATCGGTACATACCCAAAGGGTTTGTTGGTAAATGTTGGATTCTGTTGGTACATACCCAAAGGGTTTGTTGGTCGGTGCATTCACTAAAATATCTTTGGCTCCAACTCTGTTGATCAAGTCTACACCACGGATGTTTACAAGTCAGTGGCATATCACAGTCGCAAAATGGTGTTCCTCTTTTTTGCTTCAGTTTAAAACGTATTTTTAATATCTTAATTGAAAAAGCTACACAATACTCTATTTGGATAACTACGATATAACATGAATTGATATGTAATTATAAAGTGTGTAAGAAAATTAAAAATCCGATGCGCGGGTCTGAGTCCAGAAACCAGAGGCTTTTTTTTAACATGTTCATATTCAAATTGTAGGCATATATTCCAATAGTGTTTAGTCGTATTTTGATTAAAGTGGAATTAATTTGTTCGCCTTTTTCAATTACTACAGTTTCAATGACATGTTTTGATATGTCGGGAGCCTATGTTCAGTTTACAATTAAATTTAATAATAAAGATATCTAGTGATGACTGTAATGTTATTATAAGAGTGTTGAACTTAAACCGCTCACGCTGTCTGATAGTTAAGGTCAACCATAGTAAATTATTACATATCCCGAAGATTAACAGTTTACTGGTTGGGGGCAACATATCAACCGTGTTTGCCCAATATTTCTTACAGTGTAACCTCTTCAGCTGTGCGTGTACAGTCTTACGTGCATATGGACTTGCGTTGTTGTTGTTGTTGTTGTTGTTGTTGTTTTTTTTTTTTGTGTGTGTGTGTTAATTTAAGGGGGCACTATTAGCCTACCTGTATGTTACTAACCTAAAATAAGCTCTGAGATATGCTTAATGGTTTCAAGATGGCACTGGTAACGACAATTCTAAGAAATTGTTCCGTTTGTGAAAACATGAAAACAAATTAAAATCTGAAATGTATCACTGGCTGGTGATAGACTGAACAGCCTACAAGTAACCTAAACCCATTTCTTTATTTTCTCTTTAACAACACAACAAAATATGCCGAAATATCCACATTTTGGCTTCTGTGATAGGACTAGTGATAAGTGGTGTCCAAACTCAACAACCTTTTAATCATCTTATATAACCCCTTTATACACTTTATTTAGTGATCACAATGCGTAATAATATAATGACGTATACATCAAATAGTGCCAGTGAATCTGTAAATAATAGTTCCAGTTTCCAATACCACAGGTTCTTATACAGAATATATGCATTTACATACATTTTACCTGCTGTGTTTAAATATATAGCATTCGACATATTACGTGTATAACCAGGAAACTGAATTAATGACAGATTCATTACATACAGTACCGGGTAATTGGTATTCCTGATCACATTCATTGTAGCCTATATAACAAACAATTCACTGAATGGCACAGTTGGTAGACCACTGGAAAGGTAACCCGGAGGTCACAGATTCTAGTCCCATTTCAGCCAAATTTCCTTTGCTCACTTAATTTCTGTACCTACATTCCCTTTTGGTTTATTTCATGATTTGAAAATACTTTCGACTTTGATTATCATAGAATAGGCTTTCTGCAATTTGCTTTTTAAAGTGAAATTACGACTGTTTTGTTTAAACGACTAAAATTATCACATTATTACATACAAAACTTACTTTGTGTGAGGTTGATGGTGGTATCAAACGTTAGTTGAAATATTTATAACTCAGGTGTTATAATTTTAGTAAAATTAGTTAAAATCATTTTTAGAATGAATTGCTGTCGTACAAAGACAGAAATTCCACGTTGAAATGCATACAATCTGAATGTATTTTCATTTTTTTCCTCGATGAAAAATAGCTGAAACCAGTGCTGGGCGATTATTAAAATTCGCTACTTGAGTAACCGCACAGCAATTACTCGCGAGTACTCGATTAATCACGAGTACTGACCCCATTTTTTACATTACATTGTATTTTATGATAATTGTTCTGAAAAAATCTGATATTATTTCAGATTTTATATGATTAATAAATAAACAATGACTAAAGAATCAGTCGTTACTCGTAATTGTGTTACTACTCGCGAGTACCTTTGAGGTAATCGCAGTGGGACGATTAATCGAGTAGTGAAAAGACACGAGTACGGGTACGATTAACGATTATTACTCGCGATTACTCGAGTAATCGCACTACTCGTCCAGCACTAGCTGAAAACTTCACGGATTGGTTTTTATAAATATCTCTGGATTGCCTCAGATCCTTTCCACACGCGGCATACCAATTCAATTGAAGTTAACACAAAATATTGGAAATGGTTTCTTGATAGTCCTCTGAAAACACAGTTGACTATAATAAAATAAACAATATTTTACGCCCTGAGCAAACCTAATCGTTTATGTATAAAAATGATAAAACTTCATACTGAATACTTGACCAGAGAGTTGTATGTGTTTCTCACGGGTTTGGTTTTCAAATTACTTAAACATACATGTTATTGTTTTATTTTCCCCCAAAGAATTTCATGTTTCGCTTTTGGTTTGTTTGTGATGTTTGGATGTTGAAGTTGTGAAAGTATGTATGGCATTGCATAGTGTTATGTTTCTATTATACATGACTAATGCGAATGAAAGCATCTACTAAGATAACAATTGGAACTACCGAAACAAAACAAATATTGATATTAAAGGGGCAGTATCGTCATGATCAACAGGGCATGGAATTGGAGTGCTAGTTTTTGATTAAATTTGTTGTATGCTTAATAATTCTTTTTTAGTCTTTTTAATATCCATGTAATTTGGTATTTTGGTCATGAAATGTAGAATAACAAAAAAAAATCAATTCAAGAGCTGATAACATGAGCATACAACTAATAAGGTCATCTTATTTCATCCTAGTATTCTTAAAGATGGGATATACAATTAGTAATTAAACAAAAATAAGAAAATGGTCAATGTTAAAGGAGTAGTATCGTCACGATAAAGACGACATGGAATCGGAGTGCTTGTTTTAAACATTTAAACCTCAGTGACTGAAAATAATACCCAACATGGTAAGGTCATATTACCGTTGCTGCTGCATACATGAGCCAGTAGTTTTCAGTCACTATGCCCTGTTGAAGGTATTGCTCTGATCGTGACGATAGTGTCACTTTAATCTTATGGTGTAATATCATGCCACAGCTGGACTCTTGGGAGATTGTTTGGTGTGATCAGGGTCACCCATTAGGTATTGCATGCTTGCCATTGGACTTGCTCGCTACTACGAGACTGTTTAAAAACATACTGCCTTGCTTGAAAGCTATTGTACAAGCCGGTGGCTGTTTGAACAAATTGCATACTAATGCAGTTGCTTTATTTGTAAGTGGATATACGTTCCAAGAACCTAGAGCAACTTAAGGGTACATCAGGCGTCCTGAGCACGGTACAGGCATCCTTAGAAATGCATGCAGTTATAGCAGTTTTTTCTGAACTGCGATGCAGCGAATGCCAGCAACTTTCACTTTAATTATTATAATGACGGAAGACTTGTTACTCTATGTGTATTTCTGTGTGTTTGTTATTTGTCACTTTGCCCTTGAGAGTGATATTGCTATGGTCGAAACATGAGACAAGTAACTACAATATTTGCATTTATACCACATGTCATTTTGCTTGGTAAGCAGCTAATTCCTAATTTAATTTTAATTTAATGCAACCACAGCCACTGATCGATTACTGAACTAACACTCTCCGACTCTAACGTTGTTTGGTGATATTGCATGCAATAAAGGTCACCATTTACTGAACCTCAACAGACACAATTATCTGATATCAAATCAACATAATAATGACCATAATAATGACGACTTAATAATTGTCCCCTCAGACCGTTACGGATCATACCAATCTATGAAACCAATTTATTTCTCAACACCCAATCGTGTTTTCCCCCAGCCAACGACCAGGGCAAATTGTTGCTTCAGGCGTCTCTCAATTGCTTTAGAAACGTGTCAAGCTATAACTAAATACCTACTACATTAAGACTACTACTGCCTCTATTGTCCACACATATTGATTACACGACCTTAATGAACCTTATGAATTATATATTGGCTTGGATAAATAACCTTTTTGGTTTAAATAACCCGACGAGTCTTTTGACATTTTCACTGGCTTGTGTACTTGCTCTTTTCTCATTGAGAACTTTTTAGTGACAAATCTCAGTTTCTGCTAGCTGTATCCACCTGCTATTCTCAATGTCACCATGTGAAAAAAAATCTTCAGTAAATATAATAATATCGACTGGTGACAGAAATACAATGATTTGTCGTGCAGACCTGTGACTTGTTTCCAATACAAAACACAGCGAAGGTCTGGCTTCCGCCAACCGATCAATATGCTAGTAACAACTAACAAGTTGGCTGTGCAGGTCATGAATACACTGTGAAAACATCGCCGCCAAGTTATTACAGCGAACTAGACGGATTCCTGAAATTGCCAATTTATTCATTAAGCAAGATATGTTCATGAGAAAGCCCGCAAAATCTTTCATGTTCTTTTGGAGAATTTATTTTCAGTTCAGTTCTCCGCAATACAATAAAATCAAATAAATGAAAAAATCACACGATATGGCAAAAGAACTCGCTCGACTGCAATTTCTGAATTCGCATTAATGTAGTTTGGAGTTTGGCGGCTGTGACTATGAAAATATCATATTGTCGAAGCTTTGTAGTTGACAACACGACCATCATAATGGTACTTGAACCTCTCAGTTACTTCATTATGCATGAAGAAATTCGGGGCGTACTGCGCGCTGAGTGTGCGTGAGCTGAATAAACAGGGGTTAGGGCGTAAAGATGCAGGGTTAAACAAGATGATAAAACAAGGACGAAGATGAAAGAAGATACTCGGAGGATAGTGACTGCCGGGGTGTGTGAGTTGATATGCTAATCATATGCAGCCTAGTTCTTGTATAATACCTTATTCTTCAGGTGGCCTGGGTAAACCATAACTTTGTTTATATTATCCCCGTGCAGCGCGTCGTGAAATACAATTACTCCATATGACATCCAATCAGTCATCTTAAAAACTAATTAAATGCGAATCAAACGAATGATAATATCCATTGCATGTTCGTATTTCACTGTAAATGATATAGGCCTAGGTCTGTAAATGATATATAACCAGTTATACTGGTTGATAGGACCTTCTATGTGAATTAACCAATGTAATTCCATTGATTTATTTTTATTTTTATTTATTTAAATGTATATTGTACTTTCAGTTGTTCAATAAGTACCGTAATTAGGGCCACTTACACTTATGCAAACACTTATTCTAAAACAAAACAACTATAGGATTGTCAATTTAATCAAGGTTTGACCTTACAAATGTAAAATTCCACAGCAACATGATTTAATTTCTGGGCTAAATTTAGCTAAATGCATGTAGTGCGCACTTACCACTCCCAGGAGCAACAGTGTAACAGAGAATCAGGACACAGGCCAAGGCTGCATTCACAAGAAACCGATCCATCCCAACAAGACGATGACTAGATGATGTCCTTATAACAAATATCCAATCTGTTTATGGGTGGAGGAGATTAGCGAGATGCGGGCTCGTGTAAAGCCAAAGATTATCCGATGGGATATCCTCCCTGTTCGGTGGTCCTCAGTGATGATGCTACCGTACAGCTACACACACGACTCCCTCTGCATCCAGAGCTGAGATAAAGCCTCTACACACGGGCGTGTGTGATGATCCCAGGTACGGCTGCACACAAGATACGTCACTGTGCAGTGTGAGACGCAATTATGCGGCCTCGCCTTGCTTGCTATCTCCCTGCACTCAACGTACACTTGGCAATCGCTAAAACTCCCCGACTATAACACAGCTTCGCTGAGCCTTTTCGCAGGTATAGTGAAGTTAGCTGCATTATGCATTAACAGTCGGGGTCAACATACATATCATCTAATGTTTATATTAAACAGGGTACTATTGTTATGTATGGTGTGACTACGCATGCGTCTGTTAATACCGCTTACACACACCTTGATTTTTTTTCAAGGGTACGCCGTCTCACGACTCACCTGACAAGCATTCCGTCTACCTATACAAAACACAATCGCCAGCCGGATACGTTAACAGTGGTCAAAATGCACGCATATATTAAAGAGAAAGTACAACATAGATTCATTACAATAAATTAAACAGTTTATAATTATGTACAAATACGGTGATTTCTAAGAAAAACAAAAAAACAAAACAGAACAAAACATAAATTGAACAAAAAAATAATAAGTGATTGTACTCTACATGCATCCAACAAGTATGATGATCTGATTCAATCTAGATTATAATAACAACACTGTTATTTTTCCCATCATATTTTCCCCGCCATTGGTTCCGTTCGGGATGACATTTAATCTTCTAGGAGCAGGTGCAGTGATCAGTGGAAGGCTAGCCAAGAGATAGTCTCCTTCTCAAGATAACATGTCATCGCTTCTCATCATGACCACGCATGCGTAAAATTCCAATCCATTCTGATTTTTCTTCTTTCGACACTTCGACATGACGTATTCATCGTCTTTTACGATGACGAACAATAACCAGTCTGCTTGAGGGATAGTATCCTTTGCATTGAGAGGAAATGCACTCCGTAAAAATGTAAGAGAGCATTCCATACCTGCTGTATGAAAAGTACAGTCACCCAGCAAGGTGGGGTATGCCTTAAAGCAACTGTACAGAAAATAATAGCGATCTTGAAAACAATGGCTGATTAGAGTTTTACATAAACTTTACTTTGGTAAAAGTTGATAATGGTTATCAAACATCCCTTGAGATATTCTGTCTTATATAGGCACTATCATTTTAATTCAGTTAGTGAATTTCAAATCATTTTCGAAATTAATTTCTGTCGTTTGAAATTCCACGTTGGAATGAATACGAACAATCTGAATGCATGTTCAATAATTATTTATTAACGACACAATAGACAAAGCTGAAACTGAGGTTTTTATACATAATAAATAATAATAATAACTGGATTTATAGAGCGCCAAATTACCAAATGATACAAGGCGCTTTTACATTATTATCCCTGGTCATTGGGCCGATATCAATCCTTAAACTTTCTCAGCTCCCTGGGGAGTATACAGCTCTGTGCTGCTGTACTCAGTGCTACAGTGGCTATCAAACACAATATCCATCTGTACCCCCTGGTCATTGGTCCGGTATCAATCCTTAAACTTTCTCAGCTCCCTGGGGAGTTAAATCTCGAGTCTTAGCAACTACGGATGCATTTACAGACCTTTTACTAAAACAATATACTGACTTTACAGAGCATAATTATTGTTCAGCAATTTGGTAAGTCTCATGTGAGACAATTCACCCTTTCCCCTTCTTTGATTTGTAATAACGGAGGGGGAGGGGGAGGGGTAGTTTCTTGTGATATCGATTGATGTTTCAATACGCAACACTATGAATGAGCGGATCCAGGAGGCAAAAAAGGGGATGCAATATTCTAGTAAATTAAAATGGCAAATCACATAACACTGTATACAACACCGAACAAATTAAAAACTGAAATGTTTAATAAAATATTAGTAATGTGATTTGTTACATGTAAATAATATTTATTACTACAATATTTGACATTTTAATAATAGAAAAATATGTCTATAATCAGGAAACGAAAATGGTGATATAAACATAGAATGAAACAAACTTTTGAGATATTTCATAACGTCTTCATATGAAATACGTCACTACAAAAACAGCTTAAAGCTAACTAACGATAATTATAGGTCTATTCATTAAAATATTATTTTCCCTAAATGGTTTACATTTCCAATAACAATTCATTATAAAAGAAAGTATGAGTGTTAATATTTTCTACCAGGAAATGCTGTGGGAATATAAGCTGTTTTACACGATTTTTTAAATTTTACATTTAACCTTTAAAATTTTTTTGTTGGTGTCATATCATTGCGATATAATAGTGTATACTAATCACGTGTTTGGAGTTAAACTTAGTTGTTTAACTAAGGAAATGTTTTAGATGAACATTTAGATGAATATTTTGTGTTACCACCACCTTAATACAAATTTAAAAAAAATATTAATTTGAACTGATTTTGAATACAAATTTACAAATATAATTAAAATAGCTTTATTATATTCCTATAAAATGCAGCCTGCTTCTAATTGTCAGTTTCCCATGAAACTTTCCTGATTAAAATATTCAATCTCTCCCCCTATTCATTTTATAAAACAATATTTACAAATCTATATATAAAAGAAAATACATTAAAAACGATTCCGTTATAGACTTTTTTGGTTTCTTTAGCCTCATCATTAATTTACAAACATTATCGTCAGGCAGGTTGGCATACAGGCACCTTTATTTCGTAGAATGGCAATGAACGTTTTCATGATTAATTACATGCCTTTTATTGTAAAATAATCCTTATTAATGCATTAACAAAATGTAAATTTACGTACACTGTAAAGCCCATGATGGTATGAATCGTCGTCATTTTATAGTTTACTTTAGTTGCTGTTATGTTTCATTTTTTTTATTTCTATCTCCAACCGAACTTCTTTTTGTTTTTTGAATAATTTAAGATTTTCCATTGCCATCCTAGAAATAAAACGTTAAAGTCGCAGGGGTGGGAAAGGTGCGGTTCAACAAGAGAGGGCGCCGTACTGTAGTTGCGTTTATGCTTTAAAACGTAATCATGTTTTTGAGTCTCAAGTTTTGTATACCCATTCACGAATCCTATCCACTTAACTTGATCATTCCATTAAAAATAATGTAAAACATCTATTTCAGTAATTTTGTTTAATATTAAGAGTTGAAATTAAATATTTGATAATCAAAAATGTAATGATTATCATAAAATTCGTATTGATAGGACTATACGCTCAAGAAAAAAATCATAATAAAACGTTTGATATTTTGTTGTTTACAATTTGAACATAAAAACAAATATGTCAAATATATATGAGTTTACTGTTGATTATCTCAGCTTTAATTCATTCAGTGGATGTCGACTAAAAATATTGAGCTAATATAACCCATGGAAGTTAGTGAGACGAGACCTCTGTGAGAATTGTACTTGACGGGAGCCGTACCTGCTTCCGTGGTCCGTGTACATACCCGGGCTGGTGGGACCCAGATTATATGCCTGATCCCTCTCAAAATCCTGTACGACGTTGTCTAAAGCTCTGACGGCCAGCAACTGGTCATTATCTAGCATGCTGAAGTCACCGTTCGGTCTGTAATCCATCGCAGCCCGACGACCAGATATTGGCATGGTTGGGGATAATAGGGGGACTGGTCGAAGGGGTTCTGCACGTCTCGCACCGGCTCCAGGGTAGTCCCTCGTGGGGTGATACACGTCAGTGTCCCCCGCCATGGGGTCTGCAAGTTCCCCTCGACTACGATCATGATCGATATCGGTTTGGGCCCCCTGGTTGACAGCGCCGCCTTCGGTTCCGGATATAACGCTATTATCAGCGGATGGATACTGCTGTACGGACGGGGCAATGGCGACAAGGCGATCGGGTTCGTTGCGATCACCAACACCGTAATCTTGATCCCTAGTGTCATGTTGAGGTCGGCGTCTTCGACTAAAAGGAGTGAAAAATGAATGGATGGATAAAGATAAAATGTAAAATGTTTAGGTAATTCATGCATCAATGAAACTTCAAACTTGACAGAAGTAGTTTATAAAAATGTCATATAGTTAATTACAGTTCTATGTAACCAAATTCGTGATTGGGGGAAATCGATTATAAAAATACACAAATCCATTAAACTTTCACATCACAATGACATAATACATACATACATACACATACAACTCGTCAAATTGATTCAACTGAAACGAACCCGTCGAATGCAAATACAGTTTCAATATACATGTTGTGAATGTAGGTTTGCAATCGAGGGCAAACTATGGCTGAAGAATTTGAAATAATTCCAACCTTGCTGGATGCTTTGGCTCGGAGCTGACAAGAGCTACTAGGATGATGAGAACGACAACGATAATAGCAAGAACAGCGGCAACTACAATGACTGAGAAAAACAAAGAAAATGCAGTATTGTTTTAATATCATGGCAGTCACATCATTAGAGGTCATGCACACCAATTTAAACAGAATGTAAAAACAACAGACGTACAAGGACACTGCTTTCAACTGGTGCCAATGCACAGAGGCCTACAACCGCATCTGGCGACTTTCCATCATGCAAAACCATACATACATCATCATCTTCTTAGACATATTGTTTAACCGGCAAATTTCGTTTTTAATCTCAATTTTTTTTATTTTCCTAGAAGACAGAATTTGTGTTTAATGCTTAAAAATCATAAAATAATTTTCAAAGGTATGCTTGAACAGCCATTAAGTATCTAAATCAATGTATGACAGGCCAACCATAAACTGTTGGACTAGTAACACATAAGCTAAGTATACAATACATACTCCTGGAAAAAATATGTTGTGAAAGGTCTTATTTTAAAGTATAGTTTTTATATCTAAAGTATTATTTTAGCTTCCATGGAAATGAAAACAATGATTGAAAAATACACCTTTTACAGGGAATATAATATAGATTAACATGGGACATTGCTGTTGCTGGTACATAACGAAAAACATGGGTGATATCTGAAAGAAAAATGCATGTTGTTGATAATCTTAAATGAATTTATATCACAAACATTTTAAAAGTCAGTTGTCATATGAATAAGAGAAAGTTCTGTATTTTTCAGTCTAGTAACTCTTATCTAAACCCTGATTTCAGTGACGTCAACATACTTGCTATCAGCCACACTGGTACGTTGTTTGTTGGTGTACATACTAATCCAACATCGAATAATCCATTGGACAGGCACATCGCTGTAGTCACGTCATCGGTGGCTACAAAGGAGTCATTACATATCACAGTTATGGTGTCGCCTTCGTAGACCTTCGTCCGACCCTGTGACTCAATCCTGCCGTCGCTTACCTGCGGCACGGGGCAGGGTACCTGCGGTGGCCCTGATATTAATGTTAAAAGAAGAAATATTGCTGATGAAACAATGGAACTTATGATAAATGTTAAGACATTTAGAAGGCCTCAAATGCAACGAAATAGTATCCACACTTTAATGTGGTAGTTCAAGGAGGAAACGGATCAAGAAAAGTGGATTTAACATTACGACCATTACAATAATAAAGCAATCAAGGAAAACAATTAAAATGATACACATACTTAAATAACACAATATAATTATTCCCATTTGATGACGTACACAATCATTATAGGACTAAAAACACAACACAAACAGCTCCCTACAATAATTTCGTCTGTGAATCAACGCTACAGTCTGCATAAAAGATAGCTCTGAAAATTATAGAATAATGTTGTATTTACCATAATCATTATGTTTAAAACATTGCCTTTTACAAATTGAAAAGTATAGTGCATAAAACAAGTATTAAATCAACCTTCAGTCAGTTATAACTCTTTATTTATACATAATATATGCAAAGATGGATTTATTTGATAGAATTTACACTTCAAGTGTTAAATCTGTATTCATAAACGATAAAATCAATACTCTCTTAGAGTTCAATCCGATTTATACAGATTTGGTACTCACTGAAAAGGATTGATTCAACGATTTAGTTTTAACACCCCCAATAGTGTCCAGCGTAAGTACGCAATTATACACATGACAATACGTGGTTGATCAAATTGATCAGAAAAGCCTCACCTGTCGCAGGTTGTGACGTAGGGTCACTTGATGTAACAGAGGGCGTGGTTTCAACAAATGGCGTAGTGGAACTAACCGTTGAAACAAATTCAGTTGTCGGCTGAGTTGTTGTGATTACTGTCAACAGGGGAATTTGTTTTAAAAAGGAAATCATCATAATAATAATAATAATAATAATGTGTGGACTTATATAGCGCACGTATCCACCAACTGAGTGGTGCTCAAGGCGCATTATATCATTACCCCTGCTCATAAGGCTCATAAGGCTCATAAATCATTCCTGAAACCATCTCAGCTCCCTGGGGAGTATACAGCTCAATTGCTGCCATTACAGCGCATATAGGGCTAATCAACCAATTCTGCCCTCACAGGTACCCATTTAACCCCTGGGTGGAGAGAAGCAATTATGGTTAAGTGTCTTGCTCAAGGACACAAGTGTCACGGCCAGGATTCGAACCCACATTCTGCTGCTAACACCAGAACTTGAGTCCGGTAAGCTAGACTAAAATTGATTTATTAAAACAATTCTGGAGCGAGATGGTGAAGATAGAGATTGCATCAATCATTAATATCATAAACATATAACTGCAAAAACGAAAGTGTTAAAAACTTTAATTTATGGTGTCGATTTATTGGTGTAGTGTTTAAAACGTCATATTTGCTGGTGTTTATGGTGCATTATCGTAAAATGAACTTTTCCGTTTTGAAAACTCACATGAACAAATCGGTGCTTGGGACCACGTGCCGTCCATCTGACATAAAAAGCCTTCTTTATCTCGCTGGTAACCGAAATTACAGTTAACCACCACGACTTCATTGAAAAAATAGGACGCCTGGGTTGCTGAGAATAACCCTTGGGATACTGAAGAAGGTAGGTCGTCGCGGGAGCACTGCTTTCCAACTGAAAAGAAAATTATCAGGAATCAAAATTAGACAAAGTGTGACATTGACACATCCGGTAAAACTGGTTCAGCTTGATCTCTTTGAATCAAGATAATTATTACATTAACCCTTCTGTGTCTGCTAGGGTCAAAATCAGTCAAAATGTTGATATACTTGCCAATGTATATTTAGTGCACTGAAAAGTCAAACACTGTCAAACCTTGCGTGTAGTAAGTACATTTACAGGTCAAAATGAGTAGACTGTTTTTGACTGGTAAAAGCATTGTCTGGTATTGTTGAGGGTGGTCAAAATGACAGTAAAACTAGTCAAAACAGGCAGTTGACTGATTTTGACCTCTACAGCTACTTGCTAAAGAGGGTTAAAGAAAGTTTTAGTTCAATGTATCATCTTGGTCAAAAGCATATCGAAAGGTATTGAAAAGTGAGTGTGTGTGTGGGTGGGTGTGGGGTTGTGTGGGGGTAGGGGTGTGTGAGGAGGGTGTGTGTGGGGAGGGTGTGTGTGGGGAGGTGTGTACAGGTGTTACAAGCGCTATGTGGACCTGAGAACAAAAGATTTCCACACTATGTAGGAACTTGAAACGTTCTGTGGACTTACACACGTCCACACAAGGTTTTTGGACTTTGGAAAAGTACGAATATCTCGGAAATTAGAGATTTGTCTAGGCAGGTTCTTTGACTTAAATCGGAGGAGATTATTAAAAGGGAAAAATGGGACGAAAACCGCTCTCAAAACACTCTTCTGTGTGAAATGGGAACGATTTTAAGAACTTCCTATCCTTAAGTACAGGAGAACAAAGGAATGTCCACACAGGGTATGCAACAAAGGTCTGTGTGTGTGGGGAGGGGGTATGTGTGGGGAGGGGGTGTGTGTGGGGAGGGGGTGTGTGTGGGGAGGGGGTGTGTGTGGGGAGGGGGTGTGTGTGGGGAGGGGGTGTGTGTGGGGGAGGGGGGTGTGTGTGGGGAGGGGGTGCGTGGGGGAGGGGTGTGTGTGGGGAGGGGTGTGTGTGGGGAGGGGTGTGTGTGGGGTGGGGTGTGGGGGAGGGGGTCAACACAGTCATGTGAACAACATTTCCCTTTCTAAAAACATTTAAAAAATGGCTTGTTCATAACGCGACCTAATAGCTCTATGATAATACAAATAAATATACACATATAATGAAAGACAGTTAACATCACAAGTGTCATACTGTGTTCATGTTTACAGAGACCATGTGATCTATGACATTACATGCTTATAAAAGAGCCCCAAAGGTCACAATAATGTACTCTGGCCTGTGACATGAAACCATAAAATCTGATATTTTGAGATATCAGCGGAAAAATTCTTAATCGGATTCATTTTACATAAGGCACTAAATCTCAAATCTTATTCATCTGATAATGAAAAAATCTTGATATTATGTGTACAAAATGTACAAACTCTGCATACAAATACATACACTTTTTTTCATAACGTAATCTAATAGTTTTTTTTATTATTAGACTACACTACAACCATTATAAGACCGGACCATCTGGAAAATTAACTAAGTTTATATCAACAACATATCAAATATAGAGCTCCTTACATTGATACTGTATGATGAATCCCGTATCTCCGGAAGAACCGATTAAAAATTGCACTTGGAAGCTATCTGCAGGCTCAGAATTCCAGAAAGCGGGCACAACACCATCGCTATTCCCCGCAATAGTTCTTGGGTTTAGAGTCCCCGCTGGCGTTCGGAGTAAAATTCTATCTTCTACGGCTAGCTTGAAGTACGAGAAGGAGACTACGGCGAAGTTGAATTCAGGCGGGATAAGTATAGTGCGATCGAATGCATCAGTGGTTGTGTAAGGATTGGGAAAATTGGAAGATGCAATATATCCACCGCTGGTGGCGTCATGGTACGTATCATCAGCTAGAAGATCAAACCAAAAGAAATTTAAAATTGGTTATAATTAACTCTTCACCGTGGTCAGCTGAATCCAACAAATGGAAATATTCAGTGCTTTTCTGATGATGGATTTTGATGCAATCGGAATGTGGAATGTTGCTATAATAGTGCTATAATAGTGCTAAAATTGTGCTAAAATGGATGCATATTATAACGATATTATTATATAATGATATTATTAATGAGATCCAGACATAATACAGAATAGTAAACACTACAATTGTGGACTTTGATAATGTTAATTGTTTCAAGGCAAAGTACACTTATTGGTAAATGTATGATTAATGTACATTATACTTTATAAACACAAAGAAAATTTTACAGAAACCAACCTGTGAAAGTTTTAGCTTATTTTGTGAAATAGTGAAAAAGTGAAACGGAATAACTTCTCAGGATGTTTGGTTTTTTACCATCTTAAAACCAAATATAAGCTTTTAGATAATTATTATCTTAGTTTCCTTCGGGTAGTTACCGCTTTAAGAAAAGTATGTTTTGTAAGTGTGTAAGGAAAACATTAAAAGCGGGAAAAAATTCTGAGTTTTGAGCTTACTTCTGTAGATTGACGCAGTCGCACTCCCTCCACATGTTTCGCTTGCATCTCCTGGGCAGACGATATTACAACCAGAATTACCCTGTTTATTCCCACCAGAAATATCATTACCACATGAACATTTCATTCTTTGGACACCAGCAAAAGTCTTAGGCATACTAATCGTCCGACAGATTGCCAAACACTGCGTGATCGTCATCTGACTGATCTCGCTGGAAAAGTCTGTCAGGGGACCAGTGACTGATGACGAGTAACACCCTTGGTACATTGGGTCTGAGAGGAGAAAAATGGCAGGAAAAGAAAACAAGTTATTATACCATACAAATATCTTTCATTTGATAAGATGACAGTGATGGTTACAAACAGATCATCGAGTGTCACACGGAAGTGTCCTAAAAACAAGCAAGAGGTCATGGCCACATCGTACAAATTGGAAGGCCAACGTAATGTTTAGTAGGCATACAGTTTTAGCCGTATTTCACTGTTTATGTGAAGGAGCCATGGGATACAACACAAATAGGATAATGTCATCCTCTCGATCTGAAGGTCAAAATCGAACAATGAGCATTTGGGCTATTACTTTTTTAAATGCAAAAAAGCAAAAAAACTGGGGTGTTAACAGCTATTCTAGTGATGTTCATATTGTTAAACTTGCCTAATATAAACACCATTCAACAATAACATTTATACCACTGTTATTCCGACAACCCAGTTTACATGGTAATTTCAACTCACATGTGCATCTAACTCCAGCATCGGTCGCGTGCGAACACGTGCTCGTCGTTCCATACGTTAAACCTGTACATTCCAACAGGCTGTTTTCAGTGCCTGTACACGTGACACCAGTCAGCCAAGAAGCTGAGGTCCCCTCACCGAAGAGGGCGCTCGTGTCTGTCGACATTGCTCCCCCAGCAAATCCTATAAAACCGACAATCATATCCATAATTTGCAGTCAAATATTAAACAACTTGAAGTAAAAACTCCAAGAGATTTATCGAAGAGTTTCGATTCGGTCACATACATTGTTTTGAAGGTTTGAATTATAGGAACAATAATTCAAACCTTCAACACAATTTATTATTATTTGTTATTTTAACAATAAGTGTAGGTGTTTTGGATCCAATATACAAATTTGTGATAACAGAATGTAATTTAGAGAAAACAAGCCTACCCAGCTGTCGGCAGATGACGTCACCTTTTCTGCTATCCCATGATGCATCACAGATTGAGAGCCACGCCCCGTTGTGATAGACCTCTACTCGTCCCTGGAGGGCGGTATTGTCTGCACCCTGTAGTCTCACATCTCCCTCTATGATAATACAAATAAAAATACACACTTATAATTAATGAATGACAGTTAACATCATAAGTGTCAAACCGGTTCATGTTTATATAGACCATGTGATCTATAACATCACATGCTTATAAAAGAGCCCCAAAGGTCAAACTGCGCCTGGCACAAAATGTACACTGGTCTAGGACAAGAAACCATATTATCTGATATTTTGAGATATCAGTCTTAAAAAATTCTTAATATAATTTACTTTTAATAAGGCACTAACATTACATCTCAAATCTTGTTCATCTGAAAATGAAAAAAAAATATTGATGTCATGTGGAGAAGTACAAATGTAGAAACTCTGCATACACATACACACTTTTGCTCGGCGGGAAATCACACTGGTACTCGAAAAGTGTAAACAAGTCACATGGTCTATATAAATAACATCATTTGTTATTTAATTTCAATTTCTAAATATCTAACTAATTACTTAGAAGCCATTTTAAAAGAGGATAAGATACAAAGTGGGTCATTATTGTTTACTGCAAAACATAAGCATTGTAAATTAAACAACAAAAAGCTTACTAATACAAAGACATTCTGAAACATTCATTCATTCCGCATGCAATGTTGGTTGTAAAGTTGTATTTTATGAAGAGAGTTGCCATGAATTGAAATTGTATTTTGATGAATTGCCACGGTACAACATTATTTTTGGGGGTATTTTTATTTCACTTTCCCTTTGAAACTTTGGTTATTATGAAACATCTTATTCGGATTTTTTGGAAAAATATTATCGAATGGGAAGATTTACTTGCGCACAATGTTTAATCAATAAATAATAGTTACAGCAGTATAACCGGGGGGTGGTGAAATCCACGCCCCCTCTTTTGTCGGTCCTAATGGGTATTTGGGTCAAGGGTACATTTGTGATGTTGGTGGTACTAAATAGGCTTGGGATATATATATTTTGTCGGTTCATTAATAAAATAAATCGTTATCTACTGTTCATGTAACTAATATAAGCCAAATAGGAACTGTGATTTTGGAGAAGAAAAACATCAGTGGAAAAGAGTATGGGGCGCCGTTTGTCGATTAATTATCTAGCACATAATTTTAACATGTTTTCCATGGTATAGCTCAGTTACAAATTGCTTTTAAGAAATAATTAAATCATCAAATAAGCCACGAGGCAACAAAATATACTAACTGGGGACAATTTTGGAGTAAACAAATTTAATAAATAATTAAGTGACAAACGGCGCCCCATACTTTTTCCAATGTGTTTTTTTTGTGTGTCCAAAATCACAATTCGGAATCGGCTTTTAGTATGTTAACAAATTTCAGTGACATTTGCGCTTTGCGTCTAGTATGTATATTCGCATTATGAACAGGGCCATAGTTCCACAGAATAATATAAAGTCAAACGCATCAATGAACACCTGTAGGTAATGACGTGTGACTCATGACAATTTCATATCATTGAATAGCTGAAATAGTTTCATTTGTTATGCAAATTCTTATGAACCATGACCTTCATGGTTGAAATATTTTAAATATAGGGTATAGGATTGGTGATTCAAATGTAACCAAATGGTAAAATATTAAAACCCTAACTTCCCCAAATCCTCCAAAATCATTCTCCTGGTTTTGCCTGATTTTGGCAGATTCGGTACCCCCAGAGTATAGCCAAGCGAATAGAGAGCATTTGTATCAAATCCATCAAACTCCACCGGCTGCTTTTTGTTGGATTCAGGACTGTGTATAGCCAAGCCATGGATGCTTTGCATTTGCTACTGTACCAATGTGTACCAAATCCATCAAACTCCACCGGCTGCTTGTGTTGGATTCAGGACTGTATAGCCAAGCCATGAATGCTTTGCATTGCTACTGTACCAATTCCATCATAGTCCAACGACTGTGGTACCTTTTTACCTCATGTTGATGGATTTTGGTGGATCTGTGATGGTTTCTAGCCAAAATACCTAGGGTGTTGATTCAAAGAGACTAAGCATACTCATATAAGCAGTTTTGCCAACATTACCAATGTTGTACCTTCCCTTCAATGTATATCTTGATTCAAAGAGACTAACATGGGCGGATCCAGAACATTTTTAGGGGGGCTGAGAATCAAAAACAATTATTTTTCAGTACTACAAAAATTGCAATGAAATAATCAAAGGGAGAGAAAAACAAAGCACAGTGAGGGAATGGGAGTGCGTTCTCCCCTCCCTTCCCCTCCCTCTCTCTCTCTCTCTCTTTAAAAAAAAAAAAAAAAAAAAAAAAATTTAAACGATTTTAGGGGGGGGGGCTACAGCCCCCATAGCCCCCCCCCTGGATCCGCCAATGACTAAGCATACTATAGAAGCAGTTTTGCCAACATTACCTTCCCTTCAATGTACACTGCTCAAAATAAAATAGGACTCAAAAGTATTTCTTGGTCCATTTTGTCCATGTGAGGACACAAAAGCAGTTTTTGGTGGAAGTAAAGTACTAAAGGTTACTCTGCAACATTTTAAACACTTTTCACGTGTTGTGCATGTCTAATGACGGTTTAAACTGGCAGATCATGTGATAAGGCATGAAAATGCAGATAACAGGTTGATGTACTCAATATCAAACTTGGCTAATCAGCTTTATTTCTTCATGTGTAACTCCACAATTGACTTCAGCAGGATGTTACCATGGAGTTTTCTTCCTCCATGATGTTACTGAGAATTCCTCAAATGTTATCAATAGGATTATAAAGGTCTGGGTATAGACCTTAACCCTATTGAGAACATTTGGGCAATTCTCAGTTACAGAGTCAGAAGTCACAACCCTCCTGTAAGGAACGTTGCCAACCTGACAGCAGCTCTACAGGATGAGTGGAACAACCTCGACCAAGCTGTGATCCGGAACACCGTACTGTCCATGAGGAGGCGTTGTCCAGAATGTGTGCGAGTCTGGGGTGCTGCAACATCCTACTGAAGTCAATTTGTGAGTTCCACATGAAGAACTAAAGCATATTTGCCAAGTTTGATATTGAGTACATCAACCTGTTATCTGCATTTTCATGTCTTATCACATGATCTGCCAGTTTAAACCGTCATTAGATATGCACAACACGTGAAAAGTGTTTAAAATGTTGCAGAGTAACCTTTAGTACTTTACTATCACCAATAAATGCTTTTGTGTTCTCACATGGACAAAATGGACAAAGAAATACTTTTGAGCCCTATTTTATTTTGAGCAGTGTATATCTTGATTCAAAGAGAGTAAGCATACTCATAGAAGCAGTTTTGTCAACATTACCAATGCTGTACCTTCCCTTCAATGTATATCTTGATTCAAAGAGAGTAAGCATACTCATAGAAGCAGTTTTGCCAACATTACCAATATTGTACCTTCCATTCAATGTATATCTTGATTCAGTTTTGCCCTACCTTTCCTATAAAGTGTATCTTGATTCATAGAGAGTAAGCATACTCATAGAAGCAGTTTTGCCAACATTACCAATGTTGTACCTTTCCTTCAATGTATATCTTGATTCAAAGAGAGTAAGCATATACTCATAGAAGCAGTTTTGCCAACATTACCAATGCTGTACCTTCCCTTTAATGTATATCTTGATTCAAAGAGAGTAAGCATACTCATAGAAGCAGTTTTGCCAACATTACCAATGTTGTACCTTCCCTTCAATGTATATCTTGATTCAAAGAGAGTAAGCATACTCATAGAAGCAGTTTTGCCAACATTACCAATATTGTACCTTCCATTCAATGTATATCTTGATTCAGTTTTGCCCTACCTTTCCTATAAAGTGTATCTTGATTCAAAGAGAGTAAGCATACTCATAGAAGCATTTTTGCCAATATTACCAATGTTGTACCTTCCCTTCAATGTATATCTTGATTCAAAGAGAGTAAGCATACTCATAGAAGCAGTTTTATCAACATTACCAATGCTGTACCTTCCATTCAATGTATATCTTGATTCAGTTTTGCCCTACCTTTCCTATAAAGTGTATCTTGATTCAAAGAGAGTAAGCATACTCATAGAAGCAGTTTTGCCAACATTACCAATGTTGTACCTTTCCTTCAATGTATATCTTGATTCAAAGAGAGTAAGCATACTCATAGAAGCAGTTTTGCCAACATTACCAATGCTGTACCTTCCCTTTAATGTATATCTTGATTCAAAGAGAGTAAGCATACTCATAGAAGCAGTTTTGCCAACATTACCAATGTTGTACCTTCCCTTTAATGTATATCTTGATTCAAAGAGAGTAAGCATACTCATAGAAGCAGTTTGGCCAACATTACCAATGCTGTACCTTCCCTTCAATGTATATCTTGATTCAAAGAGAGTAAGCATACTCATAGAAGCAGTTTGGCCAACATCACCAATGTTGTACCCTCCCTTCAATGTATATCTTGATTCAAAGAGAGTAAGCATACTCATAGAAGCAGTTTTGCCAACATAACCAATGTTGTACCTTCCCTTCAATGTATATCTTGATTCAAAGAGAGTAAGCATACTCATAGAAGCAGTTTTGCCAACATTACCAATATTGTACCTTCCCTTTAAGAAGGGGGAAAATCTAGTTAATAATGAAGAAACTATCAATTAATTATCGTTGCGTTAAATTAATGTCCAAGTCCAAATTAACTTTTTTTTTTAATGTTAATTTTGCGTATGCTAGAACTTCGTGATGGTTAATTAATATAATACGTACACTGTGGAACCACACATTTGTGAATGTTTTCTTGTGGAAGTTTCAACTCAATTCGTCGCACATTTCAAAGTAAATTTACAGAAATGTTGAATTTAATCAATTGAACCATGATCCTGCTGTGACATCACCGATGGGCTCATTAATATGCACATTTTCAGTAGCGTAAAGACTAAACAAGTGTCCAAAAAAGGAAATAATATCGAACCTAACCGTCACTGTTCTCGCAAACTGTTTCATGCAAAATATGATAGAGGGCAAACGGAAGTAGAGGAAAATGTAGTCAAGTTTGGAAACAATTATTGTTGTATATTTTGAGGAATGAATTTGTGCATATCTTTTGAGATGCTGGCCATGTTGTCGTCTGCTAAAACTACATGCCTATACTTTGTGCGGTTGGATTCGACATACTTTCCGCCACTTTTTAAGGGTTCTTGGATAATTTGTTTGCAACCACTAACCAGTTAAAAAATGATTCCATCGATTTTTGGGGGTACAGAAAGCTTAAACTATCTTTAAAATCCACTTTTATGATGGTTTTCGGACTTTATTTCCCTTCTAAAAAAAACCTTCCCTGAGAAGGATCCTATTATAGTTGCCACTGCACATGTACAATGACCGTGTTGGTCACTAATGGGCGAGTTGACAAGATCAGACTGACATGACTGAGGAAGTCATCGTATACCAAAAATGCCTGATTTTTCATGAAATAAATACCCTGGAATAATTTGAAGTATATGTCCATCATCATCCATATGTTCTCCACCTTACTAGGTAGGTAAGATTACATTATTGGTTATATTGAATGAGAAAAAGTGGCGGTCGGATACGACATTCTTTCCCAAAATGTGTTTGATAAAGTAAATTCTTGCTTCAAAAGCAAACGTAAACTTAATTCGATAAATGAGTATGCCCAATGATACATTTAGAAGCAGTTTTGCCAACATTATCGGCGGCTTCAAATGTCGTAATAGATTTTACGGACTGTTAACGATCTATCTGGAAGGAAACAGGAAATATAAACATACCTGTGTCCAATGAAGCCACTGTATTTGAAATAACTAATACGGCAAAAAAGAACGGTAGCCTGCCAGCTGTCATGGCGGCCAGATGAACGTATCACACCACTCAGAGTTGATCTTCCTCTAATACTAGTTACTGTTTTGAATCAAATCTCTACTCTCTGGAAAATAAATACGTGAAGGCGTTCCAATATATCCGACAATTTGGGTTGTTTTCTTGTAAATCGGCAGTTGTAATAATTAGGTGTGGTGACCATGCCCTGTCATGCATTAATTCATAATTATGTTCACTCTCACGTATACGTATGTATGGAATGGGTCCAACGGGTGCGGTGCTTACACCCGTTCTGTTGTCCCATGTTCATTCATGCGTGCCTAGAAAGTACAAAAGCATCAGTTGTTAGACTTGTCCATAGTCTATCGGTTGTGTAGGTGTGAGAAGGGATTGATCCTAGCGTGCTAATCTAGCTGGTCTCCTCTATTGCTAGTTTTTAGCAATTTTTCTAGTGATTTATAGATTCCGCATTGAAGTTGGTTCTGTTAAGACCATGCTATATACCGGTTATTTCCAGAAATGTTTTTGTTTTTAGTTTTATTCATCGGAACATTGATTATGTCCTTTTATTAAAAAAAATACCTTTAAATGAGATATTTCACAGGTTATATCATAGAGAGCTTATATACTTCTCAAAACAATTTAGGGAACACCGGATTTTTAACATCAAATAGGTTTGAAATGTTCCATGAACCGGGATTTTCATTTGCAACCCCCTCTCTCTTTCAGTAGTCATGTCATGAAATGTGTAATCACTTCATGCATCCTTTATCATCTGTTTCATTGTGCAGTTGTTTCTCATCAATTCTGTGAAACATTGTGTTTATCTGAAATAAATGATCTTGCTTTAACTGAGATTATTCTGGTGTTTCCTAAATTGTTTTGAGTAGTATATATAACAGTAGTCTTCAAGCTGTTTGGCGAACAGGTCTTCAAGTGGTGGGAATTAGGGTTCAATGTTAAGGGGCATGAACCTAATTTTGACTCAATAGTTCAGGCCAAGGTAACCTTTTTAACCATTCAGCACGGAAAGTGGGGGAGGGGAGAGTGGAGGGAGGGGAGAGTGGAGGCCCTCATCCTGACATGTATGATATTCAACTGAGTATTTTTATGATAATTTCTTAACGTTTTCTTTTGCATGTTTATTTTGGATATATTATTTTGCGGGGGGGGGGGGGAGGCGGTTTGATTAGATGTCATCACTTGGCTTCATTATTTCAATAAATAATTTAACAATCTCTTCAATAAATAGGTTGGTGAAATTCTTGTGTCGAGTGATAAACAATAAAAATTGATTTAATTTTGCCCAACACCGACGTGTGTATAGCACTGCATACTCGGTGCTTTTCGAGTGTCTGTGAAAAACACTTCACAGGCTACTCGGTCGTGTGTTCGAATCCCGCCCAAGTAGCCTGTAAAGTTTTTTCACAGACACTCGGAAAGCAATGAGTATGCAGTGCTATACATACAACATGTAGGGCA
This sequence comes from Zoroaster sp. YZ-2022, assembly GCA_029582265.1. Lineage (NCBI taxonomy): Eukaryota > Metazoa > Echinodermata > Asteroidea > Forcipulatida > Zoroasteridae > Zoroaster > Zoroaster sp. YZ-2022. Next base: position 2,871,065 of record CM055831.1, read on the forward strand.
AAATTAAATCAATTTTCAATAAAGTGTAATTTGGGGGTTATTTGACTTATTAAAGTTGGGGACACTAAGCACGAAGACTTTGGCGGCAATAAACTAAGAACTCTTCTTTTCTTGGAAATTGTGAATTTTCAATGGTGACTACCCCCCCCCCCCCCACCCCCAGCGTCTTAAATGTTAAAATACTAAAATTGCAATTAATATAACCCTCATTTATCCTAGGAAAAATACGTCCCTCGGCCTGAATACTCACCTTTTTTGGGAGGGGCTGCAGTAGCGGTAGACGTGGGTATACCGATTATGGTTATCATGTCAATTAGCATATTGTAAAAACATTCAACGGTTAACTCTCTAAAAATTACAATAATCAGTTATATATTTTAAAATAGATTTTATTACAAAAATGCACTTTGTTAAATAACGGATAATGAAAGTGCAATTTTTCTTCTGAACAAAATCGAGACTCATTAAATACATAATGGATATAGAACCCAAATAAAATAATACAACTCCGTTCACCATTAATTAAAACTAATACATATTTATCTGGATTACCATATTATGAATTTTAAAACCATCACACATTCCTTGATATTATTGCCGTTTACAAAATAATGATGTCTTGCTACAAATTTATAAAAATATTTTTAAAAGTCAATTTCAGTTACTTTCATCTCTAAAGTACTGCACACAGGCAATACTTACATTATAATCACTACATCTAAACCAAAAATAATTATGAAAAATTACGGCGATTTTTTACTTAAACAACAACCACCTTGCCCATAAAACAGTTTTGCCATGGCCAAACATACAAATTAATTTACAAAATAATGAATAAATGAGGAAAGCAAAAATAAGAGACAACTTGAATTTTTACTAAATGTTTTACACGTTTAAACAATTATTTACTTCTAATTATTAACAAAAAATAACGAATTACTATCCGACAGCAAACTTGATGTGAAATTGGTTAAGATACCAACCATCCTTAAATTCTGTAATTTCAGAGAAAACACGATAAATGTGGTCATTTGTAAGGCTTTTTCACACTTTTCTCATGACTTACCCTCTGTATTGAGCTGTCTACAATTTGGCTATAGCCAAACATACAATTTAAAGGTGGTACGAATCCAAAACAGCTCCCATCCAAGCCATTAAACATCAAAAGTTTAATTTGCAGTAATATATATATATATATATAACGCATAACGCGTGAAACTCGGAGTTACAACTACCAGCGTTCCACTAGTTTTACTACAAGTATATATATATATATATATATATATATATATATATATATATATATATATATATATATATATATATATATATATATATATATATATATATATATATATATATATATATATATATATATATATATATATATATATATATATATATATATATATATATATATATATATATATATATATATATATATATATATATATATATATAATCCGCCACTGCATGTGATCATTAATGATCAGTAGAACAGAGAAACACTTACCATAAACCAACACAGGAACAATTCTGCTAAGTATATCTTGACACAGACTACCAGCCAAATTAAACACATTTTGTACGGAAGTTTAGATGGTGACCAACACAAGTTGTTAAGCAATTATTTCTGATTACTCTATGACATTAGTTGGCCCCATACAATTAGCCCCATATAGTTAATATTTTGAGTTGCGTGAAACACATTTTCATTGGCTTGCACAAAGGAATGGCTCTCCTCATGCGGGGCTCAATTCTGATTTCTATTATAACGGAAATAATTCTATGGAAACTAATACAATACAATAAATTTTATTGGGAGGAGACATTGAAAACGGTGATGTCACCAACTATACTGAACAGCAAAAGAAACGTCGTATGAATACAAGATATCAACAGGTATATTTTGTAACGTACACTTTGAAAACCATTCAAAGTCGCATTCCATCCGCCTATAGGATTTTCAGGCACAGTCATGATTCACAATGATGTTAGACTGCATATTTCCCGAAAACGATACATGTAAAACTCTTGTGGTTGCGTTATGTCAATGATTTAAAATCACGACGTTTCTTTTGTTGTTCAGTATATATAAGGTAAGGTTTAAAATTGGTAATTCAAAAATAATGAAAATGGTCGAATTGTATTTTGAAACTTACTTGGTGTAAAGGTTATGATGGTATCAGTCTTCTCTAGAAATGATTTTATCCGAGTTGCTTTTACTTTTGAGGAAAGTGTAATACTTTTAGGAAGAGTATACTCTTTCACTCTAAAAAACAACAACGAAGTGCTGAATATAGCACCTCTGTAGTGCAGTCACTATACAAGCTCCTAAAAAGTGCTAAAATTAGCCTTTGAGGTGCTATATTCAGCACTTCGAATGTACTTTGTATAATTATGTACTCTAGAAACGAAGTGTGGGATATAGCACCTCTAGTGCAGTCACTATACAAGCTCCTAAAAGTGCTAAAATTATCACTTGAGGTGCTATATTCAACACTTCGAGTGTACTTTGTATATGCACTCTAGAAACGAAGTGCTGAATATAGCAGTTCAAGTGCTAATTTTAGAACTTTTTAGGAGCTTGTATAGTAACTGCACTCGAGGTGCTATATTCAGCACTTCGTTTTTAGAGTGTTCCTAAATTCCACGTTAGAATTAATACAGATAAATTGTCACTATTTTCTTTCACCGCGTGAAAGCTAAAACTTGTACAGGTTGGTTGCTTAACCCTAACTCCCTAGGCCCATTTGCTCACACATAACCTGAATCCTTCCTAACTCCCGAGGTACATTTTCTTACACATAACCTGAATCCTTCCTAACTCCCTAGGCCCATTTGCTCACACATAACCTGAATCCTCCAAAATCCTTCAGTAGTAAAGCAAGCACACGACATGTATGCACACATGTGTTTCTAATCTGTGATACATGTACATGGCCAGGGACCCTCCCTGCATGCATGGAGCAATAAACAGTGTCCACTGACCCAAGCACTGACCTTGCAATTACTACAACAAACATGGATGTACGAGTACCATGGAAAGGCAAGTATGCCTAATAACCTCAATCCTCCAAAATCCTTCACTTTAGCAAAGAGCATGTAGCATGTAACCTCAATCCTTCAAAATCCTTCACTTTAGCAAAGATGATTTTGGAGGATTTGGGAAGGTTAGGGTTAATGTAGTGAAAGAGAGTAAGCATACTCGTATTGTGATGAAGTTAAGACTTAAAGGGGCAGTATCGTCACGATCAACAGGGCATGGAATCAGAGTGTACTTTTAGATAAACCCAGTGATTGAAAATAATACCTCACGTGATATGTGCATTATTACCGTTGCTGACAGTAATTGTCAGTCACTGTGTTCATCTTAAACTAGGACACCGATTCCATGCCCTGTTGAAAATCTGCTCTGATCGTGACGATATCAAGTTAAACTCATCCACTGTGTTGATTATTGGGCGAGGTGTCCAATATGAACACCTGTGGGGTAGTTTTAACACCCAAGTTTTACTCTGTATAAGGAGGAGGGGTTTGAATGGCCGGGGGAGGAGGCGTGGGAGAGGCTGGGGGTGTGGGAGGGGCTGGGGGAGAGGGAGAGGCTGGGGGAGAGGCTGGGGTTGAGGGAGAGGGTGGGGTCTGAAGGTTATCATCAGCTATAGGATTATCAATGACAGGGGTTGCCCCCGTATCATCAACAGGGTCAGTAATGTTGTTCTGTGTATACTCGGTGGCGTCGGGCCCGAAAAATTCGTCTTCAGAATCGACAATTGAAATACGAAGGATATCGTTTTCCGAGTTGTCATTGATGTCTGGTTCGTCAACACTGCAACAAAATTATCAAATTATTATTAAATGTTAACAGAATTTACAGCTTCATAGAAAAACTCTTAATAGACCTGAATCGATCTAAGATATCTCCCTAATATTTTTGCTTTGACTACACACAGACTATGTTTTAAAAACTTTAATACCTGTGTCTAATTATAGGATGTTAAATGATTTTATCCCTAGTATTTCGTCCTTAATAGAAGTACTTTATCAAAACCCCTATTCATAAATGTTTGCACCAAAATGAACAAAAGACCCCCCCCCCCCAAATAAAAGGATTTTATTTTCCAAACCTTTCGACCAATGGCGCGTTCTTGGTGTTGCTGAGCGATGATCTACAGCAGAACACAGCACAGGCAAAGATGAATACCGCAGTACACAGTAACATCAATATAACTATACCTACAATGGGATCAAATAATAATAATAATAATAATAATAATGATAATGATAATGATAATGATAATGATAATAATAATAATAATGTAGACGTAGCCACCAAATTGGTGCTCAAGGCGCATGACATTATTACCCCTGCTCATCAGGCTCATAAATCATTCCTGAAACCATCTCAGCTCCCTGGGGAGTATACAGCTCAATTGCTGCCATTTCGGCGCATATGGGCTAATCAAACACAACAACCAACTCTGCCCTCACAGGTACCCATTTACCCCTGGGTGGAGAGAAGCAATTATGGTAAAGTGTCTTGCTCAAGGACACAAGTACCCCGGTCGCGGCTGGGATTCGAACCCACATTCTGACGACTCAGCCATCAGAACACAAATCCGATGCACTAAACCGCTCGACCATGGCACTCTGTTCAAATAGTGAAACTTACCATGTTGTAATAATTATAGCTATCGGAACGCTAATGGATGTTACGAAGTACCCTCCACAAACAAGGGCTGTTAACAAGAACACCATGTACCAACTGTATTATGCCAAGGTGTTAACAAGGTGTTAACATTCTACTGTCACCAGGGACTAGCTCCTGCATACCTAACAGATTTGATTAGCGACTATAGGCCTACACGAAATCTTAGGTCAGCTGACAGAGATCTTTTGATTACCGAACTGTGAAATAACATCCCTGATGTAATTAAGAGTTCAAGCACTATCAATAAATTTAAGCCCCAGGTTAAAACATACTTATTTAATAAGTAAATGTGGGTTCATTGTAGTCGGTTATTGTAACATTTTAAGCGCTTAGAGACTTTTATTCGAAGGTATTATGCACTATATAAGAACTGTTCATTATTTTTTATTATTATATTGGTCGAGTTGGCCAATATGACACCACTACTGAAGTGTCACCCGGTTTCAGCAGTGTATGCATGTATATGTTATTTTACAATTACAATTTAATGTGATTTCATGAAACCAATTTTAAAAATACAAAACAGTAATAGGGACATAGAAGAAAAATGTTTGCCATAGAATAAGACAATTAGTCACTCAAGACTTATTTCTCTTGGTTTCCTTATCAATAAGGGTAAAAACAAAACATGCATAACAAGTAGGCAATTAAGACAAAGATACATTGACAATTTCGAAATGAGAATCTGGATATTAACAATGCATTACAAGATTGACTAGAAGATGGAATATTAAATGTCATGAATAATACCAAATACATAAGAGTGAGAAGAAGGCCGGGGACCAGAATGGGGATATTCTTTCTATTGCGACAAAAGAAAGAAATGTCCACTCATGTTTTACACTTTTGAGAAATATTAGCATATATTATTCTTGTTCGGGAGATGTCAATGATGGCAAAGTGAAGAATTTGTCTATTAAGGCATATCAACAATTAAAACAATATGACATTGCACTTAAAAGTATAAAAGGAAATATTTGCCAAAATATTATGAGGAGAAAAGGAGCGAAAGTGCAAAGAGAATATACCCAATTGAAGCAAGACCTTCCTATGTACCTTAAACCCTTTTTGATTAATTATAGGCCTAACAAATCGTATGCTTTTTGGTAATGGATTGCAAAGTATTTTTGTGATAATTAAATATGAAAAAAGTTCACAGTCAAATAAACAATAAAATACTGATGTATTTATCTTACACATTATCAGCTGGGCGAAGGTGAATCCAAAAGTCCCGTAACCTGGTAAAAGAAATAGTAAAAAATGACAATGATTAAAGTCTACATTTAAACAGGTAGGACGTGTATAGACCTTTATCACACTGCGGCCATCTATGTCTGATTCCATGCATACACAATGACAATGGCAGTTGTAATTCTCATTTCATAAAAAGGTGCCAGACTATTTTTCCTTCCAGCCTCGGTTTGGTTACATTGATTTGAATGGAAGAAAAGCAAGATAGCTGTACCATGATAAAAGGTCTGTTGCAAAACCCGCTGTGTTGAAATAACACCATTGGTGTTCTCTTTACTTTCCCATTCACCATAGTGTGGTTTTAACACCTCTGTATGTGGCGGATCCAGGGGGGGGGGGGCTAAGGGGGCTGTAGCCCCCCCTAAAATCGTTTTAAAAAAAAATTAAAAATAAAAATAAAAAAGAGAAAAAGAGAGAGAGAGAGCGGGGGAGGGGTGGGGAGAACGCACTCCCATTCCCACAGTGTGCTTTGTTTTTCTCTCCCTTTGATTATTTCATTGTAATTTTTGTAGTACTGAAAAATAATTGTTTTTGATTCTCAGCCCCCCCCCCCCCTAAAAAATGTTCTGGATCCGACCATGCAAAAATGTTTTAGAAAATCTATACAAAAAATATCAACAAATAAAACTCATAAATATATTCACGTGAATTTGCAATAAAAGGAGCAATTACTTTTGCATATGAGGTCCCCGTCGAAAGTGCCGTCTGGTCGGCAGAGATAAGACTCCACACGGTTGATTGGCCTGTAGTTAGATGCGCATTTCAATGTGTACGAATCTCCCTCGTACACGTACGCTACAATCGCATCTGTAGGTGCAGCATTCGGAACATCGGGAACATAACATCGATTCTTATCTGCAAAACAATTGAATTTGTTTATTATGATTGACAGTATAGTTACTCATGAATAGACAAATGTAAATGAATATAATATTCAGTTTTTAATATTTAATTGAAGGCTTGCTTAAGCTCACAGTTGTATTTTGGGATAAGTAAAAGTAAAGATATTGGGGGCATTTGTAGGAAATGTTAGATATTCTACATGAATTTGAAAGCATTCGGCTTGAAGTGAGCTTTTTTACCTCTTAGGGCCGCTGAAACAGAGTACGCTCGATTGAACCATGTCCCATTAGAGACAAATCGGTGTTGTGGGTTATCATCTTCAAGCATCCATCTCACCCACACAGTGGATTCATCGTTTGAATCTGCCTCCTCACTGAACAATAACGGAGAGTACTGGAAACTGACTCCCATCACATTCCCTGGAGCGAATGGGAGCCAGTCTTCCCTGGCTAAGGTCACCGAGGTCAAACCCAGGGGTGCTCCTGTAACTGTAGTCTGGTCGACGAGAAGATATCCGTTCCTGTCATACAAGGTCCATATGCTGACGTTAAATGGCCGAATGTTGGCGGAAAAGTGGCTCAAACCGCGTATAAAACCATTACAAGTGAACGGGTTACCAGTGTTGAGAAGGAGGACGTTATTTATATCTTTGTCCTGTCTTTGTTCGACCGTGGCACCATGGTCATTAGAACACTCTTTATCTGGGAATAAAGAGAGAGAAATCTTAAACAAAATAATTTACAAGGCATGGACAAAGAGTAACTCATGAATAAATATCTTTGTACATGGCGTGGTGTGATGAATATTCATTTCTGATCAAATAATGGCACCTATAGACTTTTATATTCTCTGTACACACAAGTACGGTTACAACACTGATTTTGAATAGATACAAGGGACCAGACTATTTTTCCTTCCAGCCTCGGTTTGGTCACGTGAATTTGTGCAGAAGAAAAACAAGAAAGTAAAACTTACTTTGGTAGTCTGCTGTGCTGTCCCTGACCGTCAAGCTGATGCTGGTTGAGGGTGAGGGCTCGGTTGAGGCTTCTGCTGTGGAGGTGGCCGGGGTTGTTGTTGAAGGGTCCGTTGGAAGGGCAGTGGTTGTTGGGGGTTCGGTTGGGGGTTCGGTTGGGGGTTCGGTTGGGGGTTCAACGGTTGGCAGCTGATCTGCAAAATATAAAATACTGAGAATTGTAATAAAGTAATCATAATCATTACTATTTTTGATAGCCAGGTTCATAAAACTTTAGAATTTCAAATTGAACATTTCCCTCATCCAACTTAAAACTAAAAATCAACTCGTCGATTTATGACCCCTCCTTTCCTAGCCAATGTGGACTCAAGTTTTCTATTTACAAAATCTGTAAAGACAATATTTTCTGCAATGGATGAGGCACAATCATCTGCATGTATTGATGTAGGTTTAATCAAATAATCATCAACACATTAACCCTCCTATGACTGCAAGGGTCAAAATGTTGATATACTTGCCAAGGTATATGTACTTAAACGTCAAACACTGTAGGCCTAAAACCTTATGTGTAGTAAGTACATTTACAGGTCAAAATGAGTCGACCGTTTTTGACTGGTAAAAGCATTGTCTTGTATTGCTCAGGGTGGTCAAAATGACAGTAAAAACCAGTCAAAAATGCCCCCGTGTGCACATTTGGGTCAACAGTCAAAACAGGCAGTTGACTGGTTTGACCACTATAGCTACTTGCCACTAAAGTTCAGCTATTAAAGCAGGAGGGTTAAGACCTTTAAAAGGTTAGCAATTATGCCTTCAGCACTCACCACTTGATGTATAACATATAATGAAGCCGTAGTTACTTTCACTTGGCGAATTCAAACCAATTATGAACGACAACATGAACCTCGAGATCGGATAAGGGAAAGGTACCACCGCATTCTTCGGTGAACTCGGTGCCGTGATAACGACAGTCGTGCCCGCCGCTGATGTGATCTGGACACGGTCCACGGCGTTGATGTCGAACATGTGAAGCTTGAGGGATATGTATCTTGTTTCTGGAAGGAATACCGTGTATTCATCGGGTTGGCTTCGGTCGGTTGTTGAGTAACGTCCGGGGAAACCACGGGAGTAAATGCAACCGTTGGCTGTGGACAACGTGCCGTCTGATGCACCGACGGAAGCTGAAAATAAAAGGAACTATTAATTTTGTCCACAAATTTCTGAGAAAAAATGCAAAAAGGAACTTACAATTCTCACATTGGTCAATGTGTTATTCGATCATTTTATTTTTAGGTGTTCGTGCGACAGCGCGAACAACTCTTGTTATTGGTTTTTTGTTTGTTTTTTTGTTTGCTTCTTTTTCGCGAAACTTCTCGAACAAAAAGCATAGTTGCAAAGTTCACAGATCCTTCAAACTTGACACATAGTTAGACCATAATTATAAAAAAAAAAATTGGTTTTATTTTTAAACAACTAATTTTAATCTAGATGTCCTTTCACCTGAAAGCACATAGGATCGACACATACTTTTTGTAACCACCAGAAAATTCGAAACAAAAATTTCTTGAAATTCATTGAATATTATACAACTAAAACTATATTTGGTTATTGGTTCTTACTTGGCCAGAAGGCAAAGTTCCCCGTTGTTCCAGTACCGGTAGTTGTTCCACAAGCTTCCATCTCGTCGTCATCACACGGAGCTGCACAGCTCCCCGTAGGCACTAGGGTGCCTCGGCCGCCCGTGCTCGAGCCACACAGACAACGTTGGCCGCTAACAGCCGCAAACCTGGAAAGAAGACATTTATGCATTTCGAGTTTCTGCATTTTGTATATTCATACAGTGAACATGAAAAGGCTTCTTAAAATTACACATTTTTAATTGATTGATATGATGAAATTGTTTAACATTTTAACAAGTAAAGTTTATTTCAAAGCCAGTTTACCATTTTTGGTAAGATGTCTGTAAATGCATCCATACTTTATAAAAATCAAGGCCAGCCTGTTTTCAGGGTATTCATATTTTATTTCGTCTGCATTCCAACGTGAAATTTACGTCTCCGAATGACAAACATTTACCTGCGGATTTATTTGACCAATTATACTAAAATTATCGCACCTCAGACATAAATATTTCAAGGGAGTACTATCATCAACTTAACACCAAGTAAGTTTCATGTCAATTATTTATGTTTCTCGAAGATACCATTTGTTATTATGAGTGTTTTTTAAAACTATTCCCGGTACCCCTTGAAATGTATTACAGTTATAATACATACCCGAAGTTACGTCGGCAATAGTTAATGCATTTTTCGATGGAATTAGGACCTGTGTGTAGATACTCTGTTTGAATCCAAGATGACGGGGTATTTAAGTAGCATGATCTGAAGTCATCAACTATGTTATGGATAAATATAAGACAATATGACGTATTAAAGAAGATAGTGTCGTAGCCAGGACTTTTAGGGTGGGAGGGGAACATTTTTGGGGCCAACGGTTAAATTTACCGACACAAAACTCAAATGAACCGACAAATTATGTTAATCTTCAGCAACATTTTCCAACGTTCAGAAGTTCAGAAATAGCCTATACAAACAAGTTTGTGAATTTACCGACAGACACTATTTTGCCAGCAAGTTTAAGTTGAGGTCAGGTTCACAGAAACTCGATTGTAAACCCAACTGAACCCATGTTGACGTGACAGGGTCATGTTCAGTATTACTACATGTTTATTACAGCGGCGTTCATTATAGCGGCGTTCATTATAGCGGCGTTTTAACCCGGTATGCACCGTTATAACATATATGCCACACTGACTTTGGCAATTTTTTTGGTCCAATAAAATACAAAATCAGATCACTTGTCATCCTTTGTAACAAATTATGTGCTATTCCTTTTAATGTGTAAAACCTCTTTTGATCATTACTAACTAGTTGAAGCTTGCGTGGGTAGATCCAACATGGCGGTCAGCCATATGTATGCGCGTAGAAAAGTTATACTGATGAAAAGAGATATACAAAGTTGGAGGTGAAGTAAAGATGAATCATGATCTCCTTGATTATTTTGTCCCCAATACCCAGTAGATTCACATAAAGTCCATATTCCTAACAAAGGAGTGTTTGGCTGGTTACGGGATTTTTTTTCAAAAATGACGTAGCAGATACCGGCACTGCTCTTGTGGGTGGTAGTGTCAGTGGATGGATACGTGTCATGTATGCAAAACGTACATATGCGCACATGTGCAGTGCACATGTGCAGTGTAATAATACTAATAATAATAATAATAATAATGTGTGGACTTATATTGCGCACGTATCCACCAACTAAGTGGTGCTCAAGGCGCATTATATCATTACCCCTGCTCATAAGGCTCATAAATCATTCCTGAAACCATCTCAGCTCCCTGGGGAGTATACAGCTCAATTGCTGCCATTACAGCGCATATAGGGCTAATCAACCAACTCTGCCCTCACAGCTACCCATTTAACCCCTGGGTGGAGAGAAGCAATTATGGTTAAGTGTCTTGCTCAAGGACACAAGTGTCACGGCCGGGATTCGAACCCACATTCTGCTGCTAACACCAGAACTTGAGTCCGGTAAGCTAGACCGCTCGGCCACGACACTGTGTATATGTACACTGTGTACATGTGTATATGTACATGTACATATGCAGTGTACATTATATTCATGTCATTATCATTTTTATATCATTAACTAATAAAAAAATCATAAATTATAAAAATTTAAAATTGTTTTGAAGTTTTACCCCCCAAAGGGTCCCAAAAAATGATTATTAGAATTTTCCTCAACTGATGTGTGGTACCAGGTCAATACATCCTTTAGCACTGCTACTTACCATAGCAACTCAAGTCAACCTCAGAAGGACATGCTAAATTTTCTTGGTAACTGAAATTCGGACAATCAGACAGCCGGTTTTTCGACGCTGTGCACCCTGGTGACTGTAGGGTAGGTGTGCCCGCTGGGCCGGTGAACAGTCCCGTACTTTCTCTTGTTATCATTGCTCCTTCAGAGTACCCTATTGTACGGTGAAATAAATAATAAATTTGTGATTTCATAGACATACGTAGGCACTGATAGAAGGTTGATTGTGTACCCTAGCACAGCTTGGACGTTCACCTTCGGCAGTGGCGTAGCCGGGATTTTCAGAGTTGGGGAGGGGCAAACATTTTTTGGCGGTAAACAATTTACCGACACAAAACTCAAATAAACCAACATATCAATCTTTAGCAGACGTTCAGAAGTTCAGAATACCAACAGTACTGACAGACACTATTTTTCAAACAAGTGGGGGGAGCCCGCCCCTTCCCCCTTTGGATACACCACTGACCTTCAGTGTATATACATAGACAGGAATTCCATATTTGGGCTAAATATAAACCCCTACAATTTTCGAGTACAAAATTACCTTTTTAAAAATTAAACAAAATAACAAAATCGTATTGCAGTGTTGACAGGGATTTCACAAGATTTTTTTCAATTTTTTTCAATTTGTATAAAGCTGTGTTAAAAGTTGGAAAAAGTTTATAAACGAAAATAGTACAGGTACTTATTTATTTTCAACCTTCATCTGGGTAGAATGTCGTATCCGACCGCCACTTTTAGTCATTCAATATAACCAATAATGTAATCTTACCTACCCAGTAAGGTGGAGAACATATGGATGATGATGGACATATACTTATATTTATTTCATGAAAAATCAGACATTTTTGGTATACGATGACTTCCTCAGTTATGTCAGTCTGATCTTGTAAACTCCCCCGCTTGTATATGCGATATGCGCAGTGCAACTATAATATGATTCTTCTATTTTCTGAAGAGGAGGATTTTTTAGAAGGGAAATAAAGTCCGAAAACCATCATAAAATTGGATTTTAAAGAAACTTTTCGCTTTCTGTACCCCCAAAAATCGATAGAATCATTTTTTAACTGGTTAGTGGTTGCAAAAGAATTCCCCAAAAAACCCTTAAAAAGTGGCGGTCGGATACAACATTCTTTCCCTTCATCTTATATGAATCAGAGGATTTTACAACTAAAACAAATTACTGGACCCATACTTTCAAGCTGTTCAGAGGGGAGGGAGACAACAATAAATGGGCGTTTTACGCCCATAAAACTTACCCAGTTGTCTGCAGGCAGTATCTGAATCCTCATGTGTCCATCCAGTAAAACAAACAGTCCTAAATACTGAATTATGTTCAATCAGTAGTTTGCCTTCAATTGTTCGATCACTGCCTATCAGCTTCACGTCTCCCTCTGCCATGAAAAGAGAAAAAGAGGATTATTTAAAAGTCATTACACACTTTTGGTTAAAATATCCGTAAATGCATCCTCACTTGAAATCAAGATATTATGTATAAAATCACTATTATGTATAAAAACCAACCAGTAAATTTATTTTATTGTACCGTTTACGAGACAACAGAAACAAATAAATTTAGATTTGCCGTATTTATTGTGGAATTTTTGTTTCATGACGCCCAAACTTCAAATAGGAAATATAATAATACAAATTTTACTAAAATGATAGCAAACTAGATGTATACCCTAACTCAATTTATCCAAAACCCAACTCATCTTAATACTGTGCATGAGGCTGGGCTGTGTAAGGCCCATGTCGGAGATTTTCTGGTTTAAGGGAAGGGGTTGGGGTCAGGGGAGATAGAGAGGAGGCACACGACATCCGATCAATAGATCCTGAATAGATATTGGGGGCCATTCGAATTACCGCCCCAATCATGGATATGGGGGTAACGCCCATAAATTCTGGGATCACGTCCAATGGTAGGGTCTACTTTGCATTTCAGACGACGACGACGACGACGACGACGACAACAATAAGTGCTCAAGGCGCTTTACAGTAAACAAGACAATCTTACAATAGCATAACAATACAATAGCAAATGCAATATAATACTAAACAAAAGATAAAAAATGCATAAATGAATGTTAGTAGTCCTTATAGGCAATACACATAAGTTTTTAAGTTCTTCTTGAAGGAGTCAACAGATTGAGATTCACGAATGTAGAGGTAAATCATTCCAAAGGCGTGGAGCCACAACTTCAAAAGATCTGTCACCCCAAGAATGTTTAGACTTTTGTTCAGCCAGCAGAAATTTTGCACTGGAACGTAACTTGCGAGATGGGCCATAATATTTCAACAAGTCAGATATATATAATGGTGCACAATCATTCAAAGATTTGAAAACGATAAGCAATATTTTATAAATAATACGATATGATATTGGCAGCCAATGCAGATCTTTCAGGATGGGGGTGATATGACATGATTTTTTAGAGAGAGTCACAATACGTGCAGCAGTGTTTTGAATCCTTTGAAGTCGTTGTAGTTGATCCTGTGGAAGTCCATAAAGCAGGTATAACTGTGTGATGGAATGTAATGGATTGGTACCTAAACGTGTACAGGTTGAGCCTGTACCCTGCAAACATTGAGATGTTAAAATAATTACACTAGTGGTGTCAACTTCATTCTTCCATGGTGTTTATATTGTGCGAGTTGCCTAATATAAACACCGATGGTGTAGTTTTTAACACCCTGCTTGTTGCAGTGAAGCATAAGTAATATTTAAGTAAATTACCTGCCGCTAAAGACACATAAATCAGTCTGAAGCCAATCACAAAAGCTATGATCCATGAGGGCCGACAATCGGCCATTTTGTCAACGGTTCTGAGCTGAATCAAAGCTCCTATACTTCAATCCCACAATCGTGTCCACAAGCCTTATAATCCCGTCTCTTGATCCTGCTATCACACCATACACATGTATACATTCCCATATATAATACAGAGGCGTTGCCGACTTCAATAAACCGGTTTCGCTTTATGTTCCGTACTCTTGCTACAACCGTACATATGGGTGAAAAGTTATAATTGTTAAATAAACCAAAACTAAGGGCGAGTCCACCAAACAGTCCACCAATGATTCAGATATTAGCAATGGCGTTGTATTAATACACAATTGCCAAAATAACATCTATTGATAGCTGCTTGGTGAACCCTGAAATACAAACTTATGATTAGAAGGTTGCTGCAAAATAAAGACAGCGTAGCTCTCTATTGAGCACTTTACCAATACACTGTCTATGGGAGGTCATGAATAACCCTATTATGTTTGGGCAACAGACCGATAGGTACCTACAGGAATTGTCATGCAAATATTAGGGGCAAATACGGGGTTGTAAATTGAGTAATAATTGTACAGTGCATACTAAATTATTTGGGTCTTCCCTTTTTAAACAACAGAATTCATTTCCTTTCAATTGTGTTTGTTATTAAATGTTTATATAATAAATTTGACATTCCTATTGATCTAATCCCTGTTAATCGTAGACACACTGAAGTTATTAAGTTTTCTCATCAAATGGCAAGGTCCAATGCTGCTCATCATTCTCTTTTTTATAGATTCCCTAGATTATGGGAGGTGCTACCAGCTACCAGACGGTTATTTATGGTTTATCTTTATTTATTAATTCACTTAGAAAACATTTATAAGTCCCCGGCCTAGGAGATGCCCTAACTCAAACTGTGTAGTATTATCTTTTTATCTTTTTATTTTAATATTGTTTTTATATCTCAAAGTGTGCCTATAGCCATGTTGTTTATCGTTCTTTGTGTGATTCAATAATTTGTTTACTTCCTAAGTGGTAGCATCAGGAGGTCAACTTGACAGTAATTTAGTTAACTTTTTTGTAATCCTACAGGGGTGCTACCTTTGTTTCTGTTTCTGTTAATTTAATGTAAATTTGTATTTATTTGTTTTTCTACCTGTGAAATCAATAAATAAAATGAATGAAATGAAATTAATAATTTGCAATAACCTTCGTGCATATCGTAGCCCTCTATCGGTGAAATACACTTATGATCTGAATTTGGGGCATTTATCGGTGCCATTTTACGGTCAGTATAATGATATGGGCATATCATTGTAATTCCGTCGCTTATTAAATGATTAAATAAAGTTATTTTTTATACAAACATGAAAACGTCCTGCTCCATTCCTGCTTCCAAAAACGACTTATTTGTAGACCTTTATGTTCTTAAATCTTGTACTTTTCATGACATGTCACCCATCGGAGACTTCAATTATCCTTTAACATTGCACATAAACATTAACTATAGAATGCCAAATGTGTCAATTTTTGTATGCGTTCCATGATGTGTACAGTCATCGATGATGCCGTGAACTTATTTCGTGTTTTTCTCAACATAATTATTTGATGATGTCGTAAATTCACTGCATGGCCTATTGATCTGAGGCAGGTGTCCTTGTTATCAACCAAGGGTTTGGGATCTGTTGGGATCTTCATTGGGAGAATATGGTTTCAATCAGGATAAAAGTCTCCCAGTCGGGAGAGTGTAGCTGACCGACCCAATGAGCCTTATTAACAGGTGTCATTGTCATCCAAGGGTTTCCGAATTGGGATCTGTTGGGATCTTCATTGGGAGAACAGGGTTTCAATCGGGATAGTATAGTTGACCGACCCAATGAGCCTTATTAATGCAGGTGTCATTGTCACCCAAGGGTTTCCCGATTGGGATCTTCATTGGGAGAATAGGGTTTGAATCGGGATAATAGTGTCTCCCAAACTTATTTTGTTTTATTCTCAACTCTTTGGTGATGTAGAATCATAATATTGCTAACACAAACTCATTTGTGTATTCTCATTTATTTGCTGATGTTGTGTACTTATTTTGTTGAAAATGTTTTACGACTAAAAGCTCAGTTGACACCATTACATTTTTTTAATTTTTTTATATTTTAGACCTGTATCATGTATACATTGTGCATAATAAAATCAATAGCTGAAGATTCAAACCAGCCGGTTATCACGTAGCATTATTGACAGCTTTACAAGAACCATAACCCCCTAGGTATTCTGGCTAGGAACCTTCCTGAATCCTCCAAAATCCATCAGTGCACTTTTGGAAACATGCCCTTATCTTCAAAATGCACCATGCATTTTCGTTGATCTATCATAATTATTCGGCACTTATGGCCTGTACTTCTTGCCAGGTAGTAATTTTGAAGAGGTGAAAGTACCAGTATCGAACAGTGCTGATTTTCCCCAAAAAAGTGCCCCTTGGAGGATTTTGCAGGATTTTGGGTGGTTAGGGTTAATGTACATGATTCCCCACGCAAGCAAAACAAGACAATAAATTATATTACAACAAATTGTATCTACAATATCATAACTAAATTACCACTACTAAATTAGTTAATCTTTTGGATTTTATTGACGACTTTATTATTGAGAAATATTCCAAGTAATCTGTCATTGAATAAACATATGTACATATGAAACTCACCGAAGCTCCTGTACAACAGTAGTAATGTCCAATAAATCAATCACATTTATTTTTCCACGAAAACTTACTTATATATATTACCTAAATTTGATGACAGTATAAAAATCGCTCAAAATATGTTTCTCTGGGGTGCTATTTGGAATAATAAATAAAACAAATTATTCTGCAATAAGAGTCAACATTTATTAATTCCAGGTTTTTGCACACTTAGCGTGCTGGTCCCAAGTTAAGGCTGTAGCTGGGTATGCGGATACCCGACCGAAAATGGTCATTACCCGGTTCCAATTACCCGTAAACGACTTTTTAAAATTCCGACTGAACATTTGAGGCCACACAAAATTATGTAAGTCTCCGATTGTTTGCTAACAAACTGAAGAAAACTTGCCGACAGCCTTTCACAGACTTGCCGGCTTTTGTTTGAAACTTGTGTTCGTATTGGTTATTTTATACATTCAGGAGTATTTATGTATTTTTTACAAAATTGTTTTCGGGTACCCAGGTATCCGAAAATTTCCACTTTCGGGTATCCGGTTACCGAAATAACCGAAAACGTACAGCCCTATCCCAAGAATATACATGTGCAGCATGATTTTTACCAAAATTTTTAAACATTTTGCAAAATTGAAAAATAGTTTTATTTTATATTTGAAGAAAGACACAATGTTAAAATGTTCTATTAAATAAATCACGAATGCTTTTGGTTTGTACAATTTTGTCATGATTTCTGAGGGTGACATATCTAATTGAAACTGAATTTTTCAGAATATCTCGATTTTAATACAAAAACTGAGCTCAGTGAAAAGTTGGCTAATATAAAATATATAAAGGTCCTATAATATAGGAATTTCCTATAAAATGTCAACGGCTCTGAAAACATTATGTACAGGTCAGTATCCATGCTGACATTTATTTTCTTCCTGTTATTTGCCATTTTTGGGGTGTTTTGATGCCATTTTTGGCACTTTTTAGTATTTATGCTAATGAAAATTTGCATATTCATGAAACATCAGTGATGTCACAGAAGGATCTGAGGCAAATTTCATGGAGCTGCTGATCAGAAAATCTTGCTCACCAGAAAAATTTGCTTAGCAGAATTTGTTGGTTACCAGCCCAAACTGTCATACAAAATGTGTGTAAATTGGCTGGTAGTCTGTTTTATGTTGCTTAGCAACATTATTTGCTTAGCAAAATTCTCTGCTTATCAGCTCTATGAAACTGCAGCAGAGATTTTTGCTAAACAAATATTTTTGCTAAGCAATATAAAACAGATTACCGGCCAAAATGCATACATTTTGTATGAAGGTTTAGCTGGTAATCTAAGAAATCCGCTGAGCAATTTTTTTTGGTAAGCAATTTTATCTGCTCTATGAAATTGACCCAGGTCTTTTCAAAACTCAGTTCTATTCATTTTGTATGTTGTCATGCCAACTAAGT
This sequence comes from Zoroaster sp. YZ-2022, assembly GCA_029582265.1. NCBI lineage: Eukaryota > Metazoa > Echinodermata > Asteroidea > Forcipulatida > Zoroasteridae > Zoroaster > Zoroaster sp. YZ-2022. The sequence goes on from CM055831.1 coordinate 2,889,618, forward strand.
GTTTGATAATATAAATAATTGATTTCTATGTTTGTTTAAAACCCTTCTACACATGGAGGCCACTCCCATCCACTCAATTCTGTTCTTTAGCAACCTTCATTACATACATGTACAAGCCTGCTGTCCTTTCCAAGTAATCTTACAAAATCAACTGTGTGTCACCCAAGGCCACTGTAAATGTTTGAACATATTAGTACGGCCTACAATGTATCAATGGGAGACCACTTTACCCTGTGATCTCAGTGGTGTGACAGTGCACAGAAGGGTAACCATAGGAGGCCACTGGCAACAGCTAATGGCTTGGAGTGGCCTGAATGGGTTGTTTCAAAAATTGCACTGATTGTAGGAGGGTTAACTGCCCAGAAGCATGGATATATGGTAAAATATATCAACATATGATTACATTACAGGTTTTTATCATGTGGCACTACTATGTCTTGTCATGATTATACAGCCAAAGTTAGTCTTCATTACTTGTAGGGGCCTACTCCTCCGCCTACATAAACAACCAACAAATTACAGTCTAATAAATGATTTCGCTTGTAAATATTGCGTTAACAAAATGCTATAGACAATTTGATAGACAAACATTCAACATTTGCTATTCTAAACAATAGCATTATAATATACACACACATATTTCTGCCTAAAAAAATTGCCATGTAGAATTATTAAATGATAATTACATGTAATTATGTTGTACTCTGTACATAAGGTACAGCCATTGTTCTCCATTATAGCCATCTTGGTTATCTTTCATACAAATCGAAGCTGGAATGAAACTAGTCTGGTCTTATATGTTATTCAGCACTTTATTCCAGTGTATTGCATATATACAGGGATTCAGACAAAAGACTGTCCCAGTGTGGTAAAGGTTTACTGCAGTCCTGTTCATCTGCTTGGTATGTTTTTCATTAACCCTAACCTTCCCAAATCCTCCAAAATCCTCTTTGCTAAAGTGAAGGATTTTGAAGGATTGAGGTTACATGCTACATGCTCTTTGCTAAAGTGAAGGATTTTGGAGGATTGAGGTTATTAGGCATACTTGCCTTTCCATGGTACATGTACATATCTATGTTTGTTGTAGTGATTGCAAGGTCAGTGCTTGGGTCAGTGGACACTGTTTATTGCTCCATGCATGCAGGGAGGGTCCCTGGCCATGTATATGTATCACAGATTAGAAACACATGTGTGCATACATGTCATGTGCTTGCTTTACTACTGAAGGATTTTGGAGGATTCAGGCAAATGGGCCTAGGCAGTTAAATAAACACATGACTCTAACAACATGTTAAAAAAAAAAAAAAATTCTCAGTGCAGACTCTTTCATTGGTAACACTGAAACCTCCTCAATGTGATAAGTATTGTTACAAATCGTCCTGTCAGAACAAGGTCGTATCTAAAAAAAAATGCAACAAGGTTGTGTGTGCAATAGTGCATAAATTTGCATACATTAACACAATTGAGTGCAACAACGTTGTATCTTCTTCCATAGGTTTTGTGTGTTCATCCTGGAACTCTGTAAAAAGATACGACCTTGTTGCACTGAGCAATATCCATGTACACAACAAGGTCATAACTATGATATGACCTTGTTGCACTGATGCAACAAAATGTCCTTTACTTGTTCATGTTCCCTGTTGACTATGACTCATTCAGTAAATGACTTTGTTTGTACCTCATAAGCCTTATGGCTAATAGCACTGAAGCAACTGCCGCAAAGCATACAGGGATACAAAAAGGGGCATCTGTTTGGCGCAGCTTTTGTGACGTCAATAATATTTTGTTTGTCCGCGCAGCACGCAGTGGCACTGTTGCACCCACAGACATCCCACAATTCCTTGCAGCTGCTATCAGCGATAAGGCTTATGACAAATTGCTACACAAAAATCACAATTGTCTTTATATCAAAATTACAAATTTGCTACACAACATTAGCCTAACATATATACATCTAAACATAAAACTATTGCTAAAAATATCACTAGTAATGCACATTTTTTAAGGAAATCATTCGCTCCTTATTTGTTTTTCCATTTGACTGACTTTTTCTCCTCTAGATGTAAAATCTATGTGTGTGTTTTAGTGTCTCTTGTCATTTTGCCTTCCTGAAAGATACTTTGGGAATTGAAACGTGGTGCCACTTATCATCACGATCTTAGCAGATTGGTGTCTGATCGGTGTCCTAGTTTAAGATAAACATAGTGACTGAAAATTACTGGCTCATTTATGCAGCAGCAACGGTAATACGACCTTATCATGTGGGAAATTATTTTCAGTGACTGAGTTAATCTAAACAAGCACTCTGATTCAATGTCCTGTTGATGGTGACGATACATCCCCTTTAAGTTATAAATGTTTCACTGAATAATCAGAGAAAAGAACAGCTCCTTTTTCTATAAAGTTTTAGCCAGGCTCCTTTATTCTCGAAGAAAATTCTCGACCAGTCGCTTGGCGGCGCTGTTTCACCCAATATTTACAAAGTAATTATATTCAGTCACTGAGTTAATCTAAAACTAGAACTCTGATTCCATGCCCTGTTGATTGTGATGATAGTGTCCCTTTAAGTACAATTTTTGCATGTGGTATTAATCAAAACAACTTCACGGATACTCATTTGTGAGGATACTCTATGGAGTGCTATGGTCGAGCGGTTTGGTGCATCGGATTTGTGTTCTGATGGCCGAGTCGTCAGAATGTGGGTTCGAATCCCAACCGCGACCATGGTGCTTGTGTCCTTGAGCAAGACACTTTACTACAATCGCTTCTCTCCACCCAGGGGGTAAATGGGTACCAGTGAGGGCAGAGTTGGTTCTTGTGTTTGATTAGCCCTATATGCACTGTAATGGCAGCAATTGAGCTGTATACTCCCCAGGGAGCTGAGATGGTTTCAGGAATGATTTATGAGCCTGATGAGCAGGGGTAATAATATAATGCGCCTTGAGCACCAGTTTGGTGGATACGTGCGCTATATAAGTCCACATTATTATTATTATTATTATTATTATTATTATTATTATACTCTGACAGAGATGCCAACATTCCAAATTGAAAAAGAGTAATTCGCCACGGTGCATCCGCCTCGGACACGAAAATACCCAAATTACCCCCTTTTCAAACCTCACACTAGAGGCTTTACATTTTTATAAATCGTAAAAATTGATACAAGGATCGTACAATCTTAATTGGACTCAATAAATCGTAAAAATAATGCCCAAATCGTAAATGTTGGCATCTCTGCTCTGATGCCGTCTCTCCGCAAGAAGGATTTGCAGCAAATTATTTATGGTGCATCCTCTCCTCATGCCTTTTGTGGTTGCTTCCATTTGAAAAGGATTTACCACACACGTCACAAACGTACGGTTTCTCATTGGTGTGGACCCTCTGATGGCTTTTAAGTGTGCTTTTTTGAGAGAAGGGTCTGCAACAAATGTGGCAAGAAAATGGTTTCTCCTTTGTGTGAACTCTTTGATGAGCTTTAAGATGTCCAGATTGTGTGAAGTTTTTGTGGCAAATAGGACAAGGATACGGCTTCCATTTGGTGGTGTGGAGCATCCGATGACGTTGTAAACTATCCCCTCGTAAGTAGGTTCGACCACAAATGTCACAATCGATTGGTTTTCCTTTACGGTGTACAAGCTGATGTCTTCTATGATTACTACTGCATGTGAACGCTCGGCCACAAATGTCACAGTCAAATGGCCTCTCTTTGGTGTGGATCCGCAGATGAACTTTTAGACTGCATTTTCGTGAAAACGATTTGCGACAAATGTTACAATCAAATGGTTTCTCCTTGGTGTGGACACTCTGATGTATTTGTAGGTTACTGTCTCGTGCAAAGGGTTTACCACAAATGTCACAAATAAATGGTTTCTCACTGCTGTGGACACTCTGATGTCTTTTGAGATTGCTCTCATGCGTGAAAGATTTACCACAAGTGTCACAAACGTGCGGTTTCTCGTTCGTATGTATTCTCCGATGATATTGCAGACCGCTTTTTCGTATGAAGGTGTTGCCACAAATGTCACAAACAAATGGTCTCACATTGGCATGGATTCTTCCATGACGTATTAGATTGTATCTTCTTAAGAATAATTTATGACAAACGTCACACCTGAATGATTTTCTTGTAGTATGTATCTTTTTATGAACAGACAGATTACTTCTGTGGTTAAAAGCTTTATCACACAAATCACATGAATATTGTCTTTCGTTGCTATGAACTCCTAAGTGGTTTTTTAGATATATCTTCCTAGCAAAACGCTTGTTACATGTTTCACAAACATATGGTTTTTCTTTGGTCTCAGTCATTTTAGTAAAGGATATCACTTTATTGGTGCCCAAATTGAAAACCTAACTGCAAACACGACAAACATTCAATTGTGTTCTTATGGCCAGACATGGAGGCCCTTCTGTGTCAAAACTTCATTACAAATGTCAATCATGTGCCACTGTCACTGTCACTGTCACTGTCACTGTCACTGTGAGAGAAGGCTCAATCACATCTCTCAGCATGATCTTGTCCGAGTCTGACTGTAAATATTCATAGTGATCATGAACTCCACAGATACATCAGTCTCTCCATGGACTGAATATCAATGTCAATCACTTCCCAGGATGTTACAAGATGCTGATCTGATGCATCCGAATGGTGGAAACAGCCTGTATGGATGGAGTAAGAGTACAGAAAATTATCAAATAAATTTCATTCAGTTACTACTTAATAAAAGCATCATATTTTTCATCTAGATAAAAATCTAGGACTACACTACTAGTACTACTAGAGAATTTTATTCTGTGACGAAGAGGTTAGGAAAATGACAACAAAACACTTATGCCACTTATTACTTGCATACATATAAAACCTCAGCCCCCTCTCCCCCCGCCAAAAAATAAAAAATAAATAAATAAATAACCAACAACGAACCTGTCATTGACGATGGCTAGTGCGACTGCTAATGTGGCAATTCCGTCTGTACACTACATATTGCAACTCGTCTGCAGCCTAGCCAGCAGACAAAAGATCGCAAAACGTTATTCGTTAGCCTAGGTCACGAGGGAGCTATCAGTCGTATTATAATAGCTTGTTAATATAACAAAAGACCCAACCCAACAACACCAACCTGTTCAATGCCAATGGCCAATTAATTACGTACATGATGATGTACATTCACTCCCTGATGAGCTTGCTTGTTGGAGCATGGAGGAAGGAGCCAGCTGACCTTCCCTGCCATGGCATTTCCCAGTCATCAGGCAAAGAACTTGATGAACCGTGCCATTTTACTGTTAGTAATTTTGCTCTCAGCTAGCTAGCTAATTAGTCCGTAGCTGTAGTAACTTTAACATTTTTTTATATCGTTTATTTATACGCGAAAATCAGTCTCACCGCAAATCGTTATTTTCCACAAACCTTGGTATGCACTATGGAAACGCATGAAATACATTGTATTATTGCACCAACAGAGGGCGTTTACTGGTGGAAGACTTCGCTCGTTGCGGCCCCTTCAGCTAATTAATTAATATCTCCAAAAGAAATAAATGCACAAAAAAGATTTTAAATACTTGAAAGTCTTATATTGCATCAAAACAAAACATTGATGGACATATCATACGCCCCCTCTTCCCAAATATACAACAATCACCCAATAATCGTCCGCCCTCCCAAAAAAATAAACCGATTACTAAATTTATTTTGATTAATACAGACACCCTAATATATAGGCCTTAGACAAATTTGACACATCCAATTTCGCTGCCAATCACTTCTCAGTAGGATGGAAGAAACTTCGAAATTTCCGAATAAAGGGGCAGTATCGTTACGATCAGAGCAGAGTTTCAACAGGACATGGAATTGATGTCATAATATAAGAATGAACACACCCCAGTGACTGTAAATTACTGGCTCATTTATGAAGCAGCAACGGTAATATGACCTTATATTATCTTGTGGGAAATTATTTTCAGTGACTGAGTTAATCTAAACAAGCACTCTGATTCAATGTCCTGTTGATGGTGACGATACATCCCCTTTAAGTTATAAATGTTTCACTGAATAATCAGAGAAAAGAACAGCTCCTTTTACTATAAAGTTTTAGCAAAGAGCCAGGCTCCTTTATTCTCGAAGAAAATTCTCGACCAGTCGCTTGGCGGCGCTGTTTCGCCCAATATTTACAAAGTAATTCCTGCTTTCTCAATGAGAAAAACTGAAATGAAAACATGGCGACTCCTTGGCCAATGCAGGTTAGTTTCTCTTGATATTGTCTTATATTTTCGATCTTTATTTTGGGAAATATGGAAATAAATTGCTTTGTATAATTCTCTACCACATGTTATAAGAGAAGGTTATTTGCAAGACATTTCTGTCGAAATTTATCGGGGAATTTTACTAGGTTATTTTGTACGCTCCGGATTGAAACTGATTTAGTGATCATGATTATTTTAGGCGTAATGCTATTATTAGTTTTCTAGTAATACATGACCAGTTCACCTCCATGGTCCATCCGTGGCTTGCTGACCATTTTCTTAAATTACAGGCTGAAAGAATGTAGAATACAACTGCCACTTTAGTTAAAAATGTTGTATCCAACCGCCACTTGTGCACAATGTCTATTGCCTATTGGCTTATTATATTAGTTATTGCATGTGTTTTAACCAGTTTGCACCGGGAATAAAAAAGTTTTTCCGAACCGCCGTGGCGGGTTTATTTTTACCGCACAAACACGACCAATGGTGCTCACCAGAGCGTGACCGGGGAGACCGCGTCTTCCACCGTATGCTTATGGATCGTTGCCACGTCGACCGGGAATCTATACAAATATTCCCAAGAATCCTGTGGCGTGTTTAGACGCTCTCCGATCCGCTGTCCAAAAAAAATTTGCGTGTATACACGGCCTCCGACGCGAACTGGTTAACAGATGAAAAATGGCCAACATCTCACTGTGCATGCATTCATTGCTCAAAACGTCCCACAATATCATTTCCAATCCCCACTTCACTTTCCTCTCCTTAAGTGAATCCTCTATCATCTTTTAAAGGAAAATCTGTGAAATTTATCATATTTGGATAGAAAAAGTGGCGGTTGTATTCTACATGCTTTCCCCACTTTACTATTTATCCTGCATATCTGTATATTTTTCTCAATCCTGCTCTTATCATAATTTAGAAACGTCTACAGAACGAATTACTTCATTTGCAACGAGATCCTCCTGTAGGAATAACCGTCAATCCCAAGACTGCATCCAACACCCTCACCTCGTAAGTAAATTATTTCCTTTGTACGTTATGTGATGTTTATGTATAAACAATCACTGTTATATACCTAACATTAACCCCTTTATTTATTTATTTATTTATTTATTTATTTATTTCTTGGTACAACTATACTGCAGGGCCACACCGAAGGTTACTTATTATAACTTTACGTAATCTGACTTAAAAATACACAACTGCAGTTCCTAGGTTAAATTCAGAAAAAGGGAAAAATTTGGCCCTGCATTCTATAGTTACTCTTATTTCTTATTAAACCTGAGGAGACCTTTCAGTGAAACAATGTTTTTCAAAGGTGCCCTGGAAACAAGGGCGCTCATTGTTATGTGAACCAGAAACACCGGGGTAAACCCGTACTCTTCCACGATAAGTGGTCTGGGTTCTTTTACGTGCATTACTTAATCTATTACATGGGACCTACGGCTTAACATCCCATCTGAAGGATAAAGCAATTATGGTTAAGTTTCTTGCTTAAGGACACAAGAGTTGCGACTGGCCAGGCTTCCTAATATTACTAATATAATCACCCTCTCAAAAGGGAGTGACAAGTGGAGTACCTAGGATTTTTTCACTGGAGGAGAGAGAACACTGGAAAGGAAGGAAAGAATGTCGTATCCGGCCGCCACTTTTTAAGGGCTTTTTTGGATTTTTTTTGCAACCACTAACCAGTTAAAAAATCATTCTATCGATTTTTGGTGGTACAGAAAGCGAAAACTATCTTTAAAATCCACTTTTATGATGGTTTTCGGACTTGATTTCCCTTCTAAAAAAATCCTCCCCTTCAGAAAATAGAAGGATCCTATTATAGTTGCCACTACGCATGTACAATGACTGTGTTGGTCACTAATTTGTTTACAAGATCAGACTGACATGACTGAGGAAGTCATCGTATACCAAAAATGCCTGATTTTTCATGAAATAAATATCCTGGAATAATTTGAAGTATATGTCCATCATCATCCATATGTTCTCCACCTTACCAGGTAGGTAAGATTACATTATTGGTTATATTTAATGAAAAATAGTGGCGGCCAGATAAGACATTCTACCCGAAAGGAAATACGGGTTGTTATAGGAACTACTAAGCCCACCCCCCCCGTCCCCGTTACGCCCTACCGGGTATGATACCTGCCCATTTTTTTCATTTCCATGGTATTTTAGAGCCTAAACATGACCTGGTTAATCCATTTTGCCCATTGGGTCTGTAGAGTTATTCAAGTGAATCCACTGACTGGGTGATCGAGCTTATCCAGTAACTTATCCATAAACATGACCTGGTTAATCCATTTTGCCCATTGGGTCTGTAGAGTTATTCAAGTGAATCCACTGACTGGGTGATCGAGCTTATCCAGTAACTTATCCATAAACATGACCTGGTTAATCCATTTTGCCCATTGGGTCTGTAGAGTTATTCAAGTGAATCCACTGACTGGGTGATCGAGCTTATCCAGTAACTTATCCATAAACTCCAGGCTTGTGATTTCTCAGGATTGTTTTTCTGATTTCAGGAATTTTTTACAAAAATGCTCTTTTAATTTTGTTATATATTAACTGTCAGTCACCCTAAACAAGGCCAATAGCCACTAGAGTGTAAGGGGTTACATATGTGATATGTCATCCACCATTTAAGCAAGATTAAATTAGTTGATGTTTTTCTTAAACTTGAAAGAAGAGAAGTAGCCACTAAATCTTGTTTGTGGAGACGTGGAGAGTCTGTGAATCCTCCAATATTAAACAATATACATCCAGGAGGTTCAGGGGGCTTTGTCCTCTAAAGCAAAGGGAGACCCAGGAGGTTCAGGGGGCTTTGTCCTCTAAAGGAAAGGGAGACCCAGGAGGTTCAGGGGGCTTTGTCCTCTAAAGCAAAGGGAGACCCATGACCAGGAGGTTCAGGGGGCTTTGTCCTCTAGAACAAAGGGAGACCCAGGAGGTTCAGGGGGCTTTGTCCTCTAGACCAAAGGGAGACCCAGGAGGTTCAGGGGGCTTTGTCCTCTAAAGGAAAGGGAGACCCAGGCCCGCTACCCATTTTTCAGGATTTATTTTTACTTTTTTCAAATCACACACCTGAAACTGTAGGGACACAGGACCTTCATTGGCAGACAGCAGTGAATTTAATACCATAGGGTGGCACTGTTAACTGAAGTTATGTTTATGAGCGATTGACTTGGAGTGACTTAAGCCCTTTTCACACGACAAACGCAAACTAGGGTCCTTGGTCTCGGGCGCCAGTTGTATTGACCACGGACGTTGGTCAAACTCGGATACGACCTTTCACACGGCGAAGAAACCAACGTCCCGTGTCACATAGCCTTCGTCTTTTGGGGTGTCAAAGGTCAACATTGTTTATAGTCCAGTTAACTGGTATCCGCACAGCTAGCGTGGAATCGCTATTGCATGTATTGATTACCATTCATTTTCCCGCGCTATTGTATTGTATGTTTATTGTTAGCGTCCGTCCTCTCTCTCTCTACCACTCTCACAGCTCAGTGCAAAACATGGCCATCAATTTCTCTGGAAACGTTGTTGTTTTGACGTTTTCTACACATTAAACTTAGCAACAAAAGCATCATCATTAACTGTTCGGGCGTCGCCATCTTGATTTAAAGGCATCCTGGGAAATTTTCTTCTTGCGCGCATGCGTGGTAGCTCTCGCGAAACAATGGTCCTTGGTCTCTGTGCGGTTTGTTCATTCACACGGCCTATCGTGGTGAACTTTCACAACGGTGTGTTTTTTTGTTGCTGGTCTCGACCGTGGTCAGGAAAAGACTACGGACCTGTGTTTGTGCAGAGCAGAGGTACATGTACATTTCACACGAAGTGTATTTGACAACGTTGTGTTCTTAGGACCATGGACCCCCTGCTTATTTCCCTCATGTGAAAAGGGCTTTAGTGTCTACAGTGTCATTAACCCTCCTACTGATAGACCATTTGAAACCATTCAAAATTTCCACTTTCAAAAATGCCCATTGGTTTTGTACACACATGGTGATATCATTTGAACAGTGTTGGTAGCAAGCTTTACTACCATTCAAATCCATTCAAATGCATAGAGGGTCCATTGATTCACCACTTAGAAGTATCCAAACAAGGTTTTGTATTAGCTGTACTACCATAATTTGGAAAGATTCAAACAAGGTTTTGTAATAGCTGACCTACCATTCAAAACCATTTGGGGGAATCAATACTGTACAGTTATTTCACCATTCAAAACCACAAAAGCGAATGGTTTCAAATGGTGCATCAACTTGCATGAAAAAGGTACCAAAAGTAGGAGGGTTAATGTGATCAATTTCTTTTCTTAGATGGAGTGTTGACATAGCAGGTGCACCAGGTTCCCTCTATGATGGGGAGAATTTTCAACTGCAATTTACGTTCGGAAAAAGATATCCATTTGAGTCACCAGAGGTAAATAAAGGGTTGTATGGGGGTAAACATGAGGGTATGTTTATGTTAGGGCTGTGCCGTATAACTAAATATTCGATCGATGGTTCAAATATACGGTTGTTTTTTTCCAGTTTCAATATTCAAAGAAAAAAATGCAGCTTCCGCAGAAAATAAAGTTTATGTAATTTTTTTTTCTTTTTTCTTATTGGAGTTTCCATAATTACCCCTCCACCCATCATCCTCTCGTCTACATTTGCAAGGCTTTGTCAGGCCTTATCTATCGTGTGTGGTCGTTGTATCACATGGCGCAATTACCAATCGGCAGCCTTCGAATATCGAATATTCGATCGAAATCAAGATCCGAATATCCGGTTACCAAATTATTCGAAAACACACAGCCCTAGTTTGTGTGGGTTAGGGTAGTACTTTCATCGCATCATAACAGGTTGCATGTAGCATATGTTGTTTAACAATTAAAACCAAAATTCATTAACATTAAATGAGTTCAAAATAGGAATTGTGTGGAATGATGATTAAAACGGGTGAAAAATGTTTGATTTGAGTGAAATCAAATGTGACGCGGTATTTCAAAACCAGGCGGAATTGGGCAGAGCTACGAATGGAGGAACAGCTGCAAAATGCCTTGGGGGTGATTTTTTTTCCGATTTTGCGATTTTTGGAAATTTATGATGCTACAAATGTTAAAAATGTTCTGTAAAAGTTTCTAATTAAAATTTCATCGACAAATTATTTTAAAAATACTTTTAGAGAGGCATTATACATGTAATTTCACAAAATGATGCCTTGTTCGTGTTATTATCTCAGTTTCGATGTTTTGGACAGTCCGATTTCAAATCTTAATAATTTCGCTATGGAATATCCGATTTGAAAAAAGAAAGCGGCATTGTAAAGTGCAAGGTCTATATTTTACTAATATTTCAATAACTCAATATTGACCTCTTGCCCAATTGTGCCTGGTTTTGACATACGGCGTCACAAATGATAAAAGTATAAGGGATTAACCCTCCTACTACTACAAGGGTCAAAATCAGTCAAAATGTTGATATACTTGCCAAGGTATATCTAGTGCACTTAAAAGTCAAACACATTCAAACCTTACGTGTAGTAAGTACATTTACAGGTCAAAATGAGTCTACCGTTTTTGACTGGTAAAAGCATTGTCTTGTATTGTTCAGGGTGGTCAAAATGACAGTAACAACCAGTCAATAATGCCCCTGTGCACATTAATAGGCAGTTGACTGGTTTTGACCTCAACAGCAACTTCCCACTAAAGTGCATCAATAGTAGGAGGGTTAATTGTTGAAATAGAAGTTATCTTTGAAATGTAAGAATTAAGTGGAATGTGTAAAATGGAGGTAAATATTTAAATTGGTGAAGAGGTTCAAATTATTGAAATCAATACTGCGTTTCCTCCATTACAGGTTGTCTTCACTGGAAACATACCAGTTCATCCACATGTGTACAGTAACGGGCATATCTGCCTATCCATACTAACTGAAGACTGGTCCCCTGCTCTGTCTGTCCAGGCTGTATGCCTGAGTATAGTTAGTATGCTAAGTAGCTGCACCCTCAAGGTAATTAGACTCTAAAGGCACAATGTCGTCACGATCAATAATAATAATAATAATAATACACGATTCTTACATATCCTAGCAACTAGATCAAGGCGCTGTACATTATTACCCCTGCTCATCAGGCTCATAAATCATTCCTGAAACCATCTCAGCTCCCTGGGGAGTATACAGCTCAATTGCTGCCATTACAGCGCATATAGGGCTAATCAAACACAACAACCAACTCTGCCCTCACAGGTACCCATTTACCCCTGGGTGGAGAGAAGCAATTATGGTAAAGTGTCTTGCTCGAGGACACAAGCACCACGGTTGCAGTCGGGATTCGAACCCACATTCTGACGACTCAGCCATCAGAACACAAATCCGATGCACTAAACCGCTCGACCATGGCACTCCATCAGCAGGGCATGGAATCAGAGTACTACATTTTACATTAACGCAGTGACTGAAAATCATACCCACATGATAAGGTCATACTACCGTTGCTGCTACATAAATGAGCCAGTAAATTTCAGTCACTGTGTTCATCTTAAACTAGGACACCGATTCCATGCCCTGTTGAAAGTCTGCTCTGATCGTGACGATATTCTGCCTTTAAGGACGTTCCTGGAAGGCTCCAAAATAATTTGATATCAGCTACTATTTTTTCGGGCAGAGTTTATGTCAATTTAACCTCCAACTAACAATTGACATACATATTATACAGTACTTGCTTATACCTATCAAAATATGAATACAATGGAATGAAGAATCTTATATAAAAGCCCAAGTAAACAATTTTACTTCAGTATCTGGGAAAATCTCAAAATATGTCTAGATATTCTGATTTTGATTACCAAATAAATTAATCATATTGGATTATCCCACAATGCGCTTGAGAACCATTGGAATAGAGCATTTGCGACATGTGAAAATGAAAAGTAAAATTTTACATTCCAATTCTTTCAAAAGCATATCCCGCACTCTTACACGCAACAGTCTTGGCCAAAAAAAACACAACTACCTGTAGCTCTCAACTCTTTAGAATGTCTGAACTGTATGAGGCATTTATGAATTATTATGACAATAAATGTGATTTAATTGGAATTAAAATTTTTTTTTTTTTCAGAAACGACCGCCAGATAACACATTTTATGTGAGAACATGCAGTAAAAGCCCCAAGAAAACTAAATGGTGGTATCACGGTAAGTCCATGCAAAATATCACTGTAACAAATTCCACAGACTGACACAAACGGATTTTATTGACCCTAACTCCCTAGGCCCATTTGCTTACACATAACCTGAATCCTTCCTAACTCCCTAGGCCCATTTGCTTACACATAACCTGAATCCTTCCTAACTCCCTAGGCCCATTTGCTTACACATAACCTGAATCCTTCCTAACTCCCTAGGCCCATTTGCTTACACATAACCTGAATCCTTCCTAACTCCCTAGGCCCATTTGCTTACACATAACCTGAATCCTTCCTAACTCCCTAGGCCCATTTGCTTACACATAACCTGAATCCTCCAAAATCCTACAGTAGTAAAGCAAGCACATGACATGTATGCACACATGTGTTTCTAATCTGTGATGCATGTACATGGCCAGGGACCCTCCCTGCATGCATGGAGCAATAAACAGTGTCCACTGACCCAAGCACTGACCTTGCAATCACTACAACAAACATGGATGTACATGTACCATAGAAAGGCAAGTATGCCTAGTAACCTCAATCCTCCAAAATCCTTCACTTTAGCAAAGAGGATTTTTGAGGATTTGGGAAGGTTAGGGTTAATGTCTTATTTTCACAGGTTCGACTATTCAGTTAAAAAACTGCTACTCCTGCGTGGAGAGAAGCCATTGTAGTATCTTGCTTGAGGACACGAGTTCTATGACTGGCATGACTAGGATTCAAAGCCACATTTAGAACTTGAGTCTAGTGAGTGTGGACGCTCATCATCGCGTGTAAGGTCAAAGCTAAATCTCCCCCAAAAAAGTCAAACTGAGAGGCCGGTGTCTGTTGTAATTCACAAGCCTTGAAGTGTGATGTCAGATCTTCAGGCTAGAGTCCGGTGTGCTTGAACACTTGGCCAAGAGCTTTTATGATCAAAAAATAACTGCTCATTTTTTGTGAGTGGATATTGTTAAAATCGATCTCCCTCTATCAAGTTGGTTTGTTGTAAATCTCTTTTCGGGTTGTGGGGTTCTGAACAAAGTTACGGTTTGCAAGTAACGCTTTGATGAGTGTGTTTTGTCATCATTGTCATCTTCCTATCCTCTTCGTCACAGATGACAAAGTCTGATGCAGGGATCTGAGAAGACCTCTCAACATCTCTCCATACAGCAGCTCACCATTTACGGCTGTGAGTTATACTCTTCAAGGATTCTAAGAAATCTTCTTTAAAGAAATTATTCTTCTCATGGTGGGAAACATCCATCAAGTACAAAAAGTATTAGAAATGGTAAGAAAGAGATCGGTGTCTCCAATTGTACGAAAGTGTGACCTGATCAAGGATAATAATTCAAAGTAATTACATAAATTAAAAGAATAGAAAATGTTTTTAGGTTTTGTTGAAACCACACATTAACCGATACAAGTGTAGCATTGAAACCCATATAAATGTTTGGAAACATCAAAGGAAAATTAAAGCAAATAAAATTTGCTTGGTGTAAAGATGATTGTATCAAACATCCCTAGAAATCTTTCTGTCTGAGAGGTGCTATTGTTTTAGTAAAATATGTCCAATTATAATTTTTACTGAATTCAAATCTGTATGCAGATTGAGAATTGCCAGTATGTCAAATTAAGGCCCCCCCTCCCCCCAAAAAATCTCTTGTTTCTGGTCTCTGCGCACATTGCCTGAGACCCGTACGTCGGCATTTTTAATTTTATTTTGTTTTGCTATAAAACGATGTCCAATTGCAGCCAAAATTGCTGGATCGCTTGGAATTTTGCCATGCTGTGTTCTAAGTTACTTTTTCACATATATGGAGTGTCGTGGCCGAGCGGTCTAGCTTACCGGACTCAAGTTCTGGTGTGAGCAGCAGAATGTGGGTTCGAATCCCGGCCGTGACACTTGTGTCCTTGAGCAAGACACTTAACCATAATTGCTTCTCTCCACCCAGGGGTTAAATGGGTAGCTGTGAGGGCAGAGTTGGTTGATTAGCCCTATATGCGCTGTAATGGCAGCAATTGAGCTGTATACTCCCCAGGGAGCTGAGATGGTTTCAGGAATGATTTATGAGCCTTATGAGCAGGGGTAATGATATAATGCGCCTTGAGCACCACTTAGTTGGTGGATACGTGCGCTATATAAGTCCACACATTATTATTATTATTATTATTAGGTGTATGAACATTTGCATATGGCAAATTTGCTCTCCGCGTATATATGTATCACGTATGTATGTATCACGTATTTCCCTGTTGGCAAAAAAAAGATTACCATAAGAAAATGCGCACTGATTTTGAAGCTGCTCGATGATCAGAAACCGGACTGTTTTTGGGCTTAATCTTTAGGCAGATTGAGAATTGCCAGTACATGAAAACTGTCAATTAATTTGTTCACTTTTCTCAGAAATGTGTTGACATACTCAGCTTGAAAATTCACAGGTGGTTTCCTCAGCATTTTAGTTGATCTTCATGATGTATATGAATTCTCAATACTAAGGCTCTGCGTTTTCGGTTATTTCGGGAACCGAATACCCGCAATTGGAAATCTTTGGATACCCAGGTACCCGTAAACAATTTTGTAAAAACACATAAATACTCCTGAATGTATAAAATAACCAATATGAACACAAGCTTCTCTTGTTTTATTAGATTCATAATAAATGTGGTGTTTCTCACCTCTATATTAACCCTCCTATGCCCAGGCTGAAATTTGGCCCAGTAAGCACCACACCCACAGACAGTCACTTGAGTATTTTTGGTTGCATTGCCAATTGTTCACACATGTGTATAAGAGTGCTGGAGATAGTGGCAAAGTCAAACACACTTATGTATGTCTTACAAGTTATATGCAGAGTCACACAGAGCTGTGTATGTACTGCATAAGTTACAGTTGAGTGGTTTTGGTTTGACCTCCTACCAGAGCCACATGTCCTTGCATTTATTTGAGTGCACTGCACAAAGTCAATGGGTTGGGAGTGACATACAAATTGTGAGTGTCTTTGATTGTTAAACCTATAGGAGGGTTACAAACAGCCAGTCACATCCCCATTCCCCAAACACATTTTTTAAACAAAAAATTGGAGAATTCCATTTGTGTGGCTTAAATTAGTCGAAATTAAAAAAAAAAGAGTCGTTTACAGGTAATTGGAACGAACCGAAAAATGGAACCGGGTAATGACAGTTTTGGTCGGGTATCCAGGTACCCGGCACAGCCTTAGTCAATAGTATGTTGTTGTTATCCTCTTTCGGCTGCTCCCGTTAGGGGTCGCCACAGCGGATCATGATCCGCATATTTGATTTGGCATAGGTTTTACGCCGGATGCCCTTCCTGACGCAACCCTCCCATTTATCCGGGCTTGGGACCGGCACTAAGCATGCACTGGCTTGTACATCCCCAGTGGCTGGGTTCAATTCGGCCCTCACAGCAATTATGGTAAAATGTCTTGCTCAAGGACACAAGCACCATGGTCGCGGCAAGGCTTCAAACCCACACACTCCGACGACTCGGCCATCAGAACACAAATCCGATGCACTAAACCGCTCGACCATGGCACCCCACAGTCAATACTATGTATGACCCTAAATGTGTATGACCATTATGGGATATCAAGACAAAACATTTTCTCTTTTGATGTATGTATTTAACCTTGAATAGATCATAAACATTTGTTTTAATATTACGGAAAACTTCCACTCTTGGTAAAATTTGCCAGTTCAATGACCATTCAAAACCGTTTTGTACTATTTACACTTTAGATGCATTCACTGCACAGGTTTAGTACTCTCATTATTCAAAATGTAATTCCACCTGCTAGTCTTTAGATGATTTAATATTGCCAAATGGACTGGCATGGGGCTTACAATTTATCATTAACCCTCCTATAGGTTTAACAATCAAAGACACTCAAAATTTGTATGTAACTCCCAACCCATTGACTTTGTGCAGTGCACTCAAATAAATGCAAGGACATGTGGCTCTGGTAGGAGGTCAAACCAAAACCACTCAACTCTGCTGCTAAATGCAGTACATACACAGCTCAGTGTGACTCTGCATATAACTTATGTAGGACATACACAAGTGTGTTTGACTTTGCCACAAACTCCAGCACTCTTAGAGAAAA
Source organism: Zoroaster sp. YZ-2022 (assembly GCA_029582265.1). NCBI lineage: Eukaryota > Metazoa > Echinodermata > Asteroidea > Forcipulatida > Zoroasteridae > Zoroaster > Zoroaster sp. YZ-2022. The sequence goes on from CM055831.1 coordinate 2,907,143, forward strand.
ATACACATGTGTGAACAATTGGCAATGCAACCAAAAATACTCAAGTGACTGTCTGTGGGTGCGGTGCTTCCTGGGCCAAATTTCAGCCTGGGCATAGGAGGGTTAATGGTTAATCTGTTTTTGCTTTATAATTTCCCACTGGAAGTTGATAGTTGGGTAGAATTATTGCACAATTTATGTACACATATTTGTATGCCATACAAATGTGATGTGATCTGGGAAAACCCTCCACATGGTGAAATTTGTAATTTTTGTGTTTTATACATCAAATTAATCGGGACTGCATGTGCTCTTATGTGAAAGAACTCTACAATAGCGTAACTCAAGTTATAGACATTCTAGAATCATGAATAAAACAGTTTTGAAAAGAGCACATGCAGTGTCCCGATTAATTTGATGTATAAAACACAAAAATTACAAATTTCACCATGTGGAGGGTTTTCCCAGATCACATCACAAATATTTAAAAATTATCCAAAGTAATGATAATGTTTCACGTTGACATTTCTATTAGTGACGTCATGTGATCTGTCTTACATTTTCACTTGATTAAGAATTTCAAAATTATATTTGAAGGGATAATTGTTATTGCTAAGTTATTTATATTAACATGCAGGTCTAAATACATTGCCCAAGAAAGAATGTCATTAAAATATCTGAACTCTTTCTCTTGGCTTTTGTCTCCCTGCATATCCATTGCCAATATTCTACTGCAGGGACTGCTCATTATTTAGTGGCACATTGCCCAAAGCTGATCCATGAAGATACCAAGATGTTTACGCAAACAAACCAAAATCACAATTTCTTCTATATATATTTGTCAAAACTTTGTTTCCTATAAGAGCAGAAATATATATATTTTGTGAATCAATATCGAATAGGTAATCCTAAGCAGAAAGCATCTTGTAAATATAAAAAGAGATATATATACAAATAGCATAAAGTGTGTTAAGTAATTTTGCACTGTTTAAAGCATAAATTCTAGTTAAATTGATACACAGGTAATTTGTGTGTACTTGAATGAGTAGAACAGAGAATGAAATGTTGCAAAGGCAGTCAGCTCCATAATTATTGTCTGGACAGTGGTGGGAGAACCATTATTATTATTATAATAATTTACTTATTTTGATTTGTGGTTTTTTTTGTGAGGGGGGAGGAGGTATAGACACCATCTACCCATACTGTATTTGCTTCATGTTTGTTGTAATTGAATGCACCATATCATAGATTTTGTATTTAATTTCATTTTGCAAACGTTTAATTTTATTGTAAACATCCTTTGTTTAAGTTATAATATGTTGTATTTACTTTTGTTTTCTGGAAAGCTAAATGTACTTTGAAATTAAAATTTTGTTCATAATTTATCTTGCATACATGTAGGTGTAATTATATTTATTTCCTAAACTTTCACTGATCAAACTACCTGAAAAAAAAAAAAAAACGACACTAAATTATACAAAGGTTATGGAGGCTAAGATGTCCTATGTATAGGTCTTATACTTTTTTTTGAAAACGTAAGTGTATATTTTATAATTTTGAAACCAGGACAAATACTTGGTGCGAAGATGTGTATAACTTTCATGATGTTCTGAAAAAATGTGAGCATTTTAGTATCCAGGTTTATTGCTTAATATTTTGTAAATGCGCCAATTGACACGCTCAGACACGTCTAGTTCCTTATGTCAAATCTATATGAAGTGGCTCACCACATTATGGCGATCAGACCATGTTTGACACGAGCCTCATTCTGATTCTCTTGTGTGTTGAAAAAAAAGAAGATGGCCAATGCATGCTCAAGATACCACTCTATTTCAGAACCCAAACTATTGCACCCTAAAAGTGATTTTGTGCATAATATATACAATGCATAGGTTGGTGAAATTCTTGCATCGGGAGATAAACAATTGATTTAATTTTGCCCTACACCGATGTGTGTATAGCACTGTATACTCAGTGCTTTCCGAGTGTCTGTGAAAAAAACTACACAGGCGACTCAGGCAGGATGTACTAGTAAGCAGGAGGTCGTGGGTTCATATCCCGCTCGAGTTGCCTGTGTAGTTTTTTCACAGACACTCAGAAAGCACTGAATATACAGTGCTACACACACGTCAGTGTAGGGCAAAATTATATCAATATACAATGCATGTTGGTATTTCTAGAAAACCTGCAAACAGGGTGTGAAATAAACAGGTACCATCATTTCTATGATCAGTAAGTTAGTATTTTAAGTTAATTTGTGATGCTAGAATGTAAATCATGAGTCTATAAAAATGCTTGTATGCTACATTGGTATCCTATAAAACTACAACAAAAAAATCTCTCTATGGCCAGCTAATCTTGTCTAGTTCCTTATATACGTGGTAAATAATACAATGAAGAATATCACCACATCACAGGCACCAGTCTTTTTAGACTCCAGCCTATTTATGGTTCTCATAGACTTGTCTGTGGATAATAACAATATGGACGCTGTGATTAAATTACAATTTAAACATTTTATTCAGATTACATGTGTTTTATTTGATAATATGTTGACTTTTATTTTGAGTTCAGTATATTACATGAATTGACAATGTGAATAAAACAATAAAGGCATGTCTCACCAAAACAATTATACAATAGTTTATTTAATTTGAATATTAATTACTTTTAACTTTTTTAAAAGGTAAATGTACAATATTGGTATTGTTGGAAAAACTGCTTCTGTAAGCTTACTTTCATTAACCCTAACTCCCAAGGGATTTTTGCTAGAAACCATCCCAAATCCATCAACTTGCAGTAAAAAGGTACTCCAATTGTTGGACTTTGATGGAATTGGTACAGTAGCAAATGCAAAGCATCCATGGCTTGGCTATACACAGTCCTGAATCCAACAAAAGCAGCCGGTGGAGTTTGATGGATTTGGTACAGTAGCAAATGCAAAGCATCCATGGCTTGGCTATACACAGTCCTGAATCCAACAAAAGCAGCCGGTGGAGTTTGATGGAATTGGTACAGTAGCAAATGCAAAGCATCCATGGCTTGGCTATACACAGTCCTGAATCCAACAAAAGCAGCCGATGGAGTTTGATGGATTTGGTACACATTGGTACATGCTCTAAAGTACTGAATCCATCAAAATCAGGCGAAGGATTTTGGTAGATTTTTGGTAGTTGGGGTTAATAATATGCATTATACAACCTCAGAAAGTTTGAGCTCAATGCCAAAAATGTCCCAAGTCATGAGAAAAGGAGAATTAGCTATTGCCAACTGCTTAAATAAATGCAAAATAGTAGTTAATTATGTTTGGAACCTAGCAGGTTCTTTCTCATAGGCAAAATGAATGATATCATTTCATGAGAAAAGTGTGAAAAACCATTCACAATTTGAGACAGAAAACAAAATGTGCATTCTGACTATTTTTTGAGAACGTGCATTTGTGTTTCTCTGAAACAATCACTGATAATAATTAATAATATTGTAACTTCCTACACATCATTAAAAATGTAATTTGCAAGGTTCAAGTTAGCCGTTCAGTTAGCTGTTCAGTTAGAATAGAGAGGACCAACCTAAAAACCGTTTCCATGGATACACTCCATAAAGTTGTTTTCTTCACAGAAAAACATCAAATAAAATTTCCCAAATACATAATTAACAACTATAGATCGAACATCATCAAGTATATTACAAATAAGGTGCTAATCTGATAAGCAGGATTAATAAATAAATTTCTTTACTATTTACAAAATAAAATACACATTTGCATATTCATACAAATAAATGATTTATATTTTATGGGAATATTTTTAAATTGTCCAAATGTTTAATAACGTTGCACATGTAAGATAGATTATACATTTTTGTTTCAGTTTAACCCTCCTACGCATGGAGGCCACTCTGATCCACTAAATTTTCAATATGTTCTTCACCAACCTTTAGTACATACAAGCCTGCTGTCCTTTCTAAGTAATCTTACAAAATCAACTGTGTGTCACCCAAGGCCACTGTAAATGTTTGAACATATTAGTATGGCCTGCAATGTATCGATGGGAGACCACTTTACCCTGCAATCTCAGTGGTGTGACAGTGCACAGAAGGGTAACCATAGGAAGCCACTGGCAACAAACAGCTAATGGCTTGGAGTGGCCCGAATGGGTTGTTTCAAAAATTGCACTGGTTGTAGGTTAATATATCTTTATACTCCAGTTGCATATGGGTGGCAGCATTTGTAGGGGAAAAACACCTGATAACATTGTAACATTTTGTCATAACATTCCACTTATGCAGAGAAAACACCTGTTACTTTATAAAATATGGGAGAAAAAGACTGCATCTGCAACATAAGACAGTGTCAGACTTTCCTTGAAGTCGGGATACATAATCAGTAACATGCTCTACGTTTCCAGAAACCACCCAAGCATTTTGTAATTAGTAAAAAAAATTTTTTTTGTATTATTCCACCTAAAAACGCAAACTAAAACCTTTAATATCCTGTAACAAATATACCATGTAGTTTTCTCAAAACTAACTGCATAATGGGGCGTTTGGCATAATATTAACACAATGTCAGACATATATAAATGCATTTACACATTGCTTGTGGCAAATATATAGTACCATTATATTTGTAGAATTCAAATTCTTATGAGGATGTTTACTTCCTCAGAGAGGCAATCTGTAAGGGAAATGAGAGATAGAAATAGAATACATTTTATCTTCAAATACAAAATTGTCTGATGGTCTGTGCTGATGATGCTCGGACTTGTATAGGCACTCATAGGGGTGGGGCATATGGGCAAAATGGGGGCACACAAAAAACATGTTAAATTTACATTCTTGGTGAAAACCAATTTTATCTGCTTAACAGCACGAGGTCACCATTACCTCAGTCTCTACTAAGATATTGACCCCAGGTCACCGTGCTAAGCTGACCTCAGTCTCTACTAAGACATTGACCCCAGGTCACCGTGCTAAGCTTACCTCAGTCTCTACTAAGACATTGACCCCAGGTCACCGTGCTAAGCTGACCTCAGTCTCTACTAAGATATTGACCCCAGGTCACCGTGCTAAGCTTACCTCAGTCTCTACTAAGACATTGACCCCATGAGTGAGCGCTATCTTGAGTAGCTCCTGCAGATTTGACAATATTTTACTTGTTTTTACAGTTTTACTTGCACGTTTTGGTTCGTCTATGTTTCTAAGTGTGTTTCTATTGATGTTTTCTGCTTCTCATATGCAATTCTGAGAAATTAATCCAGCTCAAATTGAGAAAATTTGACTGAATTGCATTCGTCGTTTTTGGAAGTCCTGTACTGTCGATGCATTCATCTGTGCATGCAGGCTCACTCAACCGCTTAGCGCGCCACAGCAAATCTCTTCTCGGGACCTTCGGCGTGGCCCAGCTTGTCATCAGAATGCGGTTGGTCTACACAACTCAACAGCTTCGCATACCAGACATTCAGCACAAATCCTGCCAAACTTTCGGACCGCTTTTCTCTGCTTTACGGAACTTAACATATGTTGTAGACCACCAACACGCCGGCCTTGTCGTAGAGGTCAGCTTACCTGTAGACGTCCATTCTATCGAAAAATCACTGATGCCGACGGTGAAATTGCTGTTATCGCGGGACGACGTCGACGGCCATTTTTGAATAGTTCGTCAATTACTACGGTGCCGTCCCGACTACGGAATTTTGCAAATCTTGTTGACATCAGAAAGAAAGCCCATAGACTTGATCGCACTCTTAATGTGAGTACTCTCAATGTTCGTTCTATATGTAATAAAACTGTGGATGTTTTAGAAGTTTTTAATGAATCAAACGTCGATATTCTGGCCATCACAGAAACCTGGTTGAAAGGAAACGATACCGTTACCCCATCTGAACTTACATCTTTAGGTCATAAGTTTGTTCACAACCCAAGATTAACTAAATCTGGGGGTGGTGTCGGCCTGTTGTACAAGTCTGAACTTAATATACGGGAAAAAAAGAATAAATATGTTTTTACTTCCTTTGAACACATGGAATGTGACATTTTAAGTGAGAATGCCTTGCTTCGATTGATGGTTCTTTACCGGCCACCTGCTTCTCATTTTGGAACATTTCTAACAGAGTTTGGCAATCTATTAGAGGATATGCTTACTCTACCAACTGAATTTGTAATCATGGGGGATTTTAACATACACTATGACCAGCTGGATGCTCGAGACACAGTAGCGTTCACAAATCTCCTTGATTCGTGCAATCTGAAGCAGCATGTTCATGAAACGTCTCATAATCGTGGACATATTTTGGACTTAATAATCACGCGGTCAACTCTGGACATTATCAGATCTATTGATGTTTTTGATCCTACCTTATCTGATCACTTTATGGTAACATGTTCACTCAATCTCAACAAACCCACGAGGCAGCAATCAACCATTACTTATCGTAAAATAAAGAATATCGAAACAGCTAGGTTTACTCGGGATATATCACAATCTTCACTATCTGACATTGCAAGAGCTGATACCAATCCAGAGGTTCTCGCCAATGCTTATGACACGGTATTGAGAAATATTCTGGACAAACATGCACCGTTGACAACAAAAACGTTTACTCTACGCCTAACACACCCTGGTTCTGCGATGATGTGCTAAGGAGAAAGTAAAGCGTAAGAAACTAGAAAACAGATGGCGTCCTGACAAAACTCACAATTGACAGAGACTTATATAAAACCAGCGGAACAAGGTCATCGGTCTTCTTAAAAAGCCAAATGCAGTTACTACCGAGATCTTATCAGTGATTGTCAAGGTGATGGCAACCGGATGTTCAAGGTACTCGACAATCTTCTGGGTCGTAAGCCGACTGCTGTTTTACCTTGTGGTTCAGCACCTGAGATTGCTCGTCGGTTTAGCCAGTTCTTTCAAAATAAGATACACGACATACGGACGAGGTGTAAGGAAATGAGAGATCATGAATCTGCAATTGGGCTTGATCACGATATTGCGGTATCTCCTACTCAAATCCCAGATAGTGAATTTTCACTTACAACTGTTTCATATTTGCAAGTTGAAAAGATTATCGCCAATCAGTAGCAAAATCGAGCGATCTTGATCCCATCCCGACAAAGTTTCTGAAATCATGTTTGCCGGCTATTGCTCCAGTCATCACATCTTTGGTGAACTCATCGATCGGTCACGGTGTTGTACCTAAAATACTGAAATCAGCAATTGTCACACCGATAGCAAAACAACGTAAGATGACAAGCGAAGATGTGGAGGATCTTAGAAATTACAGACCTGTTACAAATCTACCATTCTGTTCGAAAATCCTTGAGAAAGTTGTTGCCCAGCAACTTACACAACACATGACTCAACATCAAATGAATGAGCCCTTTCAGTCTGCTTACCGGAAATTCCACGGAACGGAAACTGCTCTCACCCGCATCCAGAATGACATTTTGTTAAGCGTTGACCGCGGCAGAGTTGCTATCCTAGTTTTGTTGGACCTCAGTGCAGCGCTCGACGCGCTGACCATCAAATCCTGCTTCTGAGGCTGCAGTCACACATAGGTGTGTCGCCGGATACCATATGCTGGTTTACGCCATATCTTTCTGATCGATCGCAGACTGTAAAGTTTGCATCAATAATAAAACTGGATTTTCGACTTACCCGCTCAAATACGGTGTTCCCAAGGATCTATTTTAGGACCCCTCCTTTTTAATATTTATATGCTGCCCATAGGTCAAGTGATTCGCGATCATGGCATGACTTGTCATTTCTATGCGGATGATACTATGTTGTATGTCTCAGCATCACCAACATCAGACGATGCAGCGAGTAAAGCTGTTGCGATTGAGAAGTGCTGCACTGACATTAAAAGGTGGATGTCTTGAACTATATGAAACTTAATTCGGACAAAACAAAGCTGCTTTTCATGGGCACGCCAATAAACTTAAAGAAAATGTCTGATTTTAATATCACAATTAACGATCATTGTATCACACCTGCAAAACAGTTGAAAAACCTTGGAGTAATTTTTGACTGTAACATGAACATGCAGGCTCATATTCGTGAGATATCTCGCAATGCTTTTTATCATTTACACAATATTAGTAAGATTAAGCAGTATCTGAATTATTCTGTGACAGAACAAGTTATCACAATGCTGGTTATGTCAAGGGTTGATTATTGCAATGCGTTGCTTGCAGGTCTGCCCAAATCTACACTAGCTCCGCTTACAGCGAGTGCAAAACTGTGCAGCTAGAGTTCTCACACGTACAAAAAAGTATGACCATATCACCCCTGTGCTTATGAAGCTGCATTGGCTTCCAATTAAGTATAGAATAATGTATAAATTGTGCTTGTTAGTTTTTAAATGTATAAATGGTTTAGCACCACATTATTTGAGTGAACTACTGCATACTACATCATCAGTTTCACTTAGAAACACCCGTTCATCCTCTGATAGAACTAGGTTGCAGTATATTAATACTAAATTGTGTACTGCTGGTGACAAAGCTTTCTCTGCTATTGCTCCTGGTATATGGAACAAACTTGATATGCGCCTTAGAGAGGCAGAGTCTGTTGATAGTTTTAAATCTATGCTGAAAACATTTTATTTTCGTGAGGCTTACTGCAAATAAGTTTTTATCATCTCAATGTAATTTTTGTGTCCTTTTCGCACTTTAAGTCATGTATCGTCCTTTGTGTGAGTTGAATCTATTTTGGTTATTTTAACATTATCGTCCTTGTAACATTTTTGTCATTTTAGCCTTTTGGAAATTGTAAATTTTTACACTTTTGTATGTATTCGAAACTTTTTATAATTTTACACCTTACATTTACCTTGTTAAGCGCCTTGGAGCATGTCTTCATGGATTGGGCGCTATATAAATGCGTATTATTATTATTATTATTATTATTATGTCACCGTGCTAAGCTTACCTCAGTCTCTACTAAGATACTGACCCCAGGTCACCGTGCTAAGCTGAGCTCAGTCTCTACTAAGATATTGACCCCAGGTCACCGTGCTAAGTTTAGCTCAATCTACTAAGATAGTGACCCCCAGGTCACCGTGCTAAGCTTACCTCAGTCTCTACTAATATATTGACCCCAGGTAACCGTGCTAAGCTTACCTCAGTCTCTACTGTGATACTGAACCCCAGGTCACCGTGCTAAGCTTACCTCAGTCTCAACTATAATAGTGACCCCAGGTCACCGTGCTAAGTTTAGCTCAATCTACTAAGATAGTGACTCCCAGGTCACCGTGCTAAGCTTACCTCAGTCTCTACTAAGATATTGACCCCAGGTCACCGTGCTAAGCTTACCTCAGTCTTTACTATGATATTGACCCCAGGTCACCGTGCTAAGCTCACCTCGGTCTCTACTGTGATACTGAATCCCAGGTCACCGTGCTAAGCTTACCTCGGTCTCTACTAAGATAGTGACCCCCAGGTCACCGTGCTAAGCTTACCTCAGTCTCTACTAAGATATTGACCCCAGGTCACCGTGCTAAGCTTACCTCAGTCTCTACTAAAATATTGACCCCAGGTCACCGTGCTAATCTTACCTCAGTCTCTACTAAGATAGTGACCCCCAGGTCACTGTGCTAAGCTTACCTCAGTCTCTACTAAGATAGTGACCCCCAGGTCACCGTGCTAAGCTTACCTCAGTCTCTACTAAGATATTGACCCCAGGTCATCGTGCTAAGCTTACCTCAGTCTCTACTAAGATATTGACCCCAGGTCACCGTGCTAAGCTTACCTCAGTCTCAACTAGTTTCTTCTTGGCCATTAATACCCCTGCTTTGTCTTTGTTTCCAGCTAACAGCGTCTGCTTGGCCTGTGCTGTGTAGTTTGGAAGAGAGGCTTGAAGTCTTGACACATATGCTATATACAAAAAACCAGAGAGGAAGTTAGTCAAACCCAGCTTCAAATTTTACTTTCTAATTTTCTTTTGAATTACTCATTTATTTCTTATTTAACCTTGGGAGATGTTTGCAAATAAACATTCTTGTTTAGCTCATTTAAAAATGTCTTTGAAACAAGAGAATGAGAAAGAAAGCAAAAGAACAAATATAACATGTTAATTGTTTTGTGAAATCAAATGTGAAACCCCCTCCCCCAAAAAACAAAAACAAACAAACAAACAAACACCCCAACAAACAAGCAAACAAACAAAAACCCAGATGGAACGATTCGTGTAAGGTGTTCAGGTAAAACAGTACAAAACACACAATATAATTAAATATGCAAAAATAAAAAATATCAAAAATTACAGGCAATGAATGGAAAAACTTATTAATAATAACATATTACATTTATATATCACTTAATACAGACTGTTAAAAACACTTTATACAATTGTTTGAATTGAGATTTTAATGAGTCAATGAAGGGAGTTTGATAAATGTTGTGAGGGAGATTGTACCAGAGTGACGGTGCTGTAAATACCATATGTTTGGCCCATTTAAAATCTCACTCCTGTGACCACATCATAATTAACCCTAACCCCCTAGGTATTCTGGCTAGGAACCTTCCTGAATCCTCCAAAATCCATCAGTGCACTTTTGGAAACATGCCCTTATCTTGAAAATGCACCATGCATTTCCGTTGATCTTTCATATTCAGCACTTATGGCCTGTACTTCTTACCAGGTAGTAATTTTGCCCCATTTGAAGAGGTGAAAGTACCAGTTTCTAACGGTGCTGAATTTTCTCCAAAAAGTGCCCCTTGGATGATTTTGCAGGATTTCGGGTGGTTAGGGTTAATGTTACCTTGTGTTGCTTGGTTGCCGCCTTCCTTCAGGAATATCTGAAGCTTGTGGATCTTGTCAGATGTTATTTTCTGCTGTGCAATCAGTTCTTTAGGAACGGACCGCCTTTGTGCTTGTAATTCCGCCATCTATACCATCAAACCAAAAGGACACGATAGTTATCTATGTATTATTTGATTTCACCAATTTAAATCACATATTTACAATTGCACAAAAGAATAACACATTTGTAAAATTCGGAAAGTCCATGAAAGTCTCGTTACTTATTTCCAATGGGGTCCTTAAAAGAAAAAAAAACCTGAAAAAAAAATTAAACCATAAACATTGTGTTTATAATAAAACATTACAAGAACATGAAAAAGATGCATTGAAAACACAAGAAATAAACATGTAAATAAAACCACATCGATAAACATTGTTGGAGTTCTTGCCTCCAGCTAGGATCCAAATGTAAGACCACTAACTCCTATTTTTGCATAACAACCGATTGTAGCGGTTAACAGCTTTTAACAGCTAATTTGTTTATTTACAGACTAACACCTTATACCTTTTTCTTCAGTGTGGTAAACTCCCAGTTGAGTACAGCTAAACTTTCAGTTGAAGGTACACTCCTATAAAAACAACAATTACCTTAGTAAAAAATAGGATAGATTCAACCATCATTATATTTAAGGTATTATTTTTACAATCACATAACTATATCGATATTCCACCATGCAAAGCCTCAAAACTTAAATCACATAACTATTAAAGATTTCTTCTACTTTTGTTTATTTAGGTGAAAGGATTTAAAAAAATAATCTACATTTGTATTTCCTTATATATAAAAATAAATAAGTCACAGAGATGACAAAAAGCTGGGTCGGCCAAGTAAAAAATGTAGAAAATTGTCAAGCAGAGGAAATTTAGGAGCGAACTAGGATGGAGATCAAGGAATATAATTAGTCTGTGGCCAGTAATATGGAATCAGTGGGAGGTTTACTACAGATTTATCGCTCACTGGGTCTGAGGAGGATGGGCGGGGATAGGTGAGGAGCAGATAGGGCGGGGATAGGTGAGGAGCAGATAGGGCAGGGATAAGTGAGGAGCAGATAGGGCGGGGATAGGTGAGGAACAGATAGGGCGGGGATAGGTGAGGAGAAGATAGGGCGGGGATAGGTGAGGAGCAGATAGGGCGGGGATAGGTGAGGAGCAGATAGGGCGGGGATAGGCGAGGAGCAGATAGGGTGGGGATAGGTGAGGAGCAGATAGGGTGGGGATAGGCGAGGAGCAGATAGGGTGGGGATAGGTGAGGAGCAGATAGGGTGGGGATAGGCGAGGAGCAGATAGGGTGGGGATAGGCGAAGAGCAGATAGGGTGGGGATAGGTGAGGAGCAGATAGGGTGGGGATAGGCGAGGAGCAGATAGGGTGGGGATAGGCGAAGAGCAGATAGGGTGGGGATAGGTGAGGAGAAGATAGGGCGGGGATAGGCGAAGAGCAGATAGGGCGGGGATAGGCGAGGAGAAGATAGGGCGGGGATAGGCGAAGAGCAGATAGGGCGGGGATAGGCGAGGAAAAGATAGGGCGGGGATAGGCGAAGAGCAGATAGGGCAGGGATAGGCGAGGAGCAGATAGGGTAGGGATAGGCGAGGAGAAGATTGGGCGGGGATAGGCGAGGAGCAGATAGGGCGGGGATAGGTGAGGAGCAGATAGGGTAGAGATAGGCGAGGAGAAGATTGGGCAGGGATAGGTGAGGAGAAGATAAGGTGGGGATAGGTGAGAAGAAGATAGGGCGGGGATAGGTGAGGAGAAGATAGGGCGGGGATAGGTGAGGAGAAGATAGGGCAGGGATAGGTGAGGAGAAGATAGGGTGGGGATAGGTGAGATGGAAGATAGGGCGGGATAGGTGAGGAGAAGATAGGGCGGGGATAGGCGAAGAGCAGATAGGGTGGGGATACATGAGCAGATAGGGTGGGGATTGGTGAGGAGCAAATAAAGTCATTAAATGTTAACTTACTTTTGTGGAGAAGTTAATGATGAGCTTGCCTAAGAATAAGAAAGAAATGATACAACATTATAAAGTGACATTAAAGAAAAGGCTGTTGCCCTGCAATCTTCAATTACGGATTGGAAAACTCAAACCAGAGAAATCAGAAATTACAAACCTGTTGAGATGGTTGTTTTGGTGAGATGGAACTTGAACTTGATGCAGGAATCTATTATAAGACACAATATAGAAGATTAATTACCGGTTTTACCAATTTCCCATACTGTTATGATTACTATGTATCATTTAGACATGTACATAACATAACGTTGTGTGCCCGCAAAAAGGTCGTAAGGCTCTACGACCTTCTTCCGGGCACACAAAGTACAACTTTTTGTCCCAGCAGAAGGTCGTAAGCAATAAAATGGCTCCTTTGAAAAAAGTTATATATTTGTTGTTAGAATTACTCCCAAGACATGTTTTTCCATTTCAACCAGGCACACGACGATAAACTGGTGTTGGAAATGGAACAACTGGTTAGATTTTTGCCCTAAACCTATATTTGAATCTTGAATTTGAATTTGTTTATTGCAAGGACTGGTGGTGAGTCTAGTCTTTCGTACTCACCTGTGAGTGTTTGTGTGCGCTATTAACAACTAGCCATTTCTCTTTTGTTTGGTCTTCCTTTACTCCACTCAGTGGATGGTGTATTCGAACTTTGACCTCAAGGTTCCCTCCTGTGGCTTTCCTGCCTTCAAGTAACTACATAGAAATAAAGATTTATGGCAATTTATTAATTTGTATTTTTGACCTCTTGGGATTGCAGTAATAATGTTCCCTTACAGAGACATGTTCAAATGATCTAAATATCCTCAAATCTTGAATAAAACATTTTGGAAACACATTTGTTTGATTATTTGAATTGTTTGATAAGGAAGAAGTTGAGAGCACATTGACCGAAACGAAACGTCGAATTCTTCTCAGAACCTCACAACTTGAGTGAAATTATTACATGGTGTTACCGCAAACCTACTCTATTTGTTTGATGATTTCATTATTTAAAGTTGCAAAATATATGAATTCAGCAAATGAGCGAGATAATAATTTTGTTGCATCAGTGCAACAAAGTCGTATCATAATTACGACCTTGTTGCAGACATGGTTTTTGCTCAGTGCAACAAGGTCGTATCTTTTTACAGTTCCAGGATGAACACACAAAACCTATGGAAGAAGATACAATGTTGTTGCACTCAATTGTTTTAATGTATGCAAATTTATGCACTGTTGCATATACGACCTTGTTGCATTTATTAGATATGACCTTGTTGCATTTATTAGATACGACTTTGTTGTTCTGACAGGATGATTTATACTTACAGGGATACTTTCATGAATCTCACACTTGGTTTCCAAATCAGCTAGCTTCAGACTTGACTGGGCTAAAAGTTTATCACTACGCAGAAATCCTCTGTAAATAAAACAACTTGATGGGTTATGTATTTCATTTAACTCTTGGGAATAAAATGTATCTAAAAGTTTATATAAATTTGTTTAACCCTCCTTCTACTACTACTACAAGTGTCAAAATCAGTCAAAATGTTGATATACTTGCCAAGGTATATCTAGTGCACTTAAAAGTCAAACACTGTCAAACCTTACGTGTAGTAAGTACATTTACAGGTCAAAATGAGTCGACCGTTTTTGACTGGTAAAGTATTGTCTGGTATTGTTCAGGGTGGTCAAAATGACAGTAAAAACCAGTCAAAAATGCCCCTGTGTGCACAATTGGGTCAACAGTCAAAACAGGCAGTTGACTGATTTTGACCTCTATAGCAACTATCCACAAAAGTGCAGCTACGGTAGGAGGGTTCAAGTGTTTAAAAAGAAGGCAGTGACTATCACATAGTTGATACAAAACTGCCGTACTCACCTTCCATAATACACTTCAAATTTGATAGATCTCCTCTTGACGCAAGATGCAAATGTTCTGTTTCGTTGGATATGAAGTTTGACAGCATCATTGTATTCTACGACTTCAAAGCCCTTACCCCATCCTGTCTTCTCGCACTGTGGTTCATCCTACAAAATCATCAAGAAAAAATCATCAAAATGTAATAAGTAGACCATATTTTCAAGTGGTTTGAAATTTACAAGGAAAGAGTAAACAGATAATGTATACTGAACAGCAAAAGAAACGTCGTGATTTTAAATCGTTGACATACATGTAACTCAACTACACGAGTTTTACATGTATCGTTTTCGGGAAATATGCAGTCTAACATCATTCTGAATCATGACTGTGCCTCAAAATCCTATAGGCGGATGGAATGCGACTTGAATGGTTTTCAAAGTGTACGTTACAAAATATACCTGTTGATATCTTGTATTCATACGACATTTCTTTTGCTGTTCAGTATACAAGGAGGATATACTGAGTACTGTGGAAATTAATAAAAAATAAATAAAAAAATATTTAAAAAAATAAGGCCAAACAAAATTATCTGGTTTCTGGTCATCAGTCGGCTTCAAAATCGGTGTGGTGACACGCTTTTTGTTTTCCGGCCATCTTTTTTATTTTTGCCAACAGGGAAATACGTGATTCATTGTATACACGGAAACCAAATTTCCCAAATACATTGTATGGTGCCTAAGATAGGCCTCACTCACAAATCAGGCAAATGTTCATACCCCAATGTGAAAATTTTGTTTAAAGTACAGCACGGCAGAATTCCAACCGATCCAGCAATTTTGGCTGCAATTATTGGACATTGTTTCTTCGCAAAAAAAAAAGAGAAAATTAAAAATACAGACGCGCGGGTCTGAAGCGACGCACATGGAGACCAGAAACTAGAGACTTTTTTTTTTTGGACTAAGGAAAAAGTACTCAAAAATAAAACAAAATTTGGGCACCAGAACTTATCACTGTCCCCCCTAACATAAAATACACATACTGTTATGTTTTAAGAGAAAAGAAACATTTTAATTGCAATTGTGACACTCACACTTGGATACGGAAACTCAAACTTGACGAATGTGTCCAAGTCTTTCTCTCCTGGAAAGAAAAAGTACACGTATTATAAAAAAAGTGTCTTGATCAATACAAACATTTTATTAAAACTAAATCACGAAAGGGCTATGATGAACTGATAAATTGCGTATGACTGGCTGTACTGACAAATGATGCCAATGACAGATGTAGATTAACCCTAACCTTCCCAAATCCTCCAAAATCCTCTTTGCTAAAGTGAAGGATTTTGAAGGATTGAGGTTACATGCTACATGTACATGGTCTTTGTTAAAGTGAAGGATTTTGGAGGATTGAGGTTATTAGGCATACTTGCCTTTCCATGGTACATGTACATCCATGTTTGTTGTAATAATAATAATAATAATAATAATAATAATAATAATAATAATAATAATAATGTGGACTTATATAGCGCACGTATCCACCAAACTGGTGCTCAAGGCGCATTATATTATTACCCCCTGCTCATCAGGCGCATAAATCATTCCTGAAACCATCTCAGCTCCCTGGGGAGTATACAGCTCAATTGCTGCCATTACAGCGCATATAGGGCTAATCAAACACAACAACCAACTCTGCCCTCACAGGTACCCATTTACTCCTGGGTGGAGAGAAGCAATTATGGTAAAGTGTCTTGCTCAAGGACACAAGCATCATGGTCGCGGTTGGGATTCGAACCCACATTCTGATGACTCAGCCGTCAGAACAGTAATTGCAAGGTCAGTGCTTGGGTCAGTGGACACTGTTTATTGCTCCATGTATGCAGGGAGGGTCCCTGGCCATGTACATGTATCACACATTAGAAACACATGTGTGCATACATGTCATGTGCTTGGAGGATTCAGGTTAGGTGTAAGCAAATGGGCCTAGGGAGTTAGAGTTAATGAAGATTGAGGTCTTACCTTGGGGTAGTTTATATTGTGTTCCTCTGAGGATTGTAACTTCTACTTCTGTATCTGTCAAATCAGGACAAACTCTGTACACAAAATGATATTACAACAAAATAATACAAATATTATAATTTTTAAAATTTTCCAACGATCAAAAATTGCACAAAAAACAACAACTAATGTATACAAAATTATTTGAATTTATTGAGCAAAAATCAACCAGCACACAAACAAAAATGACGATAAACAAAATGAAAGGAAATAATTCCCAAATGAAATGTAACAAAGAACACATATCAACCAAATCATTTTTTTTTTAAATCATAAAAAGCCAAACAAGCAAAAAGCACCAAAGAAAAACAAAAGGCTTTGTTTTCTCAAACAGAAACGATAAAAACTCTCAGACTAACCTTATTGCAGGGATAGTTCTAAACTCAAAGTGGAATCTTGGTACCGGATCATGGTGGGAACGAGCAACTACAAGAAGATCCAAGTCTTGCTGACAACTCTGCCTCATGTCACCAAACCTGTCAACAAAAACATGTTTACTCTGTTATTTATCTCATGAATCACCCGAGCGCATACTAAAATACATGAATATCATTCACTTGCATGGACCAGCATGGGTAGCGGTGCGGGTAGCGGTGCGGGTAGCGGTGCAGGTAGCGGTGCGGGTAGCGGTGCGGGTAGCGGTGCGGGTAGCGGTGCGGGTAGCAATAAATGAAGTCTTAATTACTGTAATAATTTTCCACCTCTATATTAAAAATGACTCGTAGCATCCCCATTCCACGCACAAAAAATGTTAACAACAAAAAAAATCAGAGACTTCCATTTGTGTGGCTTTAATGTTCAGACAAAAATTTTGAAAGTCATTTACGGGTAATTGGAACTGAAAAATGGAACCGGGTAATGACCGTTTCGGTCGGGTATCTGGGTACCCGGCACAGCCTTAAGAGGGAATGTAATCAGAATGGTACCTTTTGGATGTTGAAAGGTTCCCCAACTGCAAGTACTGTTTTTCGTTTGTCGAACAAATCTGAAATGAAATATGGAAGCAACACACAATGTTATTGCACTTACTCACTTAAATTTGTGCAGATATCTGAAACTGAAAACCCAACATTTGATGTAAGTCATGTCGAGTCTTCTTAACCAGTTCGCGTCGGAGGCCATGTATACACGCAATTTTTTTTGGGACAGCGGATCGGAGAACGTCTAAACACGCCACAGGATTCTCGGGAATATTTGTATAGATTCCCGGTCGACGTGGCAACGAGCCATAAGCATACGGTGGAAGACGCGGTCTCCCCGGTCACGCTCTGGTGAGCACCATTGGTCGTGTTTGTGCAGTAAAAATAAACCCGCCACGGGGTTCGGAAAAACTTTTTTATTCCCGGTGCGAACTGGTTAAAGACTTACTTGTATTTGTTTCTTGAGAGAAGTTATGAGGCGAGAATAAAGCTGTTCGCTGTCTGCAAGGACTTCTGCTGGGATTTCCGGCATATCAGATGGGGAGATGACCTCAAAATCCTGAGATGTCTGTTTCTGGATCGGTAAATCTGGGATCTAATAGGAAAAAATGTTACAGCGTTGTAAGATAGGAAATATAAACGGCAGATTTATGTATTCAATTTTGGACTGACAACCCCTTCAAAAGAGTTGCAGTGACCTGCAGTGTCTTCCAGTTTTTCCGTGCATGACCGATTGAGGGCGCAATTTGATAGTTTCCCTGCTTAATGCGGTGTGTAGCACTGAGCAATCAATTTTCTCTATAATCATTGCCTGTAAGAAGTACTTGTGTTCAAATACATGGACATATCAGAGAGAAAGATCATTGCCTGTAAGAAGTACTTGTGTTCAAATACATGGACATATCAGAGAGAAAGATCATTGCCTGTAAGAAGTACTTGTGTTCAAATACATGGACATATCAGAGAGAAAGATCATTGCCTGTAAGAAGTACTTGTGTTCAAATACATGGAAATATCAGAGAGAAAGATCATTGCCTGTAAGAAGTACTTGTGTTCAAATACATGGAAATATCAGAGAGAAAGATCATTGCCTGTAAGAAGTACTTGTGTTCAAATACAAAAGAAATATCAGAGAGAAAGATCATTGCCTGTAAGAAGTACTTGTGTTCAAATACATGGAAATATCAGAGAGAAAGATCGTTGCCTGTAAGAAGTACTCGTGTTCAAATACATGGACATATCTTGTTAAAATAATTTCAACCATCAACAAATTAATGCAAAATAGTTTGTATGAATAATTTGAAAAGATTCCAAAGCAACATCAACTCACAGTATCCATATTGACTGGTAGTCCGTTCTCACTGGCTGTTATCATCGAGTCAAATCCCTGTGAAAAAAAAGCAATTCATTGAATACAGGTAATATTCAGAATAGAAAATAAAATCGTCGTGTGCTCGGAAGGTCATAAGGCTCTACGACCTTCTTCCGAGCACACAAAGTACAACTTTTTGTCCCAGCAGAAGGTCGTAAGCAATAAAATGGCTCCTTTGAAAAGAAGTAGGGCATAACTGTTATATATTTGTTGCTAGAATTACTCCCAAGACATGTTTTTCCATTCCCATGCGGAATTTTGCTTTGCTACAATGACTTATAAATCGCAGAAAAACACCAAACTTTCACACTCAGTTTTCTTCAAACACAATTTTGCACATTTATTGCTTACGACCTTTTGCCGGTCACACTTTCGTTACGTACTTCTTCCGGGCACACAACGCAATGGCCCTATAAAACAACAGGCTTTTCCTTTATATACAAATTAGACATAGCAAAGTAATTGTAATCGTTCAGCATAATATATTCTTGATATTTCAAACATATCTTCAAACGTCATGATCTTTAGAAAGTGAATTTATAATTTACAAGTATTCACTAACCTTGGCTATTTTCAGTAATTTCATAGCCTCGTCCATGTCCCCATCTTTCTTGGCTTTGAAAGCTAACATCTTGAACTGTTTCTGTCTCTCTACAAGAATCCTCATGTTCTTCAAGTTCTGAGCTTCTTTCACTGAAAGCAGAAATTATAAAACATGATGAGTGAACTGAAATATTTCAAAGACAGCTTTGGAATTTTGAAGGTTAACCAGTTCGCGTCGGGAATAAAAAAGTTTTTCTGGGCCCCTGTGCGGGTTTCTTTTTCCCACACAAACACGTTAATGGAAGCTTCCACAGCGCGTGGCCACGTCTAACGAGCATGTCACTGTACGCTCGGCTCGTTGCCACGTCAACCGAGCATGCATACAAATATTCCGGAGTTTCCTATGGCGTGTTTAGATGCTCTCTGATCCGTGGTGCAAAAAAAATTGTGTGTATACACGGCCTCCGACGCGAGCTGGTTAAAGGGATGGTTCACTTGAGACTATTTGCCAAAATTTCACTAAAATTGTATTAAACGTGGTAAGTTCTATAGACATACCCGATGGTGGTCTCGCAAGAGCAGGATATTTTGTTGATGCAGCTGCTTTAGGTGATGCCTGGGTAGCTGGCTGACCTGGGGATGGCTGGCCTGGGGACGGCTGGCCTGGGGACGGCTGGCCTGGGGACGGCTGGCCTGGGGACGGCTGGCCTGGGGACGGCTGGCCTGGGGACGGCTGGCCTGGGGACGGCTGGCCTGGGGACGGCTGGCCTGGGGACGGCTGGCCTGGGGACGGCTGGCCTGGGGATGGCTGGCCTGGGGATGGCTGGCCTGGGGATGGCTGGCCTGGGGATTTTGGAGCTGCACCCCTTGGTGGTATTGGAGGGAATCCTGGTAGGGAAGGGAGCTCTTCATAATCGACAGGTTTACCAGCTCTTTCCTTCTTCAAGGCATCTTGATAGCTCTGTGTTTTTTACAATTATTTGTGAAAAATGAAGACAAAATGTCACTAAAGTTGCAAAAAATAATGCCAAATATTGTCCAAATGGGCCTACGAACTTGTAAATTATAAACACGACCTGTGATCATCAAGATAATTCTAATGTACATAATTGCTGTTTTTCTGTTATGTTTTTGCAAACATTGTGCATATTCATTGATAATATGGAAGTAAATGTTCTCTTTGAATTGAAATTAACATAATTGAGGTTCAAGCACTTTACCCCTGCATTATAAATCATACAAATACCTGTCACAATTACCTTAACAATCCTTCCAAGCCTCCTACATTTACTTGCGTTTCCTTCATTGGTAGCCTTGTCCAACAGTGCCTTGTAACTATCATGACGCTGTTGTAGAGCCTCCAGTGGTGTACTAGGCATGGGAGGATCTGAAGATGAGGGTTCACTGTTCCCTTCTGGGGCAGAGACTGGTGCACAACTCCCTGCAGGGGCTGAGATGTCGATGGTGGGTGCTTGAGTTTTCTGCTGTTTGGGTGGAGGAACTCTCATTGGTTCATCTACACCAGAGAGATTTTATTATTTATTTACATATCAAAAGTGGAGTGCTATGGTCGAGCGGTTTAGTGCATCGGATTTGTGTACTGATGGCTCCTCTCCACCCAGGGGTAAATGGGTACCTGTGAGGGCAGAGTTGGTTGTTGTGTTTGATTAGCCCTATATGCGCTGTAATGGCAGCAATTGAGCTGTATACTCCCCAGGGAGCTGAGATGGTTTCAGGAATGATTTATGCGCCGGATGAGCAGGGGTAATAATATAATGTGCCTTGAGCACCAATTTGGTGGATACGTGCGCTATATAAGTCTACATTATTATTATTATTATTATTATTATAAATCTAAAACAACTTTACATGTGTCTCCATGTACATGTTGATGCAGTCATATTAATTGTGTAATTGTGTAAAATGTGTGTGTACAAGTTGACTTAGAGGTATGGATAAAGAGAATTGTTTTTAAACTTATGCTAATTGTTCACAAATCTTTTAATAACATTGCTCCAATTTATATTTCTGAACTGCTTAAAGTCTACACTCCATCACGCAATTTGCGCTCCAGCAACATGTCACTCCTAAAGGAACCAACTTCAAAATGGAACTGGGGTGATAGGTCGTTTTCTGTCGCAGCTCCGAGACTCTGGAATCATCTTCCAACTAAACTCAAATCTTGTCATAGTATAACCAGATTTAAGTCGATGCTTAAAACTCATCTTATGTCACAACTCTTCAAAGATGATGTATATTTGTAATTGCATTGTAGGTACATGTATCTCGGTACATAATTTTTTTTTCCCTATGCTATCATTGTATATTGTTTGTATTCATGTTTTTTCTTTGTTTCCGCGCCTTGAGCGCCCAGCAGGGTGGATATGTGCGCGCTAAAAATCTTTATTATTATTATTATTATGGATAAGTCACAAACAACGATAGGACTATACCCCCCATTTGAGCAAGATATTAAGACATATTAAGACAATCGATATGATTACTCACCATGAATGGCTGATGGGGGAGGTGGCATACCGCTAAGGTCCACTTCTTGCCCTTGCTCAAAAGCATGAATCACAGAGTCAAATTGCTAGACAAAAACACATAAATTAAACATTCAACAGATTTGAAATTAGTAGTGAATTAGATTTGGAATATAATGGCCTTAGTGATTATTATAAACCAAACTGCAAATTTTTTGAGGGGCAAGGCCACTTTTCCTGGAGAAAGGGGTATTTTCATAGAATATCAGAATGTCTAGGGGAATATTTGTAAGGGGTACCAAGGCCAAGACCAGGGCAATGGAGGCCATGGCCTCTGTGAAATCCCAGGCTTGGTGAGAGGGATTTAACCCTCCTACTATAGCTGCAAATTTAGTGGGAAGTAGAGGCCAAAATCAATCAACTGCCTGTTTTGACTGTTGACCCAAATGTGCACACAGGGGCATTTGTGACTGGTTTTTACTGTCATTTTGACCACGCTCAACAATACCAGACAATGCTTTTACCGGTCAAAAATGGTCGACTCATTCTGACCTGTAAATGTACTTACTACACGTAAGGTTTGACAATATATCAACATTTTGACTGATTTTGACCCTTGTAGTAGCAGGAGGGTTAATGTACCTTAGATACTCTGAGATGATCAGCTGCTATTTCTAAGTTGCCGGCATGTTTAGCCTCTAATGCCGCCACTTTGTACTCATGTTGCCTTTGCTTCAGCAATGTCAGTTGAGAATCTAGAGAAAGAAAACATGATTCTTATATCATGGCTGTGTGGTTATTGCATGCAAGACTTATATACTGATATAAAAATGTGCCTCAAAATTTGTTGCAATATTTCAGTGTTTATAGGTTGGTGAAATTCGTGCGTCGGGTGATGATAAACAATTGATTTATTTTTGCCCTACACCGACGTGTGTATAGCACTGCATACTCAGTGCTTTCCGAGTGTCTGTGGGAAAACTTCAGGGGCGACTCGGGCAGGATTCGAACCCACGACCTCCTGCTTACTAGTGCAGACGTCTTAACCTCTCGACCACTGAAAAAACTTCACAGGCGACTCGGGCAGCTTGTGTAATTGCTTCTCCACCTACACAACCAGAGCTGAATAGTTTAGCACAATAGACACTTATCTGGGGCCAATTTCATCGAGCTGCTAAGCAGAGAATTTTGCTAAGCAAATATTTTTACTTAGCATTATAAAACACACAACCAGCCAAAATGCATATATTTTGTATGGTACCCAAAGAAATCCGCTAAGCAAATTTTCCTGGTAAGAAATTTTATCTGTTAAGCAGCTCTTTGAAATTGGGCTCAGACTGCATCCGCTGCCTAGTTCCCTGATGACTGTATACAGAAGATCACTGTGAACTAGGCTTGGGCGGTTCCACAATTTCTGGAGCTGGTTCGGTTCCAAAAAAAAACTCGGTTCCGACTCGGAACCGGTTGCAAGAGATTCAAAGAAAAACATAAGGATTAAAGAAAATAATAAAACATACGGTCTATTCAAACTTTGTTGTGCCCTGATACGAAGGAGTTTCAATTTTCAACAGCAAATGCAGTGATGATAATGTTGTTTAATTTAAAATATGTTTCAGAAACTTTAAGGAAACTTTATGGAAATGTTAAGCTAAGTTAGACTTGGAGATTTGTTTCCATTATCCTACCGTTAGCATGCAACTTTACAAGCCGTGCTGTACATGCCGTGGCTTTGCACATGCTTCAGGGGTTGCAGCAATTAAGCAATTATACCACCCCCTATACACAAGGTACCGTACTACCGTCCATGCCTATTGAAAGTACATTAAGAACACTAGCAACATCACTAACTTCATCACAAGATTATCCATATTACGGGGCCACCTTGATCATTCCACTTCTCAAGACACGTGCTGTCAACATTTTTAACAACATCTCCATGACCAAAGTATCCATGTTACAGGGCCAATTTATAAACGGGGGTTGGAGCAATTAAGCAATTGTACCACCCCCTATACACAAGGTACCGTACTACCGTCCATGCCGTATTGAAAGTACATAAAGAACACTAGCAACATGACTGTTAACTTTGTCACAAGTTTATCCATATTACGGGGCCACCTTGACCACTCCACTTCTCAAGACACATGTCACATTTTTAACATCTCCATAATCAAAGTATCCATGTTATGGGGCCAATTTATAAACAACTCAGTGACACACAATGTATACTACTAATGCAGCGCCTTCACAAGTTTGCTGCAGTTTAGAGTTACATTTTGTCGGTCGCTCATCAAAGAGAATCAGGTATTTTGACTGGAGTCGGTTCTCAGACAATTGGGTATTTCAATTGGAGCTGAGTTGGTCCTCAGAGTTGGGTAATTTGCCAGAGCCGGACTCGGGTATTTTACTACGGCCGCAGCTATGGGAACCGGGAATTTGAAGGACTCAGTTCCAGAACCGACTATTGTGGGTACCCGGTTCTTTAAAAGAGTGGAACCGCGGTTCCGATTCTTAATTTGGAATCGGGTAGAACCGGGTACCTGCCGGAACCTCCCAAGCCTACTGTGAACTAAAGTTAACATAAAAGGGACCAGTCTATTGAGAGATTAATCTAATTATGTACTGGAAAAACCAAGATGGCCGCTTGTAAGATGTACATTTTTCATAAATCATTATTGCAGAATCTATGTATGAAAACTTTAATTCAAATAACTCACCCCCAACTGAATCATGACCCCTTTTTGTTGAATGGTCTGTATCCGTCACTTCACTGGTGCTTTTGGGTAGTTGGACTGCTTCACTCTCTGGAGGAGGGGGAGCCTGTTCTGGGGCTGTGGACGTGGTAGGATTTGGTTGTCCAGTCGCTACAACCGGGGGTATTTCTGACTCGTCGATTTTCACTCCTCGTTTGAGTTTCTTATCAAGGTCTTTTAAATTCTGCCAGTGAAAAAGATGATGTTTGACATATAAAGACTTCACAATATTGATGGAAAGTAAAAGTCAATAGCATGGTTGATAATGACATCACAAACACTCTTATCTATGGCCGGCTACTCACCTTTAAGCCCCTCTCATAACGTTTGACCTTTGAACTCTGATCAGCAGTTTCAGCATTTTTCAGAGCTAGTTGGTAATTCTCGATCCGTTCATCAATAACTGCTTGTATGTTGTCTGATTTTCTCTGTTCAGTTGAGTAAAAGAAAATTTAATAGAAACAATGTGTTCCTTTAACCCCAACTACCCCAAATCCTCCAAAATCATTCTCCTGGTGTTGACTGATTTTGATGGATTCAGTACTCTACAGTATAGCCCAGCGAATAGAGCATGTAGCCATGTGTACCAAATCCATCAAACTCCACTGGCTGCTTTTTGTTGGATTCAGGACTGTGTATAGCCAAGCCATGGATGCTTTGCATTTGCTACTGTACCAATTCCATCAAAGTCCACCGGCTGCTTTTGTTGGATTCAGGACTGTGTATAGCCAAGCCATGAATACTTTGCATTTGCTACTGTACCAATGTGTACCAATTCCATCAAACTCCACCGGCTGCTTTTGTTGGATTCAGGACTGTGTATAGCCAAGCCATGGATGCTTTGCAATTGCTACTGTACCAATTCCATCAAACTCCACCGGCTGCTTTTCTTGGATTCAGGACTGTGTAAAGCCAAGCCATGGATGCTTTGCATTTGCTACTGTACCAAATCCATCAAACTCCACTGGCTGCTTTTGTTGGATTCAGGACTGTGTATAGCCAAGCCATGGATGCTTTGCATTTGCTACTGTACCAATTCCATCAAACTCCACCAGCTGCTTTTGTTGGATTCAGGACTGTGTATAGCCAAGCCATGGATGCTTTGCATTTGCTACTGTACCAAATCCATCAAACTCCACCGGCTGCTTTTCTTGGATTCAGGACTGTGTATAGCCAAGCCATGGATACTTTGCATTTGCTACTGTACCAATTCCATCAAACTCCACCGGCTGCTTTTGTTGGATTCAGGACTGTGTATAGCCAAGCCATGGATGCTTTGCATTTGCTACTGTACCAAATCCATCAAACTCCACCGGCTGCTTTTGTTGGATTCAGGACTGTGTATAGCCAAGCCATGGATGCTTTGCATTTGCTACTGTACCAAATCCATCAAACTCCACCGGCTGCTTTTCTTGGATTCAGGACTGTGTAAAGCCAAGCCATGGATGCTTTGCATTTGCTACTGTACCAAATCCATCAAACTCCACCGGCTGCTTTTGTTAGATTCAGGACTGTGTATAGCCAAGCCATGGATGCTTTGCATTTGCTACTGTACCAAATCCATCAAACTCCACCGGCTGCTTTTGTTGGATTCAGGACTGTGTATAGCCAAGCCATGGATGCTTTGCATTTGCTACTGTACCAATTCCATGCCTAATAACCTCAATCCTCCAAAATCCTTCACTTTAGCAAAGAGCATGTAGCATGTAACCTCAATCCTTCAAAATCCTTCATTTTAGCAAAGAGGATTTTGGAGGATTTGGGAAGGTTAGGGTTAATTCAATATGTCACCTATGTGAGAGACGATGCATTCACAATTTTCTTTTTGGGCATTTTCAAATGTCAAATGCAATCTTTAAGCGCCCTGGTAGGCTACACTATGACAACAGCTACTAACCTGTGGCGCTGGGGAACTCCTTGGTGATGGCTGAGGGGAAGGTCTAGGGGAAGACTTAGGGGAGGGTTTTGGCGATGCCCTGGGAGAGGGTTTAGGTGACGGCCTTAAGGTGTCCATTTCAGAATCATCTTGAGAAAGCATCGCTAATTCCGCCTGGATAAAATAAATATTTAAAGAATTGGTAGCACAGTCTTCCTTTCTTATTTTGATAAAACAATAACTTTTATTACAAAATAACGGGGGGAAAAATAGAGTGGAATGGAAACTTGAAGTGTTTCAGGTTTCAACTATTCAAAAAGTTTTGTACAAACTTTAGACTGTGGCCCAGTGAAGGCCAGACCAACCTGATAATAAGAAATCGCCAATTACTATTCGCCGACTACAGCAACGCCTGCAATATGTAGAATTTATAACAAAGATTTATTTGAGACTCACCAGAAGATCTGGGTTTTCCAAATCATCTTCGGTCAACTCATCTTCTTCAACACTCTTCATTGCTTCTGCAGCAAGTTGATTGATCTGAGACAGAGGCACTGACATAAACACAAGCACATTAGCTGAGGACTATATAAAGGGCTAAGATAACTTTCAGGAGTGTGATTTTAAGTAAAAAATCCTGAAAAATGGGTAGCGGGCCTGGGTGTCCCTTTGGTCTAGAGGACAAAACCCCCTGAACCTCCTGGGTGTCCCTTTGGTCTAGAGGACAAAGCCCCCTGAACCTCCTGGGTGTCCCTTTGGTCTAGAGGACAAAACCCCCTGAACCTCCTGGGTGTCCCTTTGGTCTAGAGGACAAAGCCCCCTGAACCTCCTGGGTGTCCCTTTGGTCTAGAGGACAAAGCCCCCTGAACCTCCTGGGTGTCCCTTTGGTCTAGAGGACAAAGCCCCCTGAACCTTCTGGGTGTCCCTTTGGTCTAGAGGACAAAGCCTCCTGAACCTCCTGGGTCTCCCTTTGGTCTAGAGGACAAAGCCTCCTGAACCTCCTGGGTCTCCCTTTGGTCTAGAGGACAAAGCCCCCTGAACCTCCTGGGTTTCCCTTTCGTTTAGAGGACAAAGCCTCCTGAACCTCCTGGATGTTTAATTTTGGAGGATTTACAGACTCTCCACATCCCCGCAAACAAGAAACTAGAGGTTTAGACACAATACAGGCTACTTCTTTCTTTCCTTGGTGGCTACTTCTCTTCATTCAAGAACATTTTGAGGCACAGGATGATTTGTAAAAAAAATCCTGACAGATCACAGGCCTGAACTTGATTTTGTAAAATTTATCCTTGGTAACTTTATCAGTGGTTATCACTAGTCTCCCTCAGGGCCCTTGGTAATATGCACCATGTTTTTGATGGGGCAAAAATTGTTTATTTTGAACACTCGTTGCAGTCTGCGACCCAGCACTCAAACTTGATGCACACATCTGGCGGGAGCGTGAAGTTCGTGGTCCAAGTCGCAGATGGTAACAAGTGTTCGAAATAAACAATTTTGCCCCGTCAAAAACATATTACTGTGATAGGTTTCATTGTAAGAAGATATTTAAGTTTTGAAAGTGGGGGAAAATACCCCAGAAAATTTTCTAGACAAAAACACAACAAGAACGAAATGAAAACCCAATCAACGTGTCAAATCCTAAACATTTATGATAAATGCCAATAAACAAACAATTAATGTGTAATGAAATTAAAACGTAATAAAAAAAAACAATGTATGACTTGTACATAACTTAGATCAAAGCAAGTATTTTAATCTTGAATAATTAAAAAAGCAATTATGATAGAAATAGTTTTTAAACCTTGGATTTTTAAAAGTCATCAAAATAAGAACATGTAAACCACTACAGGTCAAAAGGTTTCAGATCAAATAACAAATTAAAACATTAAATGAAAGACAACAATTTAAAAAAAACAATGTAATAATTTTTACATGTATATATCTCCATCCAATAAACAAAATGACATTATGAATGATTGATTTAATTTTGCCCTACACCGACATGTGTATAGCACTGTATACTCGGTGCTTTCCGAGTGTCTGTGAAAAAAACTACACAGGCGACTCGGGCGGGATTCGAACCCACGACCTCCTGCTTACTAGTGAAGGCGTCTTAACCTCTCGACCACCGAGCTTGCCCGATGACGATCGGCTGGCTAGAATCCTATATAGCAGCGGGTGCAGCGTTATTTATCCCGCCCGAGTCGCCTGTGAAGTTTTTTCCACAGACACTCGGAAAGCACTGAGTATACAGTGCTATACACATGTCGGTGTAGGGCAAAATTAAATCAACTGTTTATCACCCGATGCAAAAATTCCATCAAACTATTATGAATAATGTTATGAATAAAGACCTTTCTTTCTTGGTGATTGTCTATTAGATGATCTTGATGATGAACCATCATCAGCCATCAATGCAGCTAGCTCAGCCTCCAGGGCAGAGTCATCTTCTTCCTGGTCAGGTCCAGGCATACCTGCCAAGCCGCTCAGCTGAGATAGGTCAAACAGGCCTGAATTCTGATAAGGGACATGAACAGGATCAAAGAGTTTTGTTTATATTGTTATTGAAGTTGGAAAGAATGTAAAACTCAACCACCACTTGTGCACAATGTCATGTGTTTTTAGCAGACGACAAAATCGTCAATATCTCGCTGGATGTGCATACATTCGTTGCTTCGAAATCTCCCAAAATATCAATCCTAATCTTCAATAAACCCTGTCACGGTTATATGCGCCATGTTGCTGACGGGGCAAAATTGTTCATTTCGAACACTTGTTGCCATGGGTCTGCGACCTGGTGCTCAAACTTCATGCACACGTCTGGAGGGAGCGTGAAGTTCAAGCGCCGGGTTGCATACGGCGAAGAGTGTGCGAAATAAAAAAAATTGCCCCTTCAAAAACATGGCGCATATTACCGTGATAGTGTTTATGGGTAGAATGTCGTATCCGACCGCCACTTTTTCTCATTAAATATAACCAATAATGTAATCTTACCTACGTAGTAT
This sequence comes from Zoroaster sp. YZ-2022, assembly GCA_029582265.1. Lineage (NCBI taxonomy): Eukaryota > Metazoa > Echinodermata > Asteroidea > Forcipulatida > Zoroasteridae > Zoroaster > Zoroaster sp. YZ-2022. The sequence goes on from CM055831.1 coordinate 2,936,772, forward strand.
TAAGGTGGAGAACATATGGATGATGATGGACATGATGTACTTCAAATTATTCCTGGATATTTATTTCATGAAAAATCAGGCATTTTTGGTATACGATGACTTCCTCAGTTATGTCAGTTTGATCTTGTCAACTCACTAGCTACAAGTTTTACTAACTCACTAGCTGTAGTGTTACTAGTGTTAGTGACCAACACGGTCATTGTACATGCGCATTGGCAACTAGGCCTATAGGATCCTTCTATTTTCTGAAGAGTATTTTTTTAGAAGGGAAATCAAGTCCGAAAACCATCATAAAAGTGGATTTTAAAGATAGTTTTTGCTTTCTGTACCCCCAAAAATTGATGGAATAATTTTTTAACTGGTTAGTGGTTGCAAAATAATTTCCAAAAAACCCTTAAAAAGTGGCGGTTAGATATGACATTCTTTCACTGTTTATTGACTACTATTTCCTCTCCTTCTCTTCCTTCCTCCATGACCGTGACCGTCCATGCCTTAAAGCCTTAGGGCATAGGCTTAAGCCTTAGTGTGTCCTCTAACGTTAGGCTCTAGTACTACTAGTATCACTATCAGTATCATCTTTTATTTAAATCAGTCATGTCAGTGATTTGTTAGTATGTGACCCTTTGTAATATTTGGATAGGAAGGTTGAGGTTGTATTCTACATTCTTTCCCTGAAGTTGTAGAAGTGGCATTATAATCGGTGCATGGTTCATAGAGCAAGGTCCTTGCTCTATGATACTGATACTAGTGATAGGTTATGAGTCTAACTCTAATGGAGGTATCAGGTAGAATTATGTCATGATGTGATTTAACGTTATGTCGCGTCTGAGTGAGTTAGGGCGAGGGTACTGCACTTACTTGTGGACGTTCTTTTGCTTCATCAGCACCGCTCTTTTTCTTCTTATTGCTACCACCAAACATTTTAGGACTCCTTCATTCGATATGAAAAGGAATGGTTATATCAAATCCGCTAAAATTTAAATAAACTGCAGTGTTTCTGGTAAAAATGACTCACAACTTCGTGACCCAGTAGTAGAATGAAGAACGCCACCAAGCGTTGAAACACCAACAAATAATACAAATTATAATACGACGACCACACCTACCTACCTCCACGCAGTGGCGTGTATAATTATGTAGTAGTCATTGATTTTCAGAGTGGGCGGGGGGATGGAGGCAATTTATGTCAATAAGAAATACCAACAAGTTTGTGAATTTACCGACATAGACTATTTTGCCAACAAATGGGGCGGCCGCCCCCACCTTGGCTACACACGTACAGGTAAACATAGCCTACCAAAATTCACATTCTAGAAAAAAAAGGGGTAAAGTTGCAAGTAGGGGAGAGCACTCTGGAGGAGTATGGAAAGGAGCTTGGAGATTTATCCCCTCCATGCTTAAGACACCTCTAAACCCCATTATACTAGATCCGTGGGGCCCAACCCCCGCCCCATTAAAGTTAAAACCCCTTCCCGTTGCACAATTTTTATTATAGACGTAACATTTTATGGGGAAATGTTTCCACACAGGAATACTCTCCTAGCACCCCTAATTATGTCTTAAACCCAGAAACCGAATTTTAGGGTTTTCATAAAATAAAATACAAACAAAAGTCAAGTATTCCATACATAACATCCTGTCATTTCAGTGACTTTATTTCAGATTCGTTTAAAAGCTATGCATTTAAAGCTATGCATATAATTAGCATATAATTATCATGAACTAAAGTTAAACTTTATTTCGTTAAAACTACTTAACCTCGAATTTAATATATAAACATTTTGATAGGAATTTTTTTTAAGTTCATAGGAGAAAACTTAAAAAAAAAAAACATTAAAAAAACATAAAAAAACATTTTTTTTAAATTTAAAAACCTCCCAATAACTGTTATTACAGGTAGCGATTATTTCGAGATATTCTGCCCCCCCCTCCATTTCCCCAACTACATCTATAAACATTTCGTCATATAAAAAATATCAGCCATGACAATGACTTATTGTTCAATGACTTATTGTTCAATGACTTTAAATCAAATGCATGATTTTATTTATTTAATAATGAAATAATCGTCAAATGTTCTCGACTCCCACCAATGTCACTTATGATGTGAAATTGCTTAATAAAAATAACACATTAAATGGTGGAAGACCAATAAAGTTTTTATTACTATTAATATTTTACGTCTCTCCTCTCCACAAGACTTCTAAAAGTACAGAGAATACATCAACAACTAATAATCATTCAATCTCAAAATATATTTTTAAATAATTATATGGATATTCTTATAAATTAGGTATCATATTTATGACTGACCGAATGAATTATTTTGATAAGGCTTGCTTTTAATATGCAGAGGTCACAGGTTCAAATCCCTGTTCATTTGTCTCTGTTGTATTTATGTACCTAGTGAATTTCCCTTGTGGTTTATTTGATTATATTCTTATTTCATTCATTAGATTCATAAATTGTAAATTAGCCTTTATTATAAAACTTGTAGCTTTGCATGGTGAGGATAAGTAAGACTAATTGCGGTGACACCATGTGGAATCTCAATTAAGTAGTTCTGAAAAGAACTGGTGGTACAACTCGACGTTTCGATCAGTATGCTCTGATCATCCTCAGGAGAATGAGGACGATCCTGAGGACGATCAGAGCATACTGATCGAAACATCGAGTTGTACCACCAGTTCTTTTCAGAACTAATTACTACTCAATTGAGATTCCACATGGTGTCACTGCAATTAGTCTTACTTAGCCTTTATTATATTCTCAAAGCATGTTACAGGATTGACACAAACACATCACATGGACTTATTGTTCATTTGAATGTGTGCTTTGAGTTTTTTTTAAATTTAAATATGAAAACATTGTCAATGGTTCTTGACTTTCAATAATGGGCAAGTGTGTGTAATTAGGGTTTAATTTTATTTACAAGGAAATCTAAATGTAAACAGTAGGTCGGGGGGGGGGGTTTGACATTTTAGGAACATTAAAAATAGCAACATGACTCGTCTCAGTTGTTGTTGTTGTTGTTATTTTTAACCAGTTCGCACCAGGAATAAAAAAGTTTTTCCGAACCCCCATGGCGGGTTTATTTTTACCGCACAAACACGAACAATGGTGCTCACCAGAGCGTGACCGGGGAGACCGCGTCTTCCACCGTATGCTTATGGCTCGTTGCCACGTCGACTGGGAATCTATACAAAATTCCCGAGAATCCTGTGGCGTGTTTAGATGCTCTCCGATCCGCTGTCCAAAAAAAAATGTGCGTGTATACACGGCCTCCGACGCGAACTGGTTAATATCTGTGAGTGTGAGTGTGAGTGAGAACTGGGGTGCGTATCATTAGGCCGTATTCATAAAAATAAGTAATTGCTTTTACTAAAGTAACAACCCCCTTTTACTAACCTTTTACTGAAATGTGTATTCATAGAAATAAGCAATGACTTTCAAGTAAAAGCTACACATTTTAAGCATTAGTAATTGCTTTTTACTTATAAGTAAATGCTAGAGAAATTAGCACCTACTTCAATTTGTATTCATAAAAATGACCTTCGACTAGCATTTACTAGTAATTGTACAAGCACCTAATTTTTGGCTTGCTGTTTAGTCAATACAGACATATCACATTTTCTGCCATGTTTTTACGTCCAAGACCACAACCTAAGGTGTATAACATCAGGCTTAATCGTGATGAAGTCAACCCTACCACTTACAGAACTTTATTTAGGTTTGACAAAGAAAATGTGGAATGGCTTTACCTTCATACCACCAAATACCGAGACTCGTGGATGGTACTGTAGTACAATAGCAACTACTTGAGAACTTACTAGCCGTGGCAAGTAACAACTGTAATCATTTAGCAAATGGTTATGAATAAGATTTTTAGCAATTGCTTAGACTAGACCTTTTACTTACCTAGCTGTTGCTTTTACTTATAGCATTTACTAGTAAGTAATTACTTATTTTTATGAATACGGCCTATTGTGTTGTAGCTTGAATATTCAAATATTTCTTTGCCTTTCTAAAAGGAAAATAGTAATTTTCAGATTAAAAAGGAAATTGCTGGCAATCAATGAGAAATAGTAAAGTACACTTTTAAGGACTCCGACTTGGTATTATTATATCTATACAATGTATAGATACTTTCAGTTTGTTCTTTTCATATAAAAGCAAGTTTCTTATTAATATTGTTGCATGCCTGGTAAATGGCTGTAAGCGCGCGCTTAATCTAATCTGTCTTAGGTCAAACTTGTAGCTTTGCATGGTGAAGAGGATAAGTAAGACTAATATTGCAGTGACACCATGTGAAATTCTCTCTTGAGTAGTAAGCTCCAGTTCTTTTCAATAGAGATTTTCCAGTTCTACTCAATAGAGATTTTCACATGGTGTCACCGCAATTAGTCTTATCTAATCTGTATTGATTTCAAATTATACCACAGCCTGTAAATGTTCCATTCCAATCCACTCTGTGATAGCCGTTAAGACAATTTGGAAGACAATTAGTATTTGATACCAAAATACTGGAATCACATCAATCTAGCTATCACCATGGAGAACATAAATAATGTCATGTTTAGAAAATCAGTCAGCCATTTTGTAAGTGTTGAATCACAGAACAATAACGAAACAAAGCCACCGTGGTGCCATGGGAATGGGACATCACATCTCTGTAGTCTATTGAATATTCATAAATCTGTACTCTATTGAATATTCATGATTTTGATTGTTAGCTGTCAAATGGCCAACTAGCATAGAATCATATGGAGACTTCAAATTGTCTCAATTGATCTTGTAATATTATCCCAAACATGGCAAGCAGCTAGTGAATACAGAGTTAATACATCTGCTGAAGACATACAGTTCTCCTATAGTTTGGATTGTTGTAATTCCCTTATACTCTGCCTGACTAAGTCAGTGGCCTCTTGTGCACACCCCCAGTGTAAGGTCACACCAGCACCGCCATGACCATAGTTGTGAACAACCTGCAACAAATAGCATAAAACAAATTTAATCAGTCAGAAAATTGCTTGAGTGAGTGTGAGAGTGAGAGTGAGAATGAGAGTGAGAATGAGAGTGACAGTGAGCGTGAGACAGTGAGTGTGTGAGAGAGTGTGTTCGAGCACTGGCCGCGTTATGGGGACAGAGAACAAAAGAGGGATCCGGAATTACTTAGCTGTGGGGACATTTTGTGTGTCCCCACAACGTTTTTAATCCCCAAAATCCTTTGTATTTTGTTTACAACGTGTGTGGGAATGTGTGTGTGTGCGTGTGTGAGCGCATTCAAACCGGGGACATATAACAAAAGGGACAATAGTCCCCGGTTGCTATCACAATGGAGAACAATACGTCCCCGTATTTTTGGACAAAGGAATTTGACAAAAGAAGTCCCCGATTGCAGGTGTTTACACACGTGTGTGTGTGTGGACAGGCATTACATTCACTGTGTGGACTTGAGAACAAAAGATGTCCACACAGTGCAGGGACAATGGTCCCGGTTGCTCTACAATGGAGACACACGTCCCGTATTTTTGGACAAAGGAATTTGACAAAGGAATATCTCGGAAATTAGAGATTTGTCGTGTGTGTGTGTGTGTGTGTGTGACTTAAATCGAAGGATATTATTAAAAGGAAAATAGAACCCGCTCTCAAAACACTCTTCTGTGTGAAATGGGAACGATTTAGAATTTCCTATCCTTAAGTACACGAGAACAAAGGAATGTCCACAGAGTGTATGGACCGTAAACCTGTGTGTGTGTGTGTGTGTGTGTGTGTGTGTGTTCGAGCACTGGCCGCGTTATGGGGACAGAAAACAAAAGAGGGATCCGGAATTACTTAGCCGGGGGGACATTTTGTGTGTCCCCACACCTTTTTTTATCCCCAAAATCCTTTGTATTTTGTCCCCACAACGCCCCGTGCGGGAATGTGTGTGTGTGTGTGCGTGTGTGTGTGTGTGTGTGTGTGTGTGTGCGTGTGTGAGCGCATTCAAACCGGGGACATATAACAAAAGGGACAATAGTCCCAGGTTGCTATCACAATGGAGAACAATATGTCCCCGCTTTTTTGGACAAAGGAATTTGACAAAGGAATTTGACAAAGGATGTCCCCGATTGCAGGCGTTTACACACATGTGTGAGTGAGTAGGCAGAGCATTCACTCTGTGGACCTGAGAACAAAAGATGTCCACAGAACGCCGGATAAAAAACCTTCTGTGGACTTACACACATCCACAGAAGGATTTTTGACTTTTTAAAAGTAGAATATCTCTGAAATTAGTGATTTGTCTAGGCAGGTTCTTTGACTTAAATCGAAGGATATTATTAAAAGGGAAAAATAGAACGAAAACCACTCTCAAAACACTCTTCTGTGTGAAATGGGAACGATTTTAAGAATTCCTATCCTTAAGTACAGGAGAACAAAGGAATGTCCACAGAGTGAACGGGCCGCTAAGCTGTGTGTGTGTGTGTGCATTCAAACCGGGGACATATAAGAAAAGTGACAATAGTCCCCGGTTGCTATCACAATGGAGAACAATCATGTCCCCGCTTTCCAGGACAAAGAAATTGGACAAAGGATGTCCCCGATTGCAGGCATTTACACACGTGTGTGTGTGTGCGCATTCAAACTGGGGACATATAACAAAAGGGACAATAGTCCCCGGTTGCTATCACAATGGAGAACAATATGTCCCCGCTTTTTTGGACAAAGGAATTTGACAAAGGATGTCCCCGATTGCAGGCGTTTACACACACGTGTGTGTGAGTGAGAGTGAGAGTGAGAGTGAGAGTGAGAGAGAGAGAGAGAGAGAGAGAGAGAGAGAGAGAGAGGTATGGAATCGTCCTAGTTTAAGATGAACACAGTGACTGAAAATCACTGGCTCATTTATGCAGCAGCAACGGTAATATGACCATATCATATGGGGTATTATTTCCAGTCACTGTATTAATCTAAAATTTGCACTCTGATTCCATGCCCTGTTGATCGTGATGATATTGTCCCTTTAAATATTTCATGTTAATCTGATGAGAATGTGCACAACATAGAAAATGATGGAAAATGGTCAGTACGTCTGTTGCCACCATGTGTCTCTAAGGCTCCAATAGCATTGATCGCTTTAAGCCTAATTTGCCAAAAAACTTTTTGGACTAACTCAATTTCCATGCACATTTTGCGCATGTTGGAAGGCCCTCTTTAGAGCCTATTGAGCAACCTTATTGGCTGAAACTATTGCTTCATTCATTTGTCAGATTTGAAAGCTATGGCTCTGCTTGGAACAGCTTCTGGAAGCAGACAAAACAAGTGATAATTGACAGTCCTCATACCTACAAAACAGCTATTGTAGTCTGGAACATCAATGGCACTGCCACTATTAATTCTTCACTAATCCTCTCTACACAATAGGCAGTAATCCCGTAATAGCTCTTTTGTCTGACCCAGGAGGGCCAGTTGGGCTGGGTGCATTCAAGCATTGAACAAACTATCATCTCAATCAGCAGCAGAATTTCTGACATTCTCCTGAGGACGATCAGAGCATACTGATCGAAACTTCGAGTTGTAACCTCCAGTTCTTTTCAGAACTAATTACTACTCAATTGAGAATTTCACATGGTGTCACCGCAATTAGTCTTACTTATCCTCTTCACCATGCAAAGCTACAAGTTTTACCTATCATCTCAATTGTTCCACCATTCAATCGTCTTTCAACGATTGCTCCCTATAAGGGCCATTGGCCTAATGGCAGCTGTATACTGATGCAGTGTTTGTGATGTCATCACCTACTGATGCAGTAACAATAGCTTCTTTGTCTGTTTGCCTATAATTATGTCGTCAAGTTCCTCAATGTTACGAATGAAGTGGAGTGTCATGGCCGAGCGGTCTAGCTTACCGGACTCAAGTTCTGGTGTTAGCAGCAGAATGTGGGTTCGAATCCCGGCCGTGACACTTGTGTCCTTGAGCAAGACACTTAACCATAATTGCTTCTCTCCACCCAGGGGTTAAATGGGTACCTGTGAGGGTAGAGTTGGTTGATTAGCCCTATATGCGCTGTAATGGCAGCAATTGAGCTGTACACTCCCCAGGGAGCTGAGATGGTTTCAGGAATGATTTATGAGCCTTATGCGCCTTATGAGCAGGGGTAATGATATAATGTGCCTTGAGCACCACTTAGTTGGTGGATATGTGCGCTATATAAGTCCACACATTATTATTATTATTATTATACCTTTTTCTTCGTATCTCCAATCTTCATATCCTCCTTCTCAATTCTTATACTGGAACGTGCTGGACGCAAACCTGCCCAAGACCTTATCACTTTGGCATTCTGGGAAGAGAAATTATGGAGAAAATACGGACAAAACTATCACCAGAGTCCAGGGGAGAGAAAATGTACAGGTGTGTGATTTGACAAAAGTAAAAAATCCTGACAAATGGGTAGTGGGCCTGGGTCTCCCTTTGGTCTCAGGACAAAGCCCCCCTAAACCTCCTGGATGTTTAATATTGGAGGATTTACAGACTCTCCACATCCTCACAAGCAAGTAACTTGTGGTTTGGAAACAATACAGGCTACTTCTATCTTTCTGAGTTCTCTTAAGAAAATTTTGCGACAAAGGGAGATTCAGGAAAAATCCTGAGAAATCACAAGCCTGAATGTACTCAATTTATGATAAGAAAGAAGTTGGTGTAGCGTATATAAATGAATAGAAAAAGGAAAAAGAAATGACCAAAGAATAAACACAAACTTAAAATAAAATGGCTTTATCAAAAGGGGTGAGGGCTATACCCCATGTTTCCAAATTGGCAATTTGATATTGAGATATTCCCCATGCAACAGAATAAAAAGAACAGATTTATACTCGTTACTAGAGATAATTTCCTTTGTATAAATATCTGGATATATCAAGCCTAATAAGTGTAACAAAAGTTTGGAAAAAAAAGATCTGAATAATTTATTTTGAAAACCAAACGATTGATTCCGTGAACAATCTTGATCTGAGCTGTCATGATGAATCAGATAAGGGTGTTTAACCCTTCTGTGACTGCAAGGGTCACAATCAGTCAAAATGTTGATATACTTACTAAGGTATATCTAGTCAAACACTGTCAAACCTTATGTGTAGTAAGTAAGTACATTTACAGGTTAATATGAGTTGACCGTTTTTGACTGGTAAAAGCATAGTCTTGTATTGGGTGGTCAAAATGACAGTACAAACCAGTCAAAAATGCCCCTGTGTGCACATCTGGGTCACCAGTCAATTGACTGATTTTGACCACTATAGCTACTTGCCACTAAAGTTCAGCTAAAGTAGGAGTGTTAAGAAGTGATTTACCCACCTTTAAGCTTGGTACAAGCTTAGTACATCTATCAATGATGCCTTGGACATCTTTAGGATCTGACTTATCATTCCAGTCACCGTCTTGTGCTGTTCCTCCAAGGTATACATACTCAGTGCTTAAAGGAAGCAAGTCACAGAATACTGGGTATACTTGGTAACACGAGGGTGACTCACCCAGTGACCCAGGGGGGAGGGGGAATGAAGAACAACAAAAACACATATGGGATGTCATATCAGAAAGGAATAAAAAAAATAATTAAAAATGCATTAAAAAAATACAAACTCAAATGAGCTGAGAAGGATTTTCATGACGTTACAATATATGACGGGGTCTAGCATGAACCAGCAAACAATGACATCAAAAGAATAGTACAGAGTTCCCTTTTGCTCCCTTTTGTGATAGCAACCAGGGACCAGGGACCTCTTGCTCCTTTTGTTTTAAGGGACAATATCGTCGTGATCAACAGGGCATGGAATCGGAGTGCTAGTTTTCGATTAACTCAGTGACTGAAAATAATACCCCACATAATAAGGTCATATTACTGTTGCATAAATGAGCCAGTAATTTTCAGCCAGTGTTCATCTTAAACTTGGACACCGATTCCATGCCCTGTTGAAAGTCTGCTCTGATTGTGACGATACTGTCCCTTTAAGTCCTCGGTTTCAATAGGTGTATAAACACAACAACACAAACCCCCACACACTTACAAAGGGTATATATAGGTATCTGTGGTGTCATCTGGCTTAACTGTTTCTGTACATTTTGTCAAACCAGGATTGATCATCTACAGGTTGAAAACATGTAAAAGAAAATATACAAATAAATTGCACATTTTCCTGGAATGTTATAAAAAAGGGACTTTTAGTGTCAGGAACAACTGAACAACTTCCAAGTTTAGTCTCTCTAGCTATCTGTTACCCAACTATGGTATTAGCCCAACTATAGATGGGCCTGCCCAACTATAGTGTTGCAGTTGGACTTACAACAATAAACAATACAACACTACAGTTGGGCCCGTCCCATCTGTAGTTGGGACCGATGCATTAGTTGGGTCGTGACGTATCCAATGCACTCAAATTACTCAATGTGGCCAGCCTTTTATGATCCTAACACGAACTGCCGAACAATTTAAAAACCTGCACATTGAGGCCACCTGTTTAAAGTGGCCACTTGTCATTGGTCCTTTAAGTGTCCCCTTAACGCAGGTTTAACTGTACATACAACAAAGGGATATGAACAACTTGCATGTTAACAATGGTCACGAACCACTTTGAATCATGCCCCCCACCCACCCCTCCAAAGTGCCTAGTTCCACCATTGCCCCAGACCAAACCATCTTCTAGAGTTAAATGCTATGGGATTTGTGCCTATTGTTCAAACTGGATTAGTGCAAGTGTTGGATGCATGAATTATTTTTGTATGTGTGTGGGAATGGGGATTCTATTTTTAATATAGCGGCAGGGTATTATTTATAGTCCACGTTTATTGTGACTATAATAAAACATGAGAAAGTGTTTTTACAAAATTGTTTATGGGTAATTGGATATGCAAAGATTATCAATTTCAGGTATCCAGTTTCCGAATTAAAAGAAAACTCACAGCCTTAATTACAATGAACCAGCATGAACCAGCAAACTATTGACATCGAAATAATAGATGGATTAACCCTCCTATGTACAGTGCAGTTTGCCATAGAATTGTCAGACCTTTCAAAACCTTTCAAGTTTGCTGTACTGAAGGGTTTTGAAAGGTGAGAAAACTGTCTGACAAAAGGGACCTATGAAAGGTTTCGAAAGGTGTAACAACTCTCTGAACAAACTGGTGTTGAAATGTTTCAATACCTTTCAAAGGGTATTGAAAGGTGTGGTTGTTCAGTAGCAACAAATTCTGGAGGGTTTTAAAGGGTTCATAATTATTGATAGCCATTTTGGCCCGTAAGCAGATTTTGAAAGGTTTTGAAAGGTCAAACCATAGGAGGGTTAAAACAGTTGGATTAAAACGTTATCCACAAGACATTTTGCTGAAACATCTTGATTTGTCTGTGAAATGAATAATTCGAAGGAAATAAAGTTATGTGAACTACTCAAGCAGGTGGAGCCAGATTTTTGAAAATGGGTGCATGAATTTATGGTGATAGATTTATGCCATCACAGGTTCAATGTTTTTGGCAATGAACGAAAATTGGGCCCAATTTCATACCACTGCTTAGCAGATAAAATTGCTTACCAGAAAAATTAGCTTAGCAGATTTCTTTGGTTACCAGCCAAACTGTTATATAAAATGTATGCATTTTGGCTGGTAGTGTTTAAATTTAGCTAAGCAAAAATATTTGCTTAGCAAAATTCTGTACTTAGCAGCTCAATGCATATCCAATGCATTCAAATTACTTAATGTGGCCAGCCTCTTATGATCCCAATGCCAACTGCTGAACAATTTATAAACCTGCCTATTAGAGGCCACCTGTTTAAAGTGGCCACTTGTCATTGGACCTTTAGGCCTCCCAAAAAACGTCTCCGGTTTCTGATCATCAGTCAGCTTCAAAAACGGTGCGGTGACGTTTAACTGTAAGTTTGTGTATTGACTGGTTTAACCCTAACTCCCTAGGCCCATTTGCTTACACATAACCTGAATCCTTCCTAACTCCCTAGGCCCATTTGCTTACACATAACCTGAATCCTTCCTAACTCCCTAGGCCCATTTGCTTACACATAACCTGAATCCTCCCTAACTCCCTAGGCCCATTTGCTTACACATAACCTGAATCCTCCCTAACTCCCTAGGCCCATTTGCTTACACATAACCTGAATCCTCCCTAACTCCCTAGGCCCATTTGCTTACACATAACCTGAATCCTTCCTAACTCCCTAGGCCCATTTGCTTACACATAACCTGAATCCTTCCCTAACTCCCTAGGCCCATTTGCTTACACATAACCTGAATCCTTCCTAACTCCCTAGGCCCATTTGCTTACACATAACCTGAATCCTTCCTAACTCCCTAGGCCCATTTGCTTACACATAACCTGAATCCTTCCTAACTCCCTAGGCCCATTTGCTTACACATAACCTGAATCCTTCCTAACTCCCTAGGCCCATTTGCTTCCACATAACCTGAATCCTTCCTAACTCCCTAGGCCCATTTGCTTACACATAACCTGAATCCTTCCTAACTCCCTAGGCCCATTTGCTTCCACATAACCTGAATCCTTCCTAACTCCCTAGGCCCATTTGCTTGAAGATTACGTTAATCCTTCCTAACTCCCTAGGCCCATTTGCTTACACATAACCTGAATCCTTCCTAACTCCCTAGGCCCATTTGCTTACATAACCTGAATCCTCCTAACTCCCTAGGCCCATTTGCTTACACATAACCTGAATCCTTCCTAACTCCCTAGGCCCATTTGCTTACACATAACCTGAATCCTCCCTAACTCCCTAGGCCCATTTGCTTACACATAACCTGAATCCTTCCTAACTCCCTAGGGCCATTTGCTTACACATAACCTGAATCCTTCCTAACTCCCTAGGCCCATTTGCTTACACATAACCTGAATCCTCCAAAATCCTTCAGTAGTAAAGCAAGCACATGACATGTATGCATGGAGCAATAAACAGTGTCCACTGACCCAAGCACTAACCTTGCAATCACTACAACAAACATGGATGTATATGTACCATGGAAAGGCAAGTATGTCTAATAACCTCAATCCTCCAAAATCCTTCACTTTAGCAAAGAGCATGTAGCATGTAACCTCAATCCTCCAAAATCCTTCACTTTAGCAAAGAGCATGTAACCTCAATCCTTCAAAATCCTTCACTTTAGCAAAGAGGATTTTGGAGGATTTGGGAATGTTAGGGTTAATTTCCTTCCTTCTTGTTAGATCTCTAAAGCCGTGTTCGTACTGGACTTTTTTTTGGGAAGGTTTTACCGAGACGATGGTAAAATGAAAAATGGTCAAATGTAACCTCTGTCCGCACTTGGACTTTCGACACGGGAAAATTTTACCGAGACCGTGGTAGAAGTAACCGAGCAGTTAGTATAATGACTCATGAGGGCGCTTTGCGTGACCTTTCTACGTTGACCCGATTGACCCAACAACGCACAGAAACTTGCTACACATGCTCATGCATAATAAATGCGCCCGGCCCACCCCCATGGCGTGGTGAAACAATGCAAAGCGCATGCGTGGTGTCCCTGTGTAGCACGACCTTGTGCTCGGGCCGGATGTACGCTTTCCTGAGCCGCTTTTACCGACTCGCACTGTCCGCACTGGACTTACCGTCTCGGGAAAAGTTACCTGGTTAGTTTTCCTGGGCAGCAGTTGGCCAGTAGAAGTAACCGCTGGACTCAGGAAAAGTAACTGAGAGGAAAATGTCCCAGGCTGTCCGCACTGGACTTAAAATGGGAAAAGTACCCATCGTCTCGGTAAGTTTTACCCAAAAAAGTCCAGTGTGAACACGGCTTAAGTATCTTCTTTGTAAGTGTGCTTCAGAGTGTGTCAAATCATTCAAAATAAAAGTCAACATTTTATGTGATTTGTGGTCGCACTGAAATGAAGATGTTGATTCCTTCTTCAACTTACCCTGGTAAGAGGTAAGCTGTCTGGTCTGTATCGGCAAGATCCAAAATGAAATGCTTCAAGAGAGATTTTATCTACTAATAGAAACAAGAGTGCACATCAGACAATGGGCCAATTTCACAGAACAGCTAATAACAAAATGATTTACGCAAGAAATTAGAAAGCATGTGTATTGTAAAGAGTCAAAATCTGTGCGTATTACGTATCAACTTACAAACGGGATAGGGGCAATTCCATGGTATACCCACGTTACATTTTTGAGGTATTGGGCCCACTCTTAACCCTAACTCCCTAGGCCCATTTGCTTACACATAACCTGAATCCTTCCTAACTCCCTAAAATGTAACGTGAGTAACCAGATTTTTCTCTTATATAGCATACAAGCTAAAGTGAAGGATTTTGAAGGATTGAGGTTACATGCTACATGCTCTTTGCTAAAGTGAAGGATTTTAGAGGATTGAGGTTATTAGGCATACTTGCCTTTCCATGGTACATGTACATCCAGGCAAAAATTAACTCAGGCAAAAATTACTCACTACTCATCTGTTGTGGAAGATAGCTCTGGTGATCAGAAAAAACTCTTTAACATTGTTGAAAAGCTGCTTCATAAACCCAAAGTTCCAGTGCTTCCATCTACATACTCCGATCAGGACCTCGCAAATGCTTTTTCAAACTTTTTTGTCACAAAAATTGAGAATATCCGTCGTTCTTTTCCCTCAGTACCTGCCATTCTATCACAAACACCATCACGCAAGGATCCACAATGTAGACTGTCCATGTTTGAGCCTACTAGTGTTACGGAGATCAAGAAACTCATCATGAAATCGCCATTAAAATCATGTGAACTTGATCCAGTGCCAACTTCGCTAATAAAACAAAATAATGATGTGTTTGCTAAGTATATCACAATTATTGTAAACAGATCTCTTTCTTCCGGTTGTTTCCCTAATAGCCAGAAGGTTGCTCATGTTAAACCACTCCTAAAGAAACCCAATTTGGACAAGAAAGTTTTCAAAAATTACCGACCAGTAGCGAATTTAAAGTACCTTGGAAAAACAATCGAGCGAGTTGTTTCATCACGGATCTCTGACCATGTTCGTGCTAATAACCTGTCGGACACATTTCAGTCAGCCTACAAACCATTTCATGGAACGGAAACTGCTCTTCTTTGCGTCAACAATGACATTTTATCTGCCATGGATGAGGGGAAAATCACTGCATTAGTTTTGTTAGACTTAAGCGCCGCTTTTGACACGGTCGATCATAAAATCCTTCTCTCCCGCCTTCAATATCATCTTGGAATACATGACACAGCCCTGGATTGGTGTAAGTCCTACCTTTTAAATAGGCCTCAGCATGTTTGTATTGGTAACGCTATCTCCGAGCCTGTTATTCTTGACTATTCTGTACCCCAAGGCTCTGTGCTCAGCCCACAGTGGTTTACTGTTTATACCTTTCCAGTTCGTGATATCATTTTGAAGTATAATTTAAATTACCATGTTTACGCTGATGACACGCAGCTTTACATTACTTTTAAATCTTCTCAAGAACCTGCCGATTCCTGCATTAAAACACTGAGAGAAATGTATTAAAGAGATTCAAAGTTGGATGAGACAAAACTTCCTGAAACTGAGCGATGAAAAAACAGAATTTGTTCTATTTGGATCACGTCAGCAATTGTCTAAAGTTTCTCTTCCATTTATTACAATTGGTGACTCATGAGATAACCCCTCATTACAAGCACGTAATTTGGGTGTTATATTCGACTCGACAATGACTTTAAAACCACATATCTCCAACATTGTTCGCATATCATCATTTCATATCAGAAATATAAGCGAATTAGGAAATACTTGAATAAGAGTGCTGCTGAACAAATTATACATGCGTTTGTCACATCACGGCTCGATAACGGAATGCTCTCCTTTATGGTCTTCCATGCAGAATCAAATATCTCGTCTTCAGCACACACAAAACACAGCAGCTCGTGTTGTGACTTTGTCCAGAAAGTCATGCCATATCACGCCAATCTTGAAAGAACTGCACTGGCTTCCTGTTTCACAGAGAATTGTTTTTAAACTTATGCTAATTGTTCACAAATCTTTTAATAACATTGCTCCAATTTATATTTCTGAACTACTTAAAGTCTACACTCCATCACGCAATTTGCGCTCCAGCAACATGTCACTCCTAAAGGAACCAACTTCAAAATGGAACTGGGGTGATAGGTCGTTTTCTGTCACAGCTCCGAGACTCTGGAATCATCTTCCAACTAAACTCAAATCTTGTCATAGTATAACCAGATTTAAGTCGATGCTTAAAACTCATCTTATGTCACAACTCTTCAAAGATGATGTATATTTGTAATTGCATTGTAGGTACATGTATCTCGGTACATAATTTTTATTATTGTTTTCCCTATGCTATTATTGTAAATTGTTTGTATTCATGTTTTTCTTTGTTTCCGCGCCTTGAGCGCCCAGCAGGGTGGATATGTGCGCGCTAAAAATCTTTATTATTATTATTATGTTTGTTGTAGTGATTGCAAGGTCAGTGCTTGGGTCAGTGGACACTGTTTATTGCTCCATGCATGCAGGGAGGGTCCCTGGCCATGTACATGTATCACAGATTAGAAACACATGTTGAGGCGCGCAGACGGGAACTGTTGAGACTAGGATCCTAGGGGTTGGGGGCGGGGTGT
Organism: Zoroaster sp. YZ-2022; assembly: GCA_029582265.1. Taxonomy (NCBI): domain Eukaryota; kingdom Metazoa; phylum Echinodermata; class Asteroidea; order Forcipulatida; family Zoroasteridae; genus Zoroaster; species Zoroaster sp. YZ-2022. The sequence continues at coordinate 2,953,385 of CM055831.1, forward strand.
GTGTGCTCACTGAACTGAATCAGTTATTAACAAGCAGAGTTTGTACAGAGTTTGATTAAAAAAAACATGTTATGATTTGCAAGACATTTTACTGAAACATCTTGATTTGTCTATGAAATTAATAATTTGAAGGGAATAAGTTATGTGAACCACTCAAGCAGGTGGAGCCAGATTTTTGAAAATGGGTGCATAGATTTATGCCATCATAAGTTCATTGTTTTTGGCAATGAACAAAAATTAAGCATTCCCTTAAATTAATTAAATTAATGCGTTCCCTTTTGTGATAGCAACCAGGGACCAGGGACCTATTGCTCCTTTTGTTTTAAGGGACAATACCGTCATGATCAACAGCACATGGAATCGGAGTGCTAGTTTTCGATTAACTCAGTGACTGAAAATAATATCCCACATGATAAGGTGGGAGTCATCAGAGCCCGCGAGTCATCAGAGCCAGGGAAGAGATGGTAGCGGCGTACAGTATGCTACTCAAGCACCACAGTGACACCAACCGGGAAGAGTACAACAACAGGAAGAAGGTTTTATACCAAACCTACGACGTCATCGAGGAGGAGGAGCTTGCCAACAAGATCAGAGAAGTGGAGAAAGCCCATCTCAACCAGAAGCACAGCATGAGCTGGAAGCTGATCAATGAGATCGCTGGTAGAAGTTCCGCCAGACCCTCTCAAATCAAGGGAGAGACCGATGAGTCAAGGCATGGTACAACCACTTCAAAAACCTTCTCGGAGCCGAACCAAAGGTGCTGGACGTACAGTCTGAGGTGGAGAGAGTGTTCGAGGGCCTAGACATCGAGGATGGACCATTCACAAGGGGAGAGTACGACAAGGCAAAGAGGTCACTGAAGGGAGGAAAGAGCTGCGGTGAGGATGGAGTCATCCCGGAAATACTCAAGTATGTCCCCATCGACGACATCGTGCTTGGCTTCATCAACAGAGCCTATGAGAAGGGGGAACTACCAGAACAATGGAGTACCCTCAACATCATCCCTGTTCCAAAATCCGGTGACCTCACATGCACAGACAACTACCGGGGCATCAGCCTGAGCTCTATTCCGGCAAAAGCATTCAACCGGATGGTGCTCAACCGCATCCGTCCGGCACTGGACCCCTCCTAAGAACAGCTCAAAATGGTTTCCGCGAAAAGGACAACTGCGGGTCAAGTCATTGCACTGGAGGATCATCGAGGGTGTCAAGAACAAAAATCTCCCTGCTGTGATGACATTCATAGACTTCAAAAAGGCTTTTGACTCAATCCACAGGGGGAAGATGCTCGATATCCTCAGTGCATACGGGATACCCAAGAAACTCGTGGAAATAGTGGCAGCGTCTTACGCTTGCACATGGGCCAGGGTCACCATGCCCGACGGAACCACTGAACCATTCAACATCTTGGCAGGAGTGCTACAGGGTGACACTCTCGCTCCATATCTCTTCATCATCGTGCTCGATTATGCACTGAGGAGAGCCATTGACGGGAGAGAGGGGGAGCTAGGTTTCACCATAACACCACGCAAGAGTCGGCGAGTGCCTCCAGTGACAATCACCGACCTGGACTTCGCCGATGACATTGCATTGGTTTCAAACACTGTGGAACAGGCTCGTACCCTTCTACTGTCAGTGGAGGAAGAGTGTCTGAAGATGGGACTACATCTCAACGTGGGGAAGACCAAGGTGCTGGCATACAACACAACCGACCACACCAGAGACGGCACGCTGCTCAAAATCGTGTCCGACTTCAAATATCTTGGGGCTTATGTCGACTCCAGCGAAAAAGACCTCAGGACCAGACGAGGACTGGCGTGGTCTGCGCTCCACAATATGAAGAAAGTGTGGACGTCGGCCCTCAATACAAGCCTCAAAAGGTTGCTGTTCATCTCCACGATTGAGTCAGTACTACTCTACGGCGGAGGCGTGGACCCTCACAACCAAGGACGAGAAGTCACTGGGCGGATGCTATACCCGCATGCTTCGCATGGCCCTCAACGTATCGTGGCGGGACCGCATGAGGAACGTCGACCTCTACAACGGCATGCAGAGGTGGCCGGATAAGATCAGGGGCGTCGTTTGAATCTTGCTGGCCACTGCGTCCGCCACCCCGAGCTTGCCGCCCACCCGACCATACTGTGGGAGCCCACCCAGGGCACCGCCTCAAGGGGGAGAAGAAGGCTGACCTTTGTGGACCAGCTCAAGAGGGACACCGACCTCACATCCGCTGAGGAGCTGCGCTCCTGCATGGCGGACCGAGACAACTGGAGGAAGAGGACTCGTGCTCTGGCTCGTGATGTCGTCACTACTCTGGCGGCCCCGACATGATGATGATGATAAGGTCATATTACTGTTGCATAAATGAGCCAGTAATTTTCAGTCACTGTGTTCATCTTAAACTTGGACACCGATTCCATGCCCTGTTGAAAGTCGGCTCTGATTGTGACGATACTGTCCCTTTAAGTTGCCAGTTTCAATAGGTGTATAAACACAACGACACAAACCCACACACACTTACAAAGGAAATATACAGGCATGCGTGGTGTCATCTGGCTTAACTGTTATTGTACATTTTGTCAAACCAGGATTGATCATCTACAGGTTGAAAACATGTAAAAGAAAATATACAAATAAATTGCACTTTTTCCTGGAATGTTATAAAAAAGGGACTAGGGTGTTAGGAAGGATTCAGGTTATGTGTAAGCAAATGGACCCAGGGAGTTAGGAAGGATTCACGTTATGTGTAAGCAAATGGGCCCAGGGAGTTAGGAAGGATTCAGGTTATGTGTAAGCAAATGGGCCCAGGGAGTTAGGAAGGATTCAGGTTATGTGTAAGCAAATGGGCCCAGGGAGTTAGGGAGGATTCAGGTTATGTGTAAGCAAATGGGCCTAGAGAGTTAGGAAGGATTCAGGTTATGTGGAAGCAAATGGGCCTAGGGAGTTAGGAAGGATTCAGGTTATGTGTAAGCAAATGGGCCTAGGGAGTTATGAAGGATTCAGGGTATGTGTAAGCAAATGGGCTTAGGGAGTTAGGAAGGATTCAGGTTATGTGTAAGCAAATGGGCCTAGGGAGTTAGGAAGGATTCAGGTTAAAGAGGATTTTGGAGGATTTGGGAAGGTTAGGGTTAATTTCCTTCCTTCTTATTAGATCTCTAAGTATCTTCTTTGTAAGTGTGCTTCTGAGTGTGTCAAATCATTCAAAATAAGTCAATATCACACTGAAATGAAGATGTTGATGAAATGCTTCCAGAGAGATTTTATCTACTAATAGAAACAGGAGTGCACATCAGACAATGGGCCAATTTCACAGAACAGCTAATCACAAAATGATTTACGCAAGAAATTAGAAAGCATGTGTATTGTAAAGAGTCAAAATCTGTGCGTATTACGTATCAACTTACAAACGGGATAGGGGCAATTCCATGGTATACCCACGTTACATTTTTGAGGTATTGGGCCCACTCTTAACCCTAACTCCCTAGGCCCATTTGCTTACACATAACCTGAATCCTTCCTAACTCCCTAGGCCCATTTGCTTACACATAACCTGAATCCTTCCTAACTCCCTAGGCCCATTTGCTTACACATAACCTGAATCCTTCCTAACTCCCTAGGCCCATTTGCTTACACATAACCTGAATCCTTCCTAACTCCCTAGGCCCATTTGCTTACACATAACCTGAATCATTCCTAACTCCCTAGGCCCATTTGCTTACACATAACCTGAATCCTTCCTGACTCCCTAGGCCCATTTGCTTACACATAACCTGAATCCTTCCTAACTCCCTAGGCCCATTTGCTTACACATAACCTGAATCCTTCCTAACTCCCTAGGCTCATTTGCTTACACATAACCTGAATCCTTCCTAACTCCCTAGGCCCATTTGCTTACACATAACCTGAATCCTTCCTAACTCCCTAGGCCCACTTGCTTACACATAACCTGAATCCTTCCTAACTCCCTAGGCCCATTTGCTTACACATTACCTGAATCCTTCCTAACTCCCTAGGCCCATTTGCTTACACATAACCTGAATCCTTCCTAACTCCCTAAAATGTAACGTGAGTAACCAGATTTTTCTCTTATATAGCGTACAAGCTAAAGTGAAGGATTTTGAAGGATTGAGGTTACATGCTACATGCTCTTTGCTAAAGTGAAGGATTTTGGAGGATTGAGGTTACATGCTACATGCTCTTTGCTAAAGTGAAGGATTTTGGAGGATTGAGGTTATTAGGTATACTTGCCTTTCCATGGTACATGTACATCCATGTTTGTTGTAGTGATTGCAAGGTCAGTGCTTGGGTCAGTGGACACTGTTTATTGCTCCATGCATGCAGGGAGGGTCCCTGGCCATGTACATATATCACAGATTAGAAACACATGTGTGCATACATGTCATGTGCTTGCTTTACTACTGAAGGATTTTGGAGGATTCAGGTTATGTGTAAGCAAATGGGCCTAGGGAGTTAGGAAGGATTCAGGTTATGTGTAAGTAAATGGGCCAAGGGAGTTAGGAAGGATTCAGGTTATGTGTAAGCAAATGGGCCTAGGGAGTTAGGAAGGATTCAGGTTATGTGTAAGCAAATGGGCCTAGGGAGTTAAGGTTAATCAGTATTAAAGCTACAAGTTTTACTTGTAGCTTAAAGCTACAAGTTTTACTTAATCAGTATTATTAGCTAGCCATACATCAGAGTGTCTTTTCGACATCCTACAGTGTATTTGATAAATGAACACCGTTTTTTTATTGCCCTTCTCATGTGAAAGTGTTATCAGTTTAACATTTGGATACACTCTTTTTCAAGGAAGATCAAAATTAGACACCCTATTTCAAAATCCTGGCAAATACTCGCAATTATTACATGATCAAACCACAACGTGGAAAGGTCACTTTATAATAATGCAAAAATAAAAACCTATACTCACGGTAACAAGTTGTCCTCTTTTAGGATATAATTCTTTATCACCGACTAATTGTCTGGATCCAATACCAGTACAGTTGACAATGACATTGTATAAATCTGCAATCTGGAACATGTGCACATCATATTATTATTATTATTATTATTATTATTATTATTATTATTATTATTATTATTATTATTATTATTATTATTATTATTATTATTATTATTATTATTATTATTATTATTATTATTATTATTATTATTATTATTATTATTATTATTATTATTATTATTATTATTATTATTATTATTATTATTATTATTATTATTATTATTATTATTATTATTATTATTATTATTATTATTATTATTATTATTATTATTATTATTATTATTATTATTATTATTATTATTATTATTATTATTATTATTATTATTATTATTATTATTATTATTATTATTATTATTATTATTATTATTATTATTATTATTATTATTATTATTATTATTATTATTATTATTATTATTATTATTATTATTATTATTATTATTATTATTATTATTATTATGGAAAGAATGTCGTATCCAACCGCCACTTTTTCTCGTTCATTATAACTAATAATGTAATCTTACCTACCTAGTAAGGTGGAGAACATATGGATGATGATGGACATATACTTATTCCAGGATATTTATTTCATGAAAAAGGCATTTTTGGTATACAATGACTTCCTCAGTTACGTCAGTCTGTTCTTGTCAACTCCCCCGTTAGTGATCAACACGGTCATTGTACATACGCAGTGGCAACTATAATAGGATTCTTCTATTTTCTGAAGGGGAGGATTTTTTTAGAAAAGAAATAAAGTTCGAAAACCATCATAAAAGTGGATTTTAAAGATAGTTTTCGCTTTCTGTACCCCAAAAATTGATATAATCATTTTTTTTTAAATCCCTTAAAAAGTGCCGGTTGGATACAACATTCTTTCCTTTATTTGACCAAAGCAACATGGAAAATGTACAGTGTACATGAACAGAAATAACAACTAACACCACCGGGTACAACCAGATGAAAAGTTTCATAGCAAAATGCTATATATCCATTCGGCTGAGAGGATATATTGTAGATTGTAGAGAAGCTGGCGTGGTGTTTATTGCGGTTTGGAATAAAACGTGTATAATGATTGTTTTGCACTTCAGACAGGTTGGGGAGGGGGGTATCTTGAGGCTTCGTCATGCACATGGAAAACTATCTTAATAGAAATGTTTACCTCACTCAGAGAAGAGAGTCTTTGCTTAATAACTATGCCTCCTTTTGCTTGGTATCTGCAAGGAAATATTCCAAAACGTCTAGTGTCAAAGTGACTCCTGGGTTGTTTTAGGTTAAAATTCCAACAGTTATAATAAAAATAATAGTGGATTTTCAGGGGTGTGTAAAAAATCCTGACAAATGTGCAGCAGGCCTGGGTTTCCCTTTGGTCTCAGAGGATAAAGCCCTCTGAACCTCCTGGATGTTTAATTTTGAAACAAGAAACTAGAGGTTTGGACACAATACAGACTTCTCCTTTCTTTCCTTGGTGGCTACTTCTCTTCTTTCAAGAAAATTCTGAGGCAAAGAGTGATCTATAAAAAATCCTGAAATCAGGAAAAATCAGGAAAAATCATGAGAAATCACAGTCCTGATTCTTATAAAGTGCCAACTCTGAGGTGATTTGCATACTTTTATCCCTGTCATCGGGCTGCTTCAAATCATTCCTGTGTCAATCTCCACTTCCTGGGAAGTACACAACCTTGATAGACTATTAGGTACTAATTAGCTAAAAGAGGGGGGAGGGTAATGGATATGGGACATAAAACAGAAGGGGGGGCACACCCAAAGAAAAGCCTCAACACTTCTGGCCAATCAATTAACATACCTGTTAAACAGGGGTGTGATTTGACAAAAGTAAATTCCTGAATAATGGGTAGCGGGCCTGGGTCCCCCCCTTTTGGTCTAGAGGACAAAGCCCCCTGAACCTCCTGGATGTTTAATTTTTGAAGGATTTACAGACTCTCCACATCCCCACAAACAAGAAAAACAGGATTGGACGCAATACAGGCTACTTCTTTCTTTCCTTGGTGGCTACTTCTCTTCTTTCAAGAAAATTATGAGACATTGGGAAATTTGTAAAAAATCCTGAGATATCACAGGCCTGGTTAAATATTTGTTACAAATGCCGATTACACATTCACAGTACGTGTACCTCTTCATGAGCCATGGTATGTGAGTTAGACAGAAACAGAACATCGTTGTTAAATACCAGCCATGCCTGCCAAAAGAAAGCAGATGAGATTGTAGAAAGAAAAATTAGACGCATAGAATTTATATAAGCATTCTCGCCATCGGCTTTTTTTGTGTGCGTATAACGTACATTGTATATTTTAACTGATATTTGACACTGCTGTTATACATAACTGGTGCCCCGATATGCAATCACCATAGGCACGCTTGACCTGACCACAATATTCTCTGACCATCAGAGAATCTTGCGGTCAAGTCTAGCGTGCAAATGATTATTACATGTGCATATATGCTGGTAGTGTTTTACACTGGGTCAATTACTTTTAAAATATCATCCATTCACCGTGTATTATTAGCCATAATCAACCTTAGGATTCTTTTGAATGTCACCATGTGTTATTTGTAAGAAAACTACCAACTTATTATAAGGCCAAGTAAAAAAAATTCCAGTTGATCGTCCTGGTTTTTTCAAAAAGAGGAGGATGAGGGCCTTTTTATTTTTTTATTTTTTCCAAGATGGCCGCCAAGCATTTAAATTCAAAATGGCCACCAATTTTTCAGTTTGAAATCACCGCTAACTTTTTTTTATAGCTATAGTTGAGTAAAAATATTCATGTTAAACAATGTTTGATGTATTTTGTTAAACCCAAGTAAAAATACATGAAAAATAATAAAAATAAAAAATAATAAAAAAAAGGATGCGGCATCAAAAAAGGATGCGGGCGGGGACGATCAACTGGTATTTTTTTTAACTTGGCCTAAGGTAAACATTTTTTTCAGACACTCTGTTTTTCTAAAAATACTTAATAAACTTATTTCTTGGTAAATTTCCTTACAAAAGAAGGCAACTTACTTGTAACCTGGGTACAACGTATCAAGTTCTGTCTGGGTTAAATGTTTGAAGTTGAAGACGATGTCTTTCCAAAACGGGTCCTGAACACAGAAAGAAGAAAGGAAACAGAACAAATTTGATTTAAAAAATGTTGCCCTACACCGACGTGTGTATAGCACTGTATACTCAGTGCTTTCTTGCCCTACACCGACGTGTGTATAGCACTGTATACTCAGTGCTTTCCGAGTGACTGTGGAAAAAAACTTCACAGGCGACTCGGGCGGGATTCGAACCCACGACATGCAGACGTCTTAACCTCTCGAATACCGAGCTTGCCCGATGTGGATTAGCTGGCTAGAATCCTATATAGCAGTGGATGCCGCTGTTTTTTTTTTCTGTTTTTTTTCATAACTTACATTTTCCAATGACTCGTCGAGTCATGTCAGTAATTTTTTTTACTGTAAAATATTTAAAAAATGGTATTTGGGCTTAACCCTAACTCCCTAGCTATTTTGGCTAAGAACATTCCTGAATCTGCCAAAATCCAACACCATACCCAAACACTACCACCCAACTGTTCGACTTAGCTGGAATTAGGACACCCGGCCCCATGCAAAGTATCCCTGTCCATCAAAATGCAACAAACCCTGCTGTTGGAATTTGAATGGTTTGGCGTGGTTAGGATTAATCTTTAATTTATCACCAAAATATCCCTTCAATAACTGCCTTGAGATACCCAGTTCAATGCAACAACATCCGTCAGTTGTCCATGTGCTGAGTGCAACAAGATCCATCAGCAAGAACAAAAAGATCTATTGTTCTCAACTTACTTCAACAAGATCCAACAGGAATGTTACATCAGTTTAATTCAATACATTGCTGTTTTAACCCTCCTACTACATCTGCACTTTTAACCCTCCTACTACTACAAGGGTCAAAATCAGTCAAAATGTTGATATACTTCCCAAGTTATATCTAGTGCACTTAAAAGTCAAACACTGTCAAACCTTGCGTGTAGTAAGTAAATTTACAGGTCAAAATGATTGCAGCTACAGTAGGAGGGTTAGTGGCAAGTAGCTATAGTGGTCAAACCAGTCAACTGCATGTTTTGACTGTTGACCTAAATGTGCACACAGGGGCATTTTTGACTGATTTTTACTGTCATTTTGACCACCCTCAACAATACAAGACAATGCTTTTACCAGTCAAAAACGGTCGACTCATTTTGACCTGTAAATGTACACTACACGTAAGGTTTGACAGTGTTTGACTTTTAAGTGCACAAGATATACCTTGGCAAGTATATCAACAGTTTGACTAATTTTGATCCTTGCAGTCACAGAAGGGTTAATTACCAACTAAATACCTCTATTTTCTCTTTCATGAGTACTGAACCAGACTTCATATATACTCCGGCTGCATCTGCCTCTGGAGAGTGGAATATCTCAATGAGGTGGTCCCATGTTTGCTTGCCCCATTTGCTGAAATAAGAGATGATAAACAAATTAAAACAAAATAAAACCGCAACTTTTTAGTCAACCAATGTAATGTAATTTTCCTAGGTTTTAGCTCTCTTTAGCCCTAACCTTCCCAAATCCTCAAAAATCCTCTTTGATAAAGTGAAGGATTTTGGAGGATTCAGGTTATTAGGCATACTTGCCTTTCCATGGTACATGTACATCCATGTTTGTTGTAGTGATTGGAAGGTCAGTGCTTGGGTCAGTGGACACTATTTACTGCTCCATGCATGCAGGGAAGGTCCCTGGCCATGTACATGTATCACAGATTAGAAACACATGTGTGCATACATTGTACATGTCAAGTGCTTGCTTTTACTACTGAAGGATTTTGGAGGATTCAGGTTATGTGCAAGCAAATGGGTCTAGGGAGTTAGGTTTAAGATGTGGAAATCACATTAGCGTGATGTTTATCTGTAATATAAAAATAAAAATGAAGAAAAAAATGGACATACACTTATTCCTGGATATTTATTTCATGAAAAATCTGGCATTTTTGGTATATGATGACTTCCTCAGTCATGTCAGTCAGATCTTGTCAACTCACCATTAGTGACCAACACGGGCATTGTACAAGTGCAGTGGCAACTATAATAGGATCCTTCTATTTTCTGAAAGGGAGGATTTTTTTAGAAGGGAAATAAAGTCCGAAAACCATCACAAAAGTAGATTTTAAAGATAGTTTTTGCTTTCTGTACCCCCAAAAATCGATAGAATCATTTTTTAACTGGTTAGTGGTTGCAAAAAAATTCCCCAAAAACCTTAAAAAGTGGCGGTTGGATACAACATTCTTTCCGTCTTCTCAAAAACATAAGCACCAACAGGTTATAGTTTCTTGAAATTGGGGATATGAAATACCAGTGTTGTAATAACCTTGTACAGTATCTTCTTGCATATTCTGGAGACTTTTGGAAGATACAACATTCTTTGTAAAGAATGTCAAACCCAACTGCCACTTGTACACAATGTCTAAAGTGTGTGTTTTTAGCAAACAACAAAATGGCCAACATCTCACAGGATGTGCATACATTCATTGCTCAAAATCATTTCCAATCTTCACTTGACAACACTTTCCTCTCTTTAAGTGTGTCCTCTATCATATTTTAACCCTCCTACTGTTTGACCATTTGAAACCATTCAAAATTTCCACTTACCAAAATGGCCATTGGTTTTGTACACACATGGTGATACCATTTGAAAAGTGTTGGTAGCAAGCTTTACTACCATTCAAATCCATTCAAATGGTGGATACACTACACCTTGGTGTGTTTCCATAGCCGAATGGTTTCAAATGGTGAATGTACTACACAGCTCAGTGGCTTATCATTCAAATGATTTTGAATGGTGGATACACTACACCTTGGTGTGTTTCACAAAACGAATGGTTTCAAATGGTGCATCAACTCACTCTGAAAAAGGCACCAAAAGTAGGGTTAAACTAAGGAAAATCTGTGATATTTGTCATATTTGGATAGAAAAGTGGCCGCGTTGTATTCTACATTCTTTCCATTCTTTACTCTGACAAAGGTTTACAACAAGGTTGTTTAAAGACAAGTAGTACTATAACGTGATGTGATAAACTCTACTTACTAGACTGATTCTTGAGGAGTACTCCCAACTTGGTAGGGCATCCATTGGCCAGCTATCCCAGAGCTTGTGGTGTCCGGGGTAAACTTCTCTGCCATTAGAGTTACCTCAACATTTGGAATGGATTCTAGAATACTAAAAGCTGTTGAAGTGCCAATAATGCCTGCACCAACGACACACACTCTGCACACCATTGAAAAATGAAATGTAATTCACAGCAACTCTCGGTGTTAGTCGTTGAAGAGTTACAACTGTTCCTACACAAATGGTACAAGTGTGCCAGTCGTGTAATGACTGTCATGAGACCTGCCTTGACTATGCTGATTCTCTCTGTGGTTATAATCAATTTTAAGGTTAATTGTGCTTTTTCACATACCCTAATTCACGAAATTATTATGTATTAATTTACCTGCATTCCTGCAACGTTGCTTTTTCGGTGGTACGATTTACGAAAGGCAAGGGAATTCTCGGTATGACATCCAACATGTAACGTCACGGTGAACGGCGCCAGACTAAAGTCAATTTTCAATAACTCGAGGAGTCGAGGGGGGAGGATCCATCCACATTTCGTCGTTCGTCGTCGTGACAATACAATGTCACACATTTATTTCCATGTTGGCAACAACTTAATCCATAATGGGTACAATAGTACATTACAGATTATTAATATTAAGCACAGTTGACAATGAGTGTAAATTACAAGATTTATACATAGGAACTTGGCAGTATACATAGGAACTTGGCAGTATTACCAACATGTAGGGGAAAATGAAGCATAATGCTTTTAAATCTTCCCCTATGACAGACAAAGACTTAGACATGACAAGGACATGTAACAGGCATGTGAGACCTGACTACTAAATAATTCATAACAATAATAACATTTTGATAATAATTTGAATCAGGTTTGTTTTTTACTGCATATACATAAAAAGTATTGTTTAAGTTTTTTTGAGAATGAACCAAGTGTAAGAGTATAGATTGGTGAAATTCTTGCGTCGGGAGATAAACAATTGATTTAATTTTGCCCTACACCGACGTGTAGATCCGGTTTGAGATGATTCCAAAATATAATACCACGAGAAAATACACTGTTTTTAGATAATGACGTTCTGTTATAATTAATGTAAAGATTACCCTTCGATGCACCACGGGTGCCATATGTATGTACCGATGAAGATAGCGTGCAAACATCTTTGAAATAAGTAGGAAGGAGGTCATTTTTATACTTAAACATGAATTTGCCTAGATTTAGATTGTATAGGTCGTTGAATTTAAGAACGTTTAACTCTGCAAACAACGCAGCGGTATGTTCTAAGTACCAACTTTTTGTAATAATTCGAACAGCTTTCTTCTGTAGAAGAAAAACTTTATTAGATTGTGAAGTTGAGCTACCCCAATTTAATATAGCATAATTTATATATGGAAGAATGAGGGAATTATATAACGTTAAAAGAATATGTTGAGGTAGAAAACATTTCAATCTGTATATGACACCAATGTTTTTGGAGATTTTGCTGGTCAACATATCTATATGTTTATTCCAAGAAAGATTCTCATCAATAACAATTCCTAAGAATTTTGTACTCTTTACTTGGTTCAATGTAGTACCATTTAGGCCTAAGCGTATATTAGCATTGCGGTTGTATTTGTTCTGTCGAGTACTAAAAACTATATAATTGGTCTTAAGTAGATTTACAGATAGTTTATTGGATGAGAGCCATTTGCTTATCTTAACAAGTTCAATATTCAAATTATTAATAGCAATGTCTACATTGTCATGGTTATATAATAGATTAGTATCATCTGCAAATAAACAGAATGAAACGATATTAGTCGAATTACATATATCATTAACATACATAATGAACAATAAAGGTCCCAATACAGAACCTTGAGGAACTCCACAGGAAATTGAGTTATGTAATGAATTTGATGAAATATATGAGACAAAATTGTTTTCTTTGTGATAAGTAACTCTTGAACCAGTCCAAGGCTATTCCGCGAACACCAATATGTTCCAATTTATGAAGAAGTATAATATCATGATTAACAGTATCAAAAGCCTTGGACAGGTCCAGGAAAATACCGATTGATATTTGCTTGTTTTCAATGGCATTAATAATTTTATTAAGTACACTCGTAATTGCTAACTCAGTGGAGCGTTGTGCTCTGAATCCATATTGCGATTCTGATAACAACCCATACTTATTTATGAAGCAAATTAAACGAGTATACATTTTGTTTTCAAATACTTTAGACACAGGTAAAATCGAAATAGGCCTGTAATTACTAAAATCGTGTTTGCTACCATTTTTGTATATGGGTACAACTTTACCTATTTTTAAACTGTCGGGGAAAATCCCTGACGTAAATGACTGGTTGAATAACAGTGTCAGTGGCTTTGCTAAAGCATTCCTGGATTCTTTTATAACAGAAGAGCTTAATCCATCAAAACCAGGGGCTTTTCCAGAAAGGAGTTCAAGAATAACAATGGCAATTTCTGCTTCAGTGATCGGGGCCAGTGTGATGACCCACCGACCTTCCAAAAAACAATAATTTCAAATAAATAAATACATAAAAGAATAAATAATAATTATTGTTCCTATATTGGCTTAAAGTAATGTTTTCACCAAAAAGGTTGGACTTTCCTAAGAACTCAAATCTTTTCTCTATTATTATGAGAGAAGAAAATAAATCGAAGCACAGATGCTCCCTGGTGAAATAATTAAAGTGAAAGTATTATTTAATTTCAGATTCCGGAGGTGTCATGTCTCTGTCTACCACAGATACATAATGCACCCTGCAAAAAACTGGGGCGTTAAAATTATGTGTCAAATTTGATTATTCAATCGGACTTACCATGGACTTTCAGTGTGCAACTTCTGAAAAGTGCTTCCGTTTAATTGCAAATATGCACGTCACGCGCGTACAATATTGACATTTGCATATATAATGAGCTGTGAGTATCAATTTTAAAAATTATGTCACATCTGCAGAACCTTTCTTTAAAAAAAATATTTTTTATCTTTGTCCAAGTGACGGGAAACAGTCAGGGGCGCAGCTAACAGTTTTGCAAATAAATGTTGCGCGTCAGCCATTAACTCGGACGTTGCGCACTGACTGTTACTAGACTTCTTGAATTGAAACGTTCAGTGTCACGCACGGGGTCCGTTTCAGCAGCTTGCAAGCAAGAGATCACAGTTGTATTGCGCATTCATTGTGTGTGCGCGTACGCAGTACGCAGCAGTAGTAGTGAATATATAACCATATGTAATTAATCATAACGCGCGCGTGTACGTGTACGTATTTGCGCACTGCGAACGTTCGAACACATTGTGTTTGTTCTGTTGAAAAACAACATATTTTAAAAAGAAGGAACGAAACCGTTTGGCATCTGTCACGCGCTACTTGAATATTTTCAAGAAGAAAGATAACTTGTTAAGACTAGGTCCGCGATCCCACCAAGATCGCTGCGACCGTGAAAAACATTCATTTTTTGGGACATGGTGGGTTCACTTTCATCTTGGAATTCATTGTAAAGTTGTCAGGGGTTTCTGACGGGTTACCGTGACGATAATGAGGTGTTTCCTGCTGCCTTTCGTTCTGGTGGCTGGATGTGCTTGGGTCACCTTTGGTACGAATTACAAGATCGGTCTCCTCGTGCCTCTCACCGACCCACAGAACGGTAACCTCCGGGCCATTGGGGATCCCATCGCTGGAGCATTTCCATTGGCAATTGATGATATCAACGGCAATCCAGGCATTTTATCGGGTAGGCAACAAATTAATATAATATTACTGTTTAAAATGGTAGGCATATTAATTTTAACAGTTGGTGGTTTACGTTAACAATACAGTAGGCCTACACACTAAGAAATAGGGTGCAACTTGGGTGCAGGTTTTTGCTGAGTTAGGCACATTTGAAAATGGTGCAGATTTGCACTCTCAAAGGAGCAAATATGCACCCATAGGGGAGGCACACAACCAGGGGGTGCCAAGTCTGCACCCACAGGGGTGCTGCTATTGTATCAACGATATGCATGCACCCCTATGGGTGCAGATTTGAACCATTATTTCTTCGTGTGTATATGAGTCACGGTTATCGGGCAATGTCAGTGACAGTGTACGAGAGGCTTAATAAGACTTTTCTTCATAGAGTCCCGACCTCAAGTCGTGCTTTTTGATATTATATATTGTGCCCAAATCCACTAGATATTCATTTCTCTATTGTTTAAAATGTATTTTTTTTTGCAAAAAGTTTAAAAATAACGACTTCAATGCATTGTTGTCGTTGGACATTTTACCGACCCAATAATAAATACAGCATTTCTTGCTGAACCTCGCAGGTCATACTCTGTCGTGGGAATGGATAGACACACAGTGCGATATCAACCGAGGCTTGACAGCTATCTCGGACTGGTGGAAACGCGGTTTCGTGGGCGTCATCGGGCCCGGCTGTTCTTGCGACTACGAGGCTCGCCTGGCTGGGTCTATCAACATGCCCATGTTTGATTATGTGAGTTTGATGGTTTATTAAGGACCTGATGTAGGATTTGAGTCTTTGCAAATGGTTGAGATAGATGTTCTTGAGTTCTTTGTAGTACACCATGTAATGATCTCTTTTTGGAAAAAGTGATGGCTCTGAGAAGAGCCGGTTGGTTTGTTCTCAACGTTTCGACTAGTCTGCTCTAGCCATCGTCAGGAGACTGAAGAGATGTGGAAAGTGCAGTAGCTTATTAAGGACCTGTTTATTCGTCCGCCCGTCTATCTTTCCGTCCATTTATTTGTTGATCTGTGTGCTTAATTATCAGTAGATCGATATTTAATTCCGTTACACTTATTATCAGTGCAGTGTTTATGGATATATATTTGTTTATATTAAATATTAATAAAGCAAATTCTTTTCAAGAATGATAATTTTCGGCTGTTGATTTTGAGAATAGGGCTAGGCCTATACAATTATTTTAACCATAATGTTTCATTCGGGCATAAGCTGATCTTGGGTAGAACGGAGGGGGGCATGGGCGGATCCAGAACATTTTTAGGGGGGGGATGCTGAGAATCAAAAACAAGTATTTTTCAGTACTACAAAAATTACAATGAAATAATCAAAGGGAGAGAAAAACAAAGCACTCTGTGGGAATGGGAGTGCGTTCTCCCCTCCCCCTCCCCCCCTCTCTCTCTCTCTTTTTTATATTTTTTTATATTTTTTTAAAACGATTTTAGGGGGGCTACAGCCCCCTTAGCCCCCCCCCCCTGGATCCGCCAATGGGGGGGGGGGCGGGGGATGTGTCACGGCAAACCATGGGTCAGGTCCCAAGCTAAAAATGATGCGTAGCATATATTTTTGCAAACCAATATAGAACAGACTCCCAGCCAAAATGGATACTTTTGAGCGTTTGGCTGGAAACCAAATAATTGTTTTCAGGTAAGCACGATTACGTTTTTGCTTAGTAGCTCTATGCAGTGGCGCACCCAGGATTTGATTGGGGGGGGGGGGCTCAAAATATTTTTATTTGAAATCCAATATGGGGGAGAGACATGGCTGACCCAAACCATAACCGCTGGCGCGGCTGCAGCCATGTCCCTAGTCGTGCTCGTCAGTGAACCTACGGCACATGTTAAATGTTTCCTGGTGGTTTCTAGTCATAAAAAGAAGACATTATGGCATGATTCGGACTCGTAGGGTTTTACCTTCCATATAATTTCCTCCTCTTGATGTAAAGAACTTGAGCTTGTTTCGTCTGCAAGATTTCTATAGTTAAATACTTTCATTGCGTGGACGTAAAGTTTGTGATCATTCCGGGCGGAGCTAAATTTTTTCAAACACGAATTTGGCGGCAAAACCAAATCCCAATATTATCCAATCGGTGTTTGCTAAAAGAGTGTCACATAATCTTTGTAAATTAAAACCCAATCCTGGGCCATTGTGTACAAACTGGAAAGGAGTTGATTATAATGCGGGCGTGTTTAAATTTTACGAGTAACCTCAACGACAGTCAACGACCTCAACAAGAGAAACGGACAACAGAAAATGAAAATAAAATTAAGTAAAGCTGCTCCCTGATCAGGGTGCACCATGGCAGGGGGGGGAGAATGTGTAAAAATGCTTGTTATATATATACTGGTGGCCCTTCAAGCTTACATGCACATGCATACGCAACGCCGTAAAATTTAATAGTGAGTGGAATAAATGGAAAACTTTTGGAGGGGAGCTTGAGTCTCCTGAGTCCCCATCCCTTGTACCACTGCCCTATACTCCTTGCCGAACTCCTCTGTAGACAAGACTTGGGCTCAGATTTTGCTCTCTTTCCTGGCTCCTTCTTTAAAAAAAAACACAACATCAGCGGGCCCTTGGGGGGGGGGGGCTCGAGCCCCCCCAAGCCCCCCCCCTTGGGTGCGCCACTGCAGTAATTGTAGATCTAAGAGAACCGATGTAAACTTACACGACAAGTTCCAATCTTTGCGAAGATCTGCTGTGACTCCTGGTTGGTCATGACGGATATAGTACTCATAACCTAACCAGAAGTATGATAGAAAATACCGTTATCATGATGGATATCTCAAAACAAAATTAATCCTGGTTAGAATGGTCAAATAATTATAATAAATGTCATTAATTACTGAATAGTGGCAAATTGGTGTGCACTGCTCCTATAAAGGAGACGTTTAAGAGACAATATCGTCACGATCAACAGGGCATGGAATCAGAGTGCTAGTTTTAGATTAACTCAGTGACTGAAAACAATACCCCACATGATAAGGTCATATTACCGTTGCCGCTGCATAAATGAGCCAGTAATTTTCAGTCACTGTGTTCATCTTAAACTAAGACGCAGATTCCATGCCTGGTTGAAAGTATGCTCTGATTGTAACCCCCCCAAAAATACACATTTTGTGTTTTTCAAGATATCTCAACCGTGACTAATCACTCCGGCAGAAAGTGTAAAGCAAAGTAAGTCCGTAATGGGAGTGGATGACAAAGTATAATTCCACGTTACTCTCTACTTACCATACTCTTCATAGACACGCCTGACCTGTTTGTGGCTCCGCCCTTTGACTGTACTTCGCTGTAGTCAATCTTCCACACCAAGCTGTCCAACTCTCCCTCATACTTGCGCTTCCTGCAACACACAATGTCTAAGCATGTGTTTGTAGCAACTAGACAACAAAATGGCCAACATCTCACTGGATACATTCATTGCTCAAAATCTCCTAATATATTGTTTCCAGTCCTCACTTGACTACACTTTCCTCACATTAAGAGTGTTCTCTATCATCTGTAAAAGGAAAATCTGTGATATTTGTCATATTTGGATAGAAAAGTGGCGGTTGTATTCTACATTCTGTTTCGTAGGTCACTAATACATTTGTATTGTGCACAAATTAAATGAGTTCAACTTGGTTATAAATAGGGGGCCTACCAATGCGGCAATGCGGCAATGCGTAATATTTTTTTTATATAAGAACGATAGAAGAATAATTTGAATAAAATGAATGAAGAAAAATTTTGAATCTCAGGGTACTATAGATCATTTTAGCTGTATAATCTGTCATAATCTCTATGTTGTTTTTTCTGTCCATGTTCAACCCGTCTGTCTATCTGTCTGATTTTGTTCTCTGTCCTTTCTCTATGAACATACAACCAAGCTGCATTGCTGAATCAATAATTTGCCGGTTTTCAACATATTTTAACTTGCTTACCGCCTTGAGTTCCTTACGGACTTCTCGAGTTAAGTCAATGTGATTCTTGTTGACAGCTTTAATGGCGCAAATGCTACCCTAAAAGACACAAAAGAGGAAAGGAATCAATACCCACTGTTCTTAGTAAATTCAATAGAACATTAGGCGTGAGTTTCATTTTCCCTTGGACGTTTCAAATAAAAACGACCAACATTTGAACCTGCACTTTGTGTTGTAAAATAACATGAGTAACGGGATCGCCAACATAACTAACTGTGAGACCAATTTTGGGTCTAAAATAATGTATTTTCGAACATACACAATACATTACTACATGCATTTCACAGCAAACCCAACTAATAACGTTACGGCAATAAGTGACCCATTGAACGAGAACATGTTACGCAAGTCATAAATTCCAGTCTTTTATTTGAGGCGTATACAAAATGCTTAAAGAGAATGATTGGAATGCAACAAAACTAGGATCTATAGCATAACATTACAACTTTAAATGTAATTAAAAAATGTTGAGAAACAATCGAAACTACCGTACTTTAAATTATCAAAAGCAATTTTCCACAATTACAGATGGCGCATTATTGAAATCGTGGTAATATCTTACAAGGGCAAATTAATGCAGAAATAAAAATGACTATTTTTTATGCCAAGAAAGTATCACTTAAAAATGTCCAACTATTCAGTAATTGTAGATCTAAGAGAACCGATGTAAACTTACACGATAAGTTCCAATCTTTGCGAAGATCTGCTGTGACTCCTGGTCGGTCATGACGGATATAGTACTCATAACCTAACCAGAGGTATGACAGAAAATACCGTTATCATGATGGACATCTCAAAACAAAATTAATCCTGGTTAGAATGGTCAAATAATTATAATAAATGTCATTAATTACTGAATAGTGGCAAATTGGTGTGCACTGCTCCTATAAAGGAGACGTTTAAGAGACAATATCGTCACGATCAACAGGGATGGAATCAGAGTGCTAGTTTTAGATTAACTCAGTGACTGAAAACAATACCCCACATGATAAGGTCATATTACCGTTGCCGCTGCATAAATGAGCCAGTAATTTTCAGTCACTGTGTTCATCTTAAACTAAGACGCAGATTCCATGCCTGGTTGAAAGTATGCTCTGATTGTAACCCCCCCAAAAATACACATTTTGTGTTTTTCAAGATATCTCAACCGTGACTAATCACTCCGGCAGAAAGTGTAAAGCAAAGTAAGTCCGTAATGGGAGTGGATGACAAAGTATAATTCCACGTTACTCTCTACTTACCATACTCTTCATAGACACGCCTGACCTGTTTGTGGCTCCGCCCTTTGACTGTACTTCGCTGTAGTCAATCTTCCACACCAAGCTGTCCAACTCTCCCTCATACTTGCGCTTCCTGCAACACACAATGTCTAAGCATGTGTTTGTAGCAACTAGACAACAAAATGGCCAACATCTCACTGGATACATTCATTGCTCAAAATCTCCTAATATATTGTTTCCAGTCCTCACTTGACTACACTTTCCTCACATTAAGAGTGTTCTCTATCATCTGTAAAAGGAAAATTTGTGATATTTGTCATATTTGGATAGAAAAGTGGCGGTTGTATTCTACATTCTGTTTCGTAGGTCACTAATACATTTGTATTGTGCACAAATTAAATGAGTTCAACTTGGTTATAAATACCAATGCGGCAATGCGGCAATGCGTAATATTTTTTTTATATAAGAACGATAGAAGAATAATTTGAATAAAATGAATGAAGAAAAATTTTGAATCTCAGGGTACTATAGATCATTTTAGCTGTATAATCTGTCATAATCTCTATGTTGTTTTTTCTGTCCATGTTCAACCCGTCTGTCTATCTGTCTGATTTTGTTCTCTGTCCTTTCTCTATGAACATACAACCAAGCTGCATTGCTGAATCAATAATTTGCCGGTTTTCAACATATTTTAACTTGCTTACCGCCTTGAGTTCCTTACGGACTTCTCGAGTTAAGTCAATGTGATTCTTGTTGACAGCTTTAATGGCGCAAATGCTACCCTAAAAGACACAAAAGAGGAAAGGAATCAATACCCACTGTTCTTAGTAAATTCAATAGAACATTAGGCGTGAGTTTCATTTTCCTTGGACGTTTCAAATAAAAACGACCAACATTTGAACCTGCACTTTGTGTTGTAAAATAACATGAGTAACGGGATCGCCAACATAACTAACTGTGAGACCAATTTTGGGTCTAAAATAATGTATTTTCGAACATACACAATACATTACTACATGCATTTCACAGCAAACCCAACTAATAACGTTACGGCAATAAGTGACCCATTGAACGAGAACATGTTACGCAAGTCATAAATTCCAGTCTTTTATTTGAGGCGTATACAAATGCTTAAAGAGAATGATTGGAATGCAACAAAACTAGGATCTATAGCATAACATTACAACTTTAAATGTAATTAAAAAATGTTGAGAAACAATCGAAACTACCGTACTTTAAATTATCAAAAGCAATTTTCCACAATTACAGATGGCGCATTATTGAAATCGTGGTAATATCTTACAAGGGCAAATTAATGCAGAAATAAAAATGACTATTTTTTATGCCAAGAAAGTATCACTTAAAAATGTCCAACTATTCAGTAATTGTAGATCTAAGAGAACCGATGTAAACTTACACGATAAGTTCCAATCTTTGCGAAGATCTGCTGTGACTCCTGGTCGGTCATGACGGATATAGTACTCATAACCTAACCAGAGGTATGACAGAAAATACCGTTATCATGATGGACATCTCAAAACAAAATTAATCCTGGTTAGAATGGTCAAATAATTATAATAAATGTCATTAATTACTGAATAGTGGCAAATTGGTGTGCACTGCTCCTATAAAGGAGACGTTTAAGAGACAATATCGTCACGATCAACAGGGATGGAATCAGAGTGCTAGTTTTAGATTAACTCAGTGACTGAAAACAATACCCCACATGATAAGGTCATATTACCGTTGCCGCTGCATAAATGAGCCAGTAATTTTCAGTCACTGTGTTCATCTTAAACTAAGACGCAGATTCCATGCCTGGTTGAAAGTATGCTCTGATTGTAACCCCCCCAAAAATACACATTTTGTGTTTTTCAAGATATCTCAACCGTGACTAATCACTCCGGCAGAAAGTGTAAAGCAAAGTAAGTCCGTAATGGGAGTGGATGACAAAGTATAATTCCACGTTACTCTCTACTTACCATACTCTTCATAGACACGCCTGACCTGTTTGTGGCTCCGCCCTTTGACTGTACTTCGCTGTAGTCAATCTTCCACACCAAGCTGTCCAACTCTCCCTCATACTTGCGCTTCCTGCAACACACGATGCAAATAAATAAGAGCATACTGATCGAAACGTCGAGTTGTAACCTCCAGTTCTTTTCAGAACTAAGTTACTACTCAATAGAGAATTTCACATGGTGTCACCGCAATTAGTCTTACTTATCCTCTTCACCATGTAAAGCTATAAGTTTTACCTAAAATAATATTTCCCAGTGTAATATAATCATACAAGGGAAAGTGTTTTATGAATAAGCCTTCAGTATTTATATTTGCATGAATCACACAACTGTATTGTGCATATACAATAAATATGAAATTAAAAGCCAGAAAGAATTTTTGTTTAAATGGCGTATGGATCGTCATTTAACATAACATTTTTTCGCGAGGGCTTACACAAAACAATCGACCTTATATTGTAATCTGACTTTTGGTTATTAATTAGTCTCCTTGGAGACTTTTAAAAATTGCATATGCCGACGATATTTCACGTCGTCATTGCGGGGTATTGGGATAAGTTTTCAACTAGCAATAATCGCACCTCGGATACACCTCATTGGTTACGATATCGCCTCTGCGCAAAGATAACATACAACCACGATCTCAAATGATCCGGATCATTGCATGTCTCCTTGTACCCATGGCGGGCAGTGAATTTCACTCGGGTGTTGGGGGTGCAAAGAGGAATTGCCAATGTTACAACAAGGAACATTCTTAGAGCCTAAAGTTACTTGGATTCTGTTCAGTGAATAAGACGTGCCTGTTAGGCTGTAAGGTTCACCCGTGTTACAACGTGCAGTTGTATGATGCGTACATCATACGTTTGTTTTGTTGGAGTGCACTTGGTTTATGAGATGCCGCGCAATGATGCGTGACGCTCCCTCCACATTCGCCCAATTTCGGCATTATTCGGTTACTAAGCCAAATAAACCTAATACGCCTAAGCCTAATATATGCGCTAAATGTTTTTCGCTTTGAGTAATGAGTCATACACAATAATCAACGAATAAGAACTATACTTTATAAAGTGAAAGTAACCATATTGAAAGTAAAGAGAGACATAGTAATGACGTCATGATGAGAAAATTCACTGAACCATTTCGTTAGTGTTGCGTTATAGAACAAAACAAAGACTGCATAGAACCAAGAACCATGATGGCTGAGTCGTCAGAATGTGGGTTCGAATCCCAACCGCGGCCATGGTGCTTGTATCCTTGCGCAAGACACTTTACCATAATTGCTTCTCTCCACCCAGGGGTAAATGGGTACCTGTGAGGGCAGAGTTGGTTGTTGTGTTTGATTAGCCCTATATGCGCTGTAATGGCAGCAATTGAGTTGTATACTCCCCAGGGAGCTGAGATGGTTTCAGGAATGATTTATGAGCCTGATGAACAGGGGTAATAATATAATGCGCCTTGAGCACTAGTTTGGTGGATACGAGCGCTATATAAGTCCACATTATTATTATTATTATGATGATGATGATGATGCAATGGGAACATGACGTCACACTTCGGCACTCTGCATCGTACTAGTGAGCTCCATTTAACATAAGGCAAAGTACATCCCCTAAGAACGCACACCTTCCATTGTGAACCCAGCACCTAGTGTTTTGGCCTGAAAGTTATTTGTCCAATTTCAAACGGTACACTCTGAAGAAATAAAAGTGTTGAAACAACCTGTTAAGAGTTCGGTCAGTGACAACTCTAAAAAAAAATTGAATTTAACTTTACTATGTGTTAAGTCCACATTTTCTTTAATTGTTTAGAGTGTAATAACTTGAGAGCGGATCCTTTAAACAAATGATATAACAGAGAAAGGAACAACAAAGTTTAATTACAAACCTGTAATAGTAGTATCCAGCTCCCAAACCAAAGGCCAGCAAGATCAGTGGAATACCAAGACCAAAGTACAATCCGTATTCTGGCGGGGGGTGGGGGAACAAACGAACATTTTGAGTTTTGATTCTTAGTCATTTGTGTAAACAAACAAAAAACATTCACAAATATAACAGTACCTTTCCACATGCTGCATCTCTTTGGAATTCCTTGCCCTATACTCATTGCCGAACTCCTCTGTAGACAAGACTTGGGCTCAGATTTTGCTCTCTTTCCTGGCTCCTTCTTTAAAAAAAAAAAAAACATCAGCGGGCCCTGGGGGGGGGGGGGCTCGAGCCCCCCAAGCCCCCCCCCCCCTTGGGTGCGCCACTGGCTCTATGTAATTGGTCCCTGCGTTCAGGTTGGCTACATCCATTATTATTAGTCATTTCTCAATGACAGGGATGTGATGAAGGCGTTGTTTCCAACAAACTGCTGTATCCAACCTACATCCGCACGTTGCCGCCTAGCACGCGTGTAGCTGATGCCTTGATCATCACTATGCAGATGTTTGAATGGGATCAGGTATTTTAAACCTTTTTTTCAACCTATTGCAAGATTTATTATGGACCTCTTACTGAGCTAAATCTTGGGGAAAACTCCCCAGATGATTTCAGTTCTATTTGAACTCACTCTTGGTTATGGCCAATTGTGAATTATTATGCAAAAGCTTGTAAAATTGTTTTTAAGATTGCTATGGTACCAAAGATCATGTGAACTTATTTCGTCTAAAATGCTGTCTTTTTTAGATTGAACAAATTAAAAATAGTTGAAACAGTTCCACATAAGAGTGTATACAATACAAACAAAACTAAATACATTCTCGCTATTTTTCTAGTAGAACTCCACTGGGTTTTTACACATATAATTATCCTTTCACTCTGGATGCATATGTAGGCATTTTACCAATAGGATTGTTCTCTTGTTTAATAATTCTGTTAGTGTTACATCAATTGGCTTCGGTGAGGCACGAATAGAAATCTATTGGTGTCAATGCATAGATATTATAGTCAACTCAATAAATACGCAGACAATCGCGAAGGTGATGTGCGTCCATTGTATTGCAGTTAATGTTTGTTTTTTAAATCTTTCAAACAAAAACTGAAATAGAAATATTGACCTCCAGGTAACAGTCGTCGTTCGTAACCACTCCGTATGGAACAACATCTACGGCGTGCTGAAGGAACTGTTTGAGATCAACAACATCACCATCCAACACGAAGAGGTGTTCCAGACGGGCTTCATGCCCAACAACGACTCCATCACGGACCCCTTCCCTGAGATCATAACTAGGACCAAGGAAACCACAAGAAGTAACTATCCATTTAAGAGCCTCAAAATTGGGTCAACATTATGGGGGACTGAAACCTGGGTCCAATTTCATAGAGCTGCTAAGCAGAGAATTTTGCTAAGCAAATATTGTTGCTAAGCAATATAAAACAGACTACCAGTCAAAATGCATATATTTTGTATGAAAGTTTGGCTGGTAACCAAAGAAATCTGCTAAGCAAAATTTCTGGTAAGCAATTTTATCTGCTAAGCAGCCCTATATGAAATTGGCCTCTAGGGATACGCCATGCAGTTTAATGAGCAAACCGCGCGAGAAACCTAACTGCGTATAGGTTAACGCGAAAAACCCATGCAGTTTCATCAACATTGAGAGGTTGATTAAGATTTCAAAGTATTGAAACAAAATCATTCGACAGGTAAACTAGGCCCATAGTACCGGTATGACTTGAAATAAATAACAGGTTGCAATATTATTTCCCAACTGAGCAAGGCAGTGCCGTCTTATCGCATGGGCACACTGGGCAGTTGCCCGGGGGCCCCGCGATTTTAGGGGCGCCGAGATTCAATTTGAAAAAATATAAATTAAGGTTCATAATTATTAAATAGCAGTGGTGTTAATGTGCATTGAAGGCGACATCCTCAAAAACATAGACTTTCAACCAATTATAAAGCAATTTTCTGCAATGAAATGCCGCAAATTTCCCAGTTGAAAAACTTAATTTTAATGTGTTGGGGCGAGGGGGGTTAGGGGCCCCAGTACATTGCTTTGCCCGGGGCCTCAAATATTCTTAAGACGGCCCTGGAGCAAGGCACAGGCTAGGTCTCAGCTTTTTCTGATCATGTTTCTATTAGGTGATGTCCAGTATTAATATTTGGGTCTATACTGGCCACGGCGAGTATTAACAAATTCTGCGAATAAATAAAGTTGCCATTGAATGTTTCTGTCGTCCAATTCTGACTTTGTTACATTCTTCGTCTTTGTAATTCCTCTGCCTAGTTTACATCTTTCTCGGTGAGATTATTGAGCTGCGTACTTTCGCCATGGATGCACACGATCAAGGACTGAACAACGGAGACTACGCCATCTTGGGAACGGCCATAGACCACCAGATCAGAAGAACGCAAAACTGGCACAGTTTGGATTGTAAGTGCAAATCGATAGCGGCAATTGGTTCCGGGGTTGCAAACTGATGGGTGATGGAAGTACGCAATGACAGGCACAGTGTAGCGGTAATGGGTACCGGGGTGCAAATGGGTGCTGGGAGTAGACAGTGACCGGCACATTGCAACGGCAGTGGGTATCAGGGTTGCCACTGGGTACTGGGGTACGCAGTGATGTGCACAGCTGGGAGAGTGTAGGTAGAAAAAAACCTAAAACCTGAACTGTCAGACCTCCAAAATAGAAAACAAAACAAAAAAACAGAAAATAAAAACATCGGGGATTTTCGGTTATAGGAGTGGGGAGGGGGTGGGGATTTAATTCCCAAATTTTGTTTTGCCATCTTTTGTTTTGACTTGGTTATCAGAGGTCTTGTGATGTTATTTATTATGCCAGGTGATTGTATTATTATCGGTAATTTGTAGATGGGATTATGTAGGAAACCTGTCCCGTGCCCTACCCAGTCACACGCACTTATGTTTATTCTATCTTGCAGTGTTCAACATGGGTACCTACCAAGACGAAAAAGCGGCCAAGGCGTTTGAGTCGGTTTTGATTGTAACACCAAAAGGTCCTAAGATGACCTTTGTCTTCCAATCTTGGATGTCAAATGTCAGAAGCAGGGTCAGAGAAAGTCCGTTCTTTCAGGAAGGCATAACCGTAAGTACGGAAACAACTGATCAAATCTCGCCCTATTCCTGCACTAGTAATACGAATAGTCTTTCGTCAAGGCGTCTTTAGGACAAACTTTTGCACTGCGATGTGTGCGGATACAGCGGGACGTTTACACTTTCCAAAACATGTCTTTGCTCAAGACAACACCGTATAGACTGAGCTGGCTCTACACAGTTTTCCGGGAATTAACATCGTAGAAGTATACTGACAACGTAAAATTTACCGACAGACCCACATTGAGTTAACGTTATTCCATTTTGGCAAATAAACAGACATTTTGAAAACTTGTCAAAACATTATTTTTTCACAGTTTCACACTTTCGCTGCCTTTCTGTACGATGCCACTGTTCTCTTTGCCAAGGCGTTGGATGCCACATTGGCGGCGGGGGAGGACCCGCTTGACGGCACATCTGTTGTGAGCCACGTTCTTGGCACGGAATACCAGAGTAAGTAATCGATTCCGCATCGATCGGTTTCCTAAACAACTGACTGCTTGCGAGTGTCAAAATAGTTTACTTTAACTGCTACTTTTATTTTGCTTGGCGGTAAAATTGAACTGTGCTTGAACTTGTTACTAGAAATGACAGGATATTCGCGTCTCTTTGATATAGGTATATCTATGCTGAATAACAATATAGACGCATCAGGCGACTCAATATCTCGCTATCTGTTGATGGATATGAACGAACTGCAGGTGGCTAGCGAGGAATTGACGGCGGGATACCCGGGGGTGATCGGGGTGGGAGAGTTCATCCGTAACTCTGCCGGCAAATGGGTAAGTTATCATTCATCAAACATGAAAAGTATTTCCAAAACCATAAGCTGTGGCAAAATTCATTGGTACACTTAGACCCCTCCGACCCTGTTAAAATGTTTCTAACTTGGTGTCAGTAAGTAGTCCATGCACACATCTTAATAAACGCATGATGTTTCAAGACAAAATGGCCAAAAGTGTTTTAAATGACAAATTATTTAGGGGGAGATTAAGGGGGTCAAAACAAAATTACCAACAGTTTTTGGCGGCACGTAAATACGAAACAAGAGAATAGGCCTATAGACCTAAAGATCTGTACACATTCATTGAACACATCAATGGGGAATTAAGTTATGATTGACGCCTTTCAGGATTAAAATGCACGTTAAAAAAGTGTTGAAAACAAGCATGGTATCTCGAAACAAGCGTGGTATCTCGAAAAGCTTATTAATGATTTTTTTTTATAAAGCTTTTTTGATGTAAAGTTGATGATGTTATCAAGTATTCCTCAAAAGAAAGACACTCCACGGTAGAATGAACACGAACAATCTGAATGCATTTTCACTATTTTCTCGTTAACGACACAACGAAATAAGCTGAAAAATTCACAGATTGGTCTTTAAACGGTGCTTTCTGATCAGGATTTGCCGTAAAAATTGCTCGATCAAAGCTATGTTATCACAGGATTTGATATCTCTATACCACAGACGTTCAACAGGACCAATGACTACGATGTTGACATCCACTGGCCAAATAACGCCGGGCCTCCCTTAGACATGCCCAAATGTGGATATTTTGACGAACTTTGTCCAAGTAAGGTTTTTCATGCTAGTCCGTATATATTGCATTATCGTAATGATGTGCACTGTTCAGTTTTTTTGCTTAAAAGGGAAGGTAAAAAATTGGTATTTACCGGGGACAAATTGCATAAGCTACAATTAATACAATCGATGAGCACAGAAAGGTTATGCTTAGCAAAAATAGGTTACCAGCCACATTGTCACGTGATGTAGGCCTATATTGCTTATTAAGGCAGGTACTCAGCTAAATTTTGCCAAGCAGATACATCTGGTAAGCAATATTGTCTACTAAGCAGCTCTATGAAATTGGACCCTGACTGTAAAATAATCTAATAATATCCAAAAGCTATAACACGATGAAGAACCAATCATGGAAATTTGTATGCTTGAAGTACTCTCATTTCAGGGAAAAGACGAACACAAGTTTCAACAGGTTTCTAGACGTCATCTATTTTTTTAAATAAATTTGTGTATGTATATTCGCCCTGAACAAGGCTAAAAGCCACTCAAGGTACAGGGGTACATAGAAGAAAAATAAAAAATTAAATAGACTCAGAGGAGCTATGTGGGAATTGAGATTCCTCTTGTAACAGGATAGATCATAGGATGAAGGGAAACATGCACCAGGCAAGGAACTCCTAAGAGATGCAGCATGTGGAAAGGTACTGTTATATTTGTGAATGTTTTTTTTCTTTCTTTTTTTACACAAATGACTAAGAATCAAAACTCAAAATGTTCGTTTGTTCCCCCCCTCCCCAGAATACGGATTGTACTTTGGTCTTGGTATGCCACTGATCTTGCTGGCCTTTGGTTTGGGAGTTGGATACTACTATTACAGGTTTGTAATTAAACTTTGTTGTTCCTTTCTCTGTTATATCATTTGTTTAAAGGATCCGCTCTCAAGTTATTACACTCTAAACAATTAATGAAAATGTGGACTTAACACATAGTAAAGTTAAATTAATTTTTTTTTTTTTTAGAGTTGTCACTGACCGAACTCTTAACAGGTTGTTTCAACACCTTTATTTCTTCAGAGTGTACCGTACCGTTTGAAATTGGACAAATAACTTTCAGGCCAAAACACTAGGTGCTGGGTTCACGGTGGAAGTTGTGCGGTTCTTAGGGGATGTACTTTGCCTTAAGTTAAATGGAGCTCACTAGTACGATGCAGAGTGCCGAAGTGTGATGTCATGTTCCCATTGCATCATAATAATAATAATAATAATAATAATGTGGACTTATAATATAGCGCACGTATCCACCAAACTAGTGCTCAAGGCGCATTATATTATTACCCCTGCTCATCAGGCTCATAAATCATTCCTGAAACCATCTCAGCTCCCTGGGGAGTATACAACTCAATTGCTGCCATTACAGTGCATATAGGGCTAATCAAACACAACAACCAACTCTGCCCTCACAGGTACCCATTTACCCCTGGGTGGAGAGAAGCAATTATGTTAAAGTGTCTTGCTCAAGGACACAAGCACCATGGTTGGGATTCGAACCCACATTCTGACGACTCAGCCATCATGGTTCTTGGTTCTACATGTATGCAGTCTTTGTTTTGTTCTATAACGCAACACTAACGAAATGGTTCAGTGAATTTTCTCATCATGACGTCATTACTATGTCTCTCTTTACTTTCAATATGGTTACTTTCACTTTATAAAGTATAATTCTTATTCGTTGATTCTTGTGTATGACTCATTACTCAAAGCGAAAAACATTTTGTGCGTATATTAGGCTTAGGCGTATTAGGTTTATTTGGCTTAGTAACCGAATAATGCCGAAATTGGGCGAATGTGGAGGGAGCGTCACGCATCATTGCGCGGCATCTTATAAACCAAGTGCACTCCAGCAAAACAAACGTATTATGTACGTATCATACAACTGCACGTTGTAACACGGGTGAACCTTACGGCCTAACAGGCACGTCTTATTCACTGAGCAGAATCCAAGTAACTGTATAGGCTCTAAGAATGTTCCTTGTTGTAACATTGGCAATTCCTCTTTGCACCCCCCAACACCCAAGTGAAATTCATTGCCCGGTGCCCGCCATGGGTACAAGGAGACATGCAATGATCCGGATCATTTGAGATCGTAGATGTATGTTATCTTTGCGCAGAGGCGATATCGTAACCAATGAGGTTTATCCGAGGTGCGATTATTGCTAGTTGAAAACTTATCCCAATACCCCGCAATGACAACGTGAAATATCGTCGGCATATGCAATTTTTAAAAGTCTCCAAGGAGACTAATTAATAACCAAAAATGAGATTATGATATAAGGTCAATTATTTTGTGAAATCCTTCGCGAAAAAATGTTATGTTAAATAACGATCCATACGACATTTAAAAAACGTTCTTTCTGGCTTTTAATTTCATATTTATTGTATATGCACAATACAGTTGTGTGATCCATGCAAATACTTTCCCTTGCATGATTCTATTACACCGGGAAATATTATTTTAGGTAAAACTTATAGCTTTGCATGGTGAAGTGGATAAGTAAGACTAATTGCGGTGACACCGTGTGAAATTCTCTATTGAGTAGTAATTAGTTCTGAAAAGAACTGGAGGTTACAACTCGACGTTTCGATCAGTATGCTCTGATTTGTTTTACATCGTGTGTTGCAGGAAGCGCAAGTATGAGGGAGAGTTAGACAGCTTGGTGTGGAAGATTGACTACAGCGAAGTACAGTCAAAGGGCGGAGCCACAAACAGGTCAGGCGTGTCTATGAAGAGTATGGTAAGTAGAGAGTAACGTGGAATTATACTTTGTCATCCACTCCCATTTCGGACTTACTTTGCTTTACACTTTCTGCCGGAGTGATTAGTCACGGTTGAGATATCTTGAAAAACAAAAAATGTGTATTTGGGGGGGGGGGGGGTTACGATCAGAGCATACTTTCAACCAGGCATGGAATCTGCGTCTTAGTTTAAGATGAACACAGTGACTGAAAATTACTGGCTCATTTATGCAGCGGCAACGGTAATATGACCTTATCATGTGGGGTATTGTTTTCAGTCACTGAGTTAATTTAAAACTAGCACTCCGATTCCATGCCCTGTTGATCATGACGATACTGTCTCTTAAACGTCTCCTTTGTAGGAGCAGTGCACACCAATTTGCCACTATTCAGTAATTAATGACATTTATTATAATTATTTGACCATTCTAACCAGGATTAATTTTGTTTTGAGATGTCCATCATGATAACGGTATTTTCTATCATACCTCTGGTTAGGTTATGAGTACTATATCCGTCATGACCAACCAGGAGTCACAGCAGATCTTCGCAAAGATTGGAACTTATCGTGTAAGTTTACATCGGTTCTCTTAGATCTACAATTACTGAATAGTTGGACATTTTTAAGTGATACTTTCTTGGCATAAAAAATAGTCATTTTTATTTCTGCGTTAATTTGCCCTTGTAAGATATTACCACGATTTCAATAATGCGCCATCTGTAATTGTGGAAAATTGCTTTTGATAATTTAACTTTGCGAGCCACCGATTTAAAATATTTACGCGGTTGCACGAAGGTGCTCACGCGGTAGGCGTTTTATGTCGGGGTGTAAATAAATGTGTTTGGGGGCACAAATCTTTTTCTAATGGTCTGAACAGATGAATCTAAGTTCACTGGACACACACACCAACGATTTTAACATTCTGGCAATTGACACATTGGTTCACCACTGATTTGCCAAAAATAGTACATGTCGAAATCTGCGCCCCCAGCCCTATGGCAACTGCCATCCCCAAACCACTCAGCAGGTATCTATTTACTGTTTGATTACTGCACACAGCTGTTTACAACACTATCAGCCCCCCCTCCCCCACCCCCCCCGCCCCCCAAACCACCACACCCACACCCACATCCAATACAATCCATACACCAAACAGCCATAGACAGACAGGTTTTCTTTTGAAGTACATGTACATGTACAGCATTGCAACCATGTAAACATTGAAATTGGTATTGCACTGCAATACAAGCACTGACACATGAAACAGCCACAGGGTAAAAAATAAACAGAAACCAGGTCACCTATAATGACCCTGAGGGTATTTCTGGGTAAGGATTGTAAACAAACAGCTGTGGTTTCCATTCAAGATGGCAGACAGCTTGTTGATACAGAGGCGGCAAGTTTGCTACAAGGGGATTAGCTTTTTGTGCACAATTCAATGGTGCTTGGCTGAGACCCACATTTGTAACAATTGGCCTACCCAGTGAATGACCCCTAGGGCAAAATCGGTTCAGCCACTCTTTTAAGGACTGTTCAGGGTTGGATGAAAAATAATTTCAGCGAAATTTAATAAAAAATGTTGTTGTAATTAACAAAAATATTAATTATTGCCTACGGCGTGAGTACCTTCGTTTCCCCCAGGGTTAAAGTACGGTAGTTTCGATTGTTTCTCAACATTTTAAAATTACATTTAAAGTTGTAATGTTATGCTATAGATCCTAGTTTTGTTGCATTCCAATCATTCTCTTTAAGCATTTGTATACGCCTCAAATAAAAGACTGGAATTTATGACTTGCGTAACATGTTCTCGTTCAATGGGTCACTTATTGCCGTAACGTTATTAGTTGGGTTTGCTGTGAAATGCATGTAGTAATGTATTGTGTATGTTCGAAAATACATTATTTTAGACCCAAAATTGGTCTCACAGTTAGTTATGTTGGCGATCCCGTTACTCATGTTATTTTACAACACAAAGTGCAGGTTCAAATGTTGGTCGTTTTTATTTGAAACGTCCAAGGGAAAATGAAACTCACGCCTAATGTTCTATTGAATTTACCAAGAACAGTGGGTATTGATTCCTTTCCTATTTTGTGTCTTTTAGGGTAGCATTTGCGCCATTAAAGCTGTCAACAAGAATCACATTGACTTAACTCGAGAAGTCCGTAAGGAACTCAAGGCGGTAAGCAAGTTAAAATATGTTGAAAACCGGCAAATTATTGATTCAGCAATGCAGCTTGGTTGTATGTTCATAGAGAAAGGACAGAGAACAAAATCAGACAGATACTGAGATAGACAGACGGGTTGAACATGGACAGAAAAAACGACATAGAGATTATGACAGATTATACAGCTAAAATGATCTATAGTACCCCGAGATTCAAATTTTTCTTCATTCATTTTATTCAAATTATTCTTCTATCATTCTTATATAAAAAAAATTACGCATTGCCGCATTGGTATTTATAACCAAGTTGAACTCATTTAATTTGTGCACAATACAAATGTATTAGTAAACAGAATGTAGAATACAACCGCCACTTTTCTATCCAAATATGACAAATATCACAGATTTTCCTTTTACAGATGATAGAGAACACTCTTAATGTGAGGAAAGTGTAGTCAAGTGAGGACTGGAAACAATATATTAGGAGATTTTGAGCAATGAATGTATCCAGTGAGATGTTGGCCATTTTGTTGTCTAGTTGCTACAAACACATGCTTAGACATTGTGCACAAGTGGCGGTTGGACTCGACATTCTTTCCGAAATAAGATTCATCATTATGTTAATTCATTGAGATTTCGTTTGTTTTGATCATTATGTACATATAGATGCGCGATGTACGTCACGATAACGTCTGCCAGTTTGTTGGAGCATCCATTGACCTACCTCATATTTGTATCTTGATGACGTATTGTCCCAAGGGTAGCTTGCAGGTATATATTTATAGATAATCCACCTTTAAACAAACAACAGGCTTACCAGCTAAAAGGAATGTACAACATTGGTAATGACAAAACGGTTTCTATTCAATTCAATTCGACATTTATTTCCACAATGCAACAAACACTAAAGTAAATTAAATTATATGGGGAATTATCGAAAGTTGAAATTCAGTTTAGGAATTATTTTACTAATTTTACAAACATCCTAATCACCTCAGACAGATAGATTTCAAGGGTTGTTTTAAACTTCATCAACTTTACACCAAGTATACGTTGTATGTACACCTGTGATATATTTTATGTTTTTATATACCAATAATGTTATTGTGGCTTTCATAGCTGAATGTTCATTTGAGCTACATTTTCTCACGTAAAAATTTCTCTTTCAAATATTTAATATTATTCGTCGATTAGGATATCTTGGAGAATGATGACGTCAAATTGGACAACATGTTCCTGGCCTCTCTGATCGCTGACTTGGTGAAGGGGATGATTTATCTACACACCTCGATGATCGAATCCCATGGCAACCTCAAATCATCAAACTGTGTGGTTGACAGTCGCTTTGTCCTCCAGATCACAGATTACGGCTTACACGAATTCAAAAAGGGACAGGCCGTAGAAGAACTGCCAGATGACGTACATTGCAGAGGTAAGTTATTCAAATTAAGAAAAGATGGTCTTATACGGTTTTATTAACTGCATTTTTTCAACAATTAAGAAGTATAAGTTTTGAGGCTTTGCATGGTGGAATATCGATATCGTTTCGGTTTGCGGTAACACCATGTGTTTATCTCACGCTAGTGAGTTTTGACGTCAAGTCATTATTCACCAATGTACCGACAGACGAGGCTATCCTCGTAACCAAGTCGATACTCGAACATGATAGCACGCTCCCGGAACGAACCAGCCTAACGCCAGATCAAATCGTAGATCTACTTTCATTATGTGTGAAATCCACATACTTCCAATGGAGGGAGACTTACTATCAACAGTCTTTGGGCACTCCAATGGGATCCCCGATATCCCCGGTCCTAGCAAACATCTTCATGGAAGATTTCGAACAGAAAGCACTCGAGACGGCACGATACAAACCCAAACTATGGCTTCGATACGTAGATGATACTTTCATCATTTGGCAGCACGGTTCCGACAAACTGAGTGACTTCCTTGGTCACCTCAACCAGCAACATCCGAGCATTCAATTCACCATGGAAACTGAGACATCCGACTCATTGCCTTTCCTTGATGTACTCATTTCCAAACGGGTTGATGGCTCACTTGGGCATTCGGTTTACAGAAAACCCACACACACAGACCGCTACCTAAATGCCCGGTCGTTCCACCCACCATCCGTGAAATCCTCCGTGAATCGCACCCTACTTCGAAGGGCACACACTATCAGTGATAAAGAGCACTTGCCATCCGAGTTGAAACATCTTAACGCCGTGTTAAGAGACAATGGGTACAGACCTGATAAGCTTAAGTTCCTCCCGAATAGGAACGCTCCACGATCCTCTGACGCAACCGAAAACCCATTGCCGTGCTACCGTACATCGGCCACACTTCACACAAGATTCAGCGTATCCTGAGGGAAGCTGACATTAAGGTCTACTACCGGACTCGAAACAAGTTGGAAACGAAGTTACACACCCACAAGGACAGACATGATCCCAGCCGTCAAGCTGGGGTCTACCGAATTCCTTGTACTTGTGGGAAAGTGTACATTGGCGAGACCGGCAGAGACCTTACGACCAGGCTCAAGGAACACAAGGCCCACGGCCGCAGAGGGGAATGTGACAAATCTGCGATCATCAAACACTCCACCGATTTGGACCATATCATTGACTGGCAGAATGCAAAGATCATAGCCCCGGAAAAGCACTGGTACACCTGTCGTATCAGAGAGGCTATTGAGATTCATAAACATGACACTGTCCCCCAGGACATCGGCTATTTCATCAGCAACATTTGGCATTCAATCCTACCATCCACCAACACCCACACCCCACTGTCAACTGATACGCCTCAGCGAGCAGGCAACTCACACACAGCAGGCGGAAACGCACACAACAAGAACAATGCCACGGTGGCAACCAATCACAACACATCACACAACAGTAGCACCAATCGGAACACTTCCCATTCTACACATAATCCCAGCAAATACTACTTAAGGAGTTGCATCGGCAAACCTCTTCATTCTCCTGAAGAAGATTAGAGCAGGCTAATCGAAACGTAGAGAATAACCCGTGAAGTCCCTATGGTTCTCCCTGAACCATATTAACCCGTGAAGTCCCCATGGTTCTCCCTGAACCATATTTCTCACTTAGCGACAGTAGAGAAAAACGAGTTGCCCGAAATTGGTTCTCCCTTGAACCTTTCTCACTTAACGAAGGTTGAAATTAAGAAGTAGCTTAAGTAGACATTTTCAGTAATTTTGTTTGTTTGATGGTTGATTGTAAGGGAAGATATATCATTGGTAATGTTGGCAGCAAATGTATTATTTCTTCATTTTAGTTGTATAATCTGTCATAATCTCGCACGTCGTTTTTTCTGTCCATGTTCAACCTCTCTGCAGTGGGGGCACAGGGGGTATGGGTTTTTTCCTTTTTTTTTCTTTTCTGTTTTTTGGGGGACTATGATTTTAAATTTAGTTTATAGGGCTGATATTCGTGCTTCGTGAAGCACATTAGCTCTAGTTTTCATTTTCCATTGTATATGTTCTTTATTTGTTCATATATCCTATGTCTTGTTCATTATTTTCTTATGGAATGGAAATACATGTGAGTTTTATCTAATTCGATTATCTTGTTAAAATTACCAATCATATCAATCACCATTTAATAAAAAATGTAGATATGTTTGAAAAGTACAGTGGCCATAATGCGAAACAAGCTTCAGAAATCCATTACTTGCTGTCTCATGTTTAAATCTAGATTTGCTTTGGCGAGCTCCAGAACTCTTGCGGATGGGGAAGAACATACCACCGGCAGGTACACCTAAGGGAGATGTGTACTCCTTCGCCATTATATTGACTGAAATGTACTCGCGTTCTGAGCCGTATAACTTGAATGAAGACGAACCAGAAGGTGGGTAGGTCAATGAATGAATGACGCAGCTGAGAGGTTGTTGCACTCTCAGTAATGCTATGGTCCCACAGGAATATTTCGATCTTTCTGTCGAAATATATATCGATTCTATTTTTTTTGTTATGTTTAATAATTTCGTCAAAATCTCGTATAAATATCGACAAAATATCTGTTTTCCATGATAACATTTTTATTTTTGTATTTTCTCGACAATTTCGAATCATTTTCGATTTTATTTCGACGACTTTCGACTGTTTAGATCATTTCGACTGGCATTTCGACAAAATTCGACTGTTTAGTCTGTTTATATTGATTTCGATTTTTTTCGATTAATTTTCGATTGTTTTAAAAAATTTGGACAAATGTTCCGATTTATTTCGACTGTAACGATTGTTTAGACTATTTAGAGAGTTTAGATTTATTTCGACTGGTTTTCGAACTTTTAGACTGTTAAGACTATTTCGATTTCATTTTCGACAGTTTCGATAAAATGTCGACAAAATTTCGATAAATTTGATCGAAACTTTATCGAAAAATATTGGTCAGGTTTAATAATTTTCGATTAATGAATTTTTTTTTCGACAAATATCGACAGTTTCGATTTTTTTAGACTCTTTAAACTATTTCGACTTTTCTCTAAAATAATTTGTCAAAAATCTAAAATCTTGACGAAACACGATCTAGAGAGTCGAAATCTCTGTGGGACCATAGCATTAAAGCTCACCGAGTATTTCAAATAAGACGTGGTAGCGTTAATCATTCTTGATACATTTCCTTGTGAGATGTTATTTTGTTCTTTCACAACAGCTTTATTCCATTTTACCATCTCATCCGCTTATCTGTCTTGATTCATATTATTTTGTTCGTCTTGTCTGTTTCATTCCTCTCTATTATTTATTATTTTAACGAATTTCACTACAAGTCATTTGGCTTCTGAATATGCCTTCATGTTGCTTTATATTTTACCTGTTTGTTTTATAATCATTTAGAAATTTGATTGTTTTATTACAACAATACTTCTATAATTTCAAATAAATATTCAATTGAATATTCAAATGAAGTAAATGTTGAATTTAATTGAATCATTATATGAACGAGAAGCTCTTAAATTACAGGAAATAGCACATGTTAAAATTAAAGATGAGGTTTACCACTGGTAACTTTCCAAACTCAATATATGACAGAATTTCTTTCAATGAAACATGGAGGATGGAAGCCCATGAATGAAGCATGCTTATTGGTGGTATTCTTGCATCGAGGATATTAAGATGAATATTTGCCCCGTTGTGAATTTGCCGACGGCATCAAACATTCTGAAAATTATGTCTCATTTAATCTATTAGTACTTCATTTTTATCAAATTGAAATTGTTGAAAATATTACCTCAAGGTATATATTTGGAATTTGAGTGTTCCTTGGTCAAGCTCCCTCTAATGTTTCTGTGGTTAGAGCCGCTATATTAATTCTTACATTTGTTTGCAATGTGCCCCGGGTACCAGGCATTCGCTCCAGGCAAATCATACATGTAGAATGCATGAGTCACTGGTTAACGAGAATGTGCACCCACGGTGGCATTAGACTTAGTACACATGATGACGTAATGTTAACCCTAGGAAATGCACTTCGATTTCACATTCCTCCGAGATGAAGACTTCATATATAATATTGCAGGTTTAAGAAACTCAACACTGTCCGAGTGCGCACTGACGTTTACCTTACGATGTAAGCAGTGACTTGTTTTATTTTGCACGGTGTTAGAGTATT
The DNA here is from genome assembly GCA_029582265.1 of Zoroaster sp. YZ-2022. NCBI lineage: Eukaryota > Metazoa > Echinodermata > Asteroidea > Forcipulatida > Zoroasteridae > Zoroaster > Zoroaster sp. YZ-2022. Next base: position 2,992,642 of record CM055831.1, read on the forward strand.
TCAGTTTATTACGGTACATCTTTATAGAGGACAGGTATAGATCAACTTGGCAAAATGATTATTGACAATTTCAAACTAGCATTTTTATGATTATCTTTGTGTGATTTCGTGCAGATATTGTGGAGAAAGTGATGGCGGGGTCTTTCCCACCGTACCGACCGCTCCTGAACGATGTGAACGAGAAAGCACCAGAATGCGTCCTGAAGGCAATCCGAAATTGCTGGGGCGAAGACGAGGTAGAGAGACCGGATTTCTTCAAGGTTCGGTCCATGCTGGCTCCGTTGCAGAAAGGACTGTGAGTTGCTTGATATACCATGATAAACACAAATTGTTTTCTTGGTTTTGTTAAAAGATATTTTCTTTCCGTTCTGTCCAAGACATTTCAGAAAACAAGTCCACAATTTTGTTTCTCATTCAAGTCAGAAAACAAAACACATTTTCAGCAAATGTACGAGAATGCATAGAAGTTTTTATTTCAATGTTATATAGATTTTTTTGTTTTGTATAATCTTCGTTCTAAAATAAGGGCTTAACCGTGCAACCGTAACTAAATGATTATGGAGAAATGGTTCCGGATTTGGCAACCATTTCTTGAATTAAAACTAATTAATATAGGTAATTTGGTGCGTTCTTTTATTGCTTTCTGTATAGTCATTTTCAGTGTTTCTGTAAATTTTTCCTCCCTGATTTAAATTCTACAAATGCTTTTGTAAATGAGCAATTTTATTGTTTTCAAATAATATATGTAGGTTTTAATGATAATTATTGTAACATTTTTATAAATGTTTTTGTAAATGTGCAATTTTATTGTTTTCAAATAATATAGGTAGGTTTTAATGATAATTATTGTAACATTCTTGCAATTTGGCTTTTTGGCCACAAGATGAATGAAATAAATTCAATTCAATTCAATTCAATTCAAAAGTAATCAATCTATTAAAATTACCAATATTGTCACGAAAATTTCATCTATTTATTAGTACCCTAGGTCTTAGCCTGTTGTAAAATATGCCATGCAGAAGAGAAATATCAATTACACGATATTTTAAAACAATTTGCGCGCCAAAAATTGCAAGAAATTTTCGCTTAAATTAACAGCTTCAAATCCATGTGGCTTGCTGCAGAAAAGTTTAAAAGCTGTACGCAATGTGCACTCATATGGTGGTTTTATTTGAATATTTACAACACCGCATCCGGAGGGCTGATTTACATTCGAATTTACAATTTGTACAAAATAAACAATTCCACATTGTAGGAAACCCAACATCATGGACAACATGATCACCATCATGGAGCGATATACGAACAACTTGGAGGAACTAGTGGATGAACGAACCCAGGAGCTACAGAGAGAAAAGTCGAAGACGGAACAGCTGCTTCACCGTATGCTGCCTCCGTAAGTAACCCAAGACCGCTGTCTTATTAACGCGCCCTTTGACTTTATCTTAGAGATGCTATCAATCAATAGTTTTAAAGGTTTATGGACTAGTGGCATTGGGTATCTCAACAAAAATATTAACTAAACAAAAATTTATAATTATGGGATTTTTACAATACCATTTTTAGTGAAGTGCAATCATTTTAGTACAACTTGTCAAGTTATATTTTTACTGAATTAAAATTTAATGGCAGATCGATATTCCATTAATAATTCTATATTGACAAATGTGAGAATTGTCAATAAATATTTGTATTTTCATAAATATGTGGTACTGTGGACCAATAAAAAGTTCACATGTTGTTTTCTCGTATCACTTGATCGTTATTAAGTATTGTATGCGCGTGATAAACCCTTTTCCAAAATGGTTTGTCTCTTTGCCGCTTACACTGGTGTGAGTGAAAAAAGTTCGTTACACGCAAAAAGAATTAAGCACCAGACCCAAGTTTCATCATCTGCACCATTTTTGGTTCTTTCAAAGTTAACATCTTCGTTTGTTAATCGAAAGAAGGTCACATTAATGTGCGTAAGCGTGGCAAGCTGTGCATTCAAGCTGTGGGCGGTACAGGAATGTTGAAACCAGACGGCAGTTAACTCGGGGACGTTTATGTTCTTAACTTGCATCAAGTATGTTATACATGTTTATTTAGTCACACAATTAGGACATGGGGGAACCCCCCCCCCCCCCTTGTGAGAAAAACATTTTCTGTATGCTCTATTTTTAAAACTGATTTATTTTTTTTGGCGAATGTCATGCATTCCTGCTGCGTCGCTCATTTTTTGTTCACCATAGACATACGTGCCTGCTAAGAGCAAGTGGCACGTCAATTAACATAGCAATTGTTGCTTCTTATCTTCTGATCCAAATCGCAATTTTCTGCCGTCATTTTGTTAAATCAATCAGGCCGCCGAGGTTGGCCGCAGCATAGGGCTCGTCCAACTGTTCATACTGCAAGCCCCAAATTCATATGGAGACAAAGTTCACGTAACACATAAGTTGTGATGTGCTCAATATCTGCAATGTGTTTTTCGCGAATCTCGACTTTCAGTCGTGTAAATTTGATGTGAAAGATGGGAGGGGGAAGGGGGAAGGGGGGCAGTCATTCAAAATGTCAAATTTCGTCCTTACCCTCCCTCAACATTCTGAGTACAAAATAAATGTACCAATCTATTAATTAGTATAGACATTTTTGGAAACTTTTTTTTATAGAAATTGTTTTAATTTGGGGAAATCTTTTTATTGTAAACATTTGAATATAACGGTTGTTCAATATATTTTTACCAAACTTAATATAAAGTTCTACTGATGAGTTTGTTTACAAGGTGGGGTACATATACTCTCCTTCCCCAGGATTTCCGCCTATGCTAAATTTGCTATGCGTTTACCTCCCCATGAAGTAAGAACTAATCTTAAATCCGCCACTTGAAACCAACAGATGTCTTGAGATTCGACTGTTTATTTTGTTTCCCTATCAGGTCCATTGCCTCTCAGCTGATCAAGGGTATCTCTGTGGCTCCAGAGAACTTCGATATGGTATCGATCTTCTTCTCTGATATCGTGGGTTTTACCGCCCTCTCTGCCGCCAGTACACCCATTCAAGTAAGGCCATGAACTCATAAACTTTTTGGTTCATATCATTAGATTTTTTCAAGATTTTGAAATTTTGGTGGGTTAATAGCATTCTGGACGGAATAGGCCTATGTTATATGGAAATTACCAAAAGTAAAATAAACTTACAAATTAAAATGATATTTTGATTTGTTTTCTGTAGGTTGTCAATTTGTTAAATGCTCTGTACACATTGTTCGACGCCACCATTTCCAACTATGACGTATACAAGGTAATTGTCTATTCTGACACTGTAATGATTTAATTATTATAACTGTTTAAAGTTGAATTATCAAAAGTTTTATGTGTTTTGTGTTCATCAAAAAAGCTAAATCTTTACAAGAGAATTTATTTACAAAGACTTCAGTAACAAAATTGAGAAACTAACTCCGTTTGGAGGATTTTGTTTTAACGATAATCTCTCTGACCACATTTTGAATTGTACCCAAGGTGGAGACCATTGGAGACGCTTACATGCTGGTATCCGGCATTCCAATCCGTAATGGTAATCGTCACGCTGGTATGATTGCCTCTGCTGCATGGCATCTGCTGGAGGAAGTGACCACATTCATCGTGCCTCATAAACCAGAGGAGAAACTCAAACTCAGAATCGGAATCCATTCTGGTAAGAGGAAATACTTTCGTTTTACTCATGCTATGCATAAATTTGATCAGTTTTCATTCAAAATCATTGCATTGTGCAGTTCGTGATAATAACCTGTCGGACACATTACAAACCATTTCATGGAACGGAAACTGCTCTTCTTCGCGTCAACAATGACATTTTATCTGCCATGGATGAGGGGAAAATCACTGCATTAGTTTTGTTAGACTTAAGCGCCGCATTTGACACGGTCGATCATAAAATCCTTCTCTCCCGCCTTCAATATCATCTTGGAATACAGGACACAGCCCTGGATTGGTGTAAGTCCTACCTTTTAAATAGGCCTCAGCATGTTTGTATTGGTAACGCTATCTCCGAGCCTGTTATTCTTGACTATTCTGTACCCCAAGGCTCTATACTCGGCCCACAGTGGTTTACTGTTTATACCTTTCCAGTTCGTGATATCATTTTGAAGTATAATTTAAATTACCATGTTTACGCTGATGACACGCAGCTTTACATTACTTTTAAATCTTCTCAAGAACCTGCCGATTCCTGCATTAAAACACTGGAGAAATGTATTCAAGAGATTCGAAGTTGGATGAGACAAAACTTCCTGAAATTGAACGATGAAAAAACAGAATTTGTTCTATTTGGATCACGTCAGCAATTGTCTAAAGTTTCTCTTCCATTTATTACAATTGGTGACTCGCAGATAACCCCTCATTACATGCACGTAATTTGGGTGTTATATTTGACTCGACAATGACTTTAAAACCACATATCTCCAACATTGTTCGCATATCATCATTTCATATCAGAAATATAAGCCGAATTAGGAAATACTTGAATAAAAGTGCTGCTGAACAAATTATACATGCGTTTGTCACATCACGGCTCGATAACGGGAATGCTCTCCTTTACGGTCTCCCGCAGAATCAAATATCTCGTCTTCAGCACATACAAAACACAGCAGCTCGTGTTGTGACTTTGTCCAGAAAGTCATGCCATATCACGCCAATCTTGAAAAAACTGCACTGGCTTCCTGTTTCACAGAGAATTGTTTTTAAACTTATGCTAATTGTTCACAAATCTTTTAATAACATTGCTCCAATTTATATTTCTGAACTGCTTAAAGTCTACACTCCATCACGCAATTTGCGCTCCAGCAACATGTCACTCCTAAAGGAACCAACTTCAAAACGGAACTGGGGTGATAGGTCGTTTTCTGTCGCAGCTCCGAGACTCTGGAATCGTCTTCCAACTAAACTCAAATCTTGTCATAGTATAACCAGATTCAAGTCGATGCTTAAAACTCATCTTATGTCACAACTCTTTAAAGATGATGTATAAAGTTATTTGTAATTGCATTGTAGGTACATGTATCTCGGTACATAATATTTGCTTCCCTATGCTATCATTGTATATTGTTTGTATTAATGTTTTTTTCTCTTTGTTTCCGCGCCTTGAGCGCCCAGCAGGGTGGATATGTGCGCGCTAAAAATCTTTATTATTATTATTATTAATATAGGAATTTGCAATATCATTTCAATGCTTTGATGTAAACTAAATAATGTTCTCTTATTTTCTCATTTTAATTTGAGGTTTTATTGTATTTCCATTGTTATTTTCTTTGTATTATATATTTATATTGGAAATTACACAGGAAATTACTTGATATTCATTGTATTATATGTGTGCATTATTTTTGTTTGATTTCCATTGTATTATTTATATTGTAAGTTTCGAAATTATTTTCTGTGTTCATTATAGTTTTCCTGAGAGTGTGGAAATAAATGTGATATTGAACTAAAGTGATAAAAAAAAAATTTTAACAACAAAAAATGATAACTTTTAATCGGTTGATCGTTTGGCTTTAGGTTCATGTGTAGCCGGCGTGGTTGGCCTGACTATGCCTCGATACTGTCTGTTTGGTGACACAGTCAACACGGCATCTCGTATGGAATCCAACGGACTCGGTAAGATGAAATTGCAGTAACTATTCACACCGTGCACGAGCCGTTGAGGGCACATGTTGTTAGACCACTGTGGACGAAAGGGCAGCGATAGTGCGTCGCCTTTGGCGTATTTTGCAGTTGATGTGCGTACGCGCGGAATATCTCCAGCGATCATTGGCTGGCAGAAGTATACGCGCGCTTAGTACCATAACATACGCGCGCTTAGTACCATAACATACGCGCATAAAGTATGCGCACAACGTTCACACGATGCCAAAGTGGCTATCATCAAGATACTGGGTGCAAATTCACCGCTAGAGGGCTACGATGTGCACTGAGCGAATAGGTGAGGGGTGGGAAGCAGAGCATTTTACTAACCGAATATTTTTGCTGAGCATGATAAAACAGTCAGCCAGCCAAAGTACTCTCATTTTGTTTGCCATTTTGCCTGGTAACCGTTCGAAACCTGCAATGTTTTTGCTTAGCAACTCTCTGTGAAATTGGCCCCTTTGTGGGCTAGAGCTTTGTGACAGCTGGTGGAACTTACAGGGTCCCAGAGGGCATTCCCGGGGATTTCTATCCTAGCCTCTCAAAATAAGGTGGCCTCGGCCCGGGGAATATTGTGGCAAGGGAAAGTCACATCACTGCAACCCAAGATATTGCCACACGATCACAGCGATGAATCTTTCCATCAGACTGGCATAGTAATCTTTCAGTGAGGTGGGAAGGCTCCAAGTATTGACGGAAAAGCGTCAGGTGACAGCAAATATCAACATTTGAGAGAATATTTTATTTTTATTTACTTATTTATTATATATATTTTTTATTCCCCCCTCCTCCTCGAGTTCTAGCCTGCACTTTGAGTGGCATTTTAAGAGCCTTGTGTTATGGCAACCTTTCATTAAAAAAAATAATAAATTAAAAAATAAATAAATTAAAAAAAATAGTCAAGTATTCATGCTGGGAACTTAAATATACTTTCAGTTGTGTTATGGCAACCTTTCGTAAAAAAATAATTAATTAAAAAATAAATAAATTAAAAAAAATAGTCAAGTATTCATGCTGGGAACTTAAATATACTTTCAGTTGTGTTATGGCAACCTTTCGTAAAAAAAATTAATAAATTAAAAAATAAATAAATAAATAAAATAGTCAAGTATTCATGCTGGGAACTTAAATATACTTTCAGTTGTGTATAAAATATTATTATTATTACTTTTTTGTTTCTGCATGAACAGCATTGAAGATCCATGTGAGTCCTGAATGCCAAAAGGTACTTGAGGAACTGGGCGGCTATGAGCTGGTAGAGAGAGGATTGGTCGCTATGAAGGTACATTTATCAACAAAATATTGGCTTTATTGTACATATTATGAAAATAAATGTTAATCGAGTTATGAATCTTAATATTTTGAATATAAATGATTGCTTTATCTAATGTCTTTTTTTTATTTCACTGTGTTTTCTAACCATTATTTCCATCTCATTTGCTGTACATAATCTGTTTACATGTAATGTGCTGATAATCCACATTGCTTTTAACGTTTAACATGCCATTCTTTAATTTGTGTTGGATGGTTTTGCCTATTTTGTCTGACATTTTTAATATTCCCGGTGTTGTATGCCTGTTAAGTATTTATGGTTCCTGCATACGCACATTTGTTTGTTTCTATAAATCCCGTAATTTCAAATCTTCAAAAGATGTTTCAGATAAATATTTTCACTATATTTCGCTTTTCGCAATTGTATTTATCACAAGCCAGCCTTTAACCTGTATAATTCCGCTATAAGTGTAGAAAATGATATTATATTAATTGAGATAATCATGGTGGCGATAAATATGAAACATTTACAAAATAACAATGATTTAATTGATACTTTTGCATCTTGTTTTCAGGGCAAGGGTGAGATTCTAACCTACTGGCTAGTGGGACAAGACCCGAGCTACAAGGTGACAGAGAACAAGCCACCAAAACAAATCCTGTAAACAACAACAACAACAACAACACAAACCAGATCACTGACCCGGAAGCATAATCATCAAAACTGACATTTTTCTTTACACTTGGATTGATAACTATTAAGTAAGCACTTTTGCAACTCATCAGCAATAATTAATAAGCAGCTCTTTACGTCACATTGAATCGCTAAAACCAACAAATATTCTCAATCAGATATACTGTGTTTTGGAGATATGTCATTAGTCATTTTTACAAAGACTGAAGCTTTTCGCATTAATACAGTTTTTGCTTAAACACTGTTTTGCTAGCACGTGAACTGGTAAGACGACCTTATTGAGAAATATGCTATTAGCAATATAACAAAGCAACGCTACAAAAACAATTGACAGCTAATTAAGAGGAAACTGCATTCATCTTAGATTAAACAAAATGCCGAAGAGAAATTTGTCACTGATATACTACTCAAAAGAATTTAGGGAACACCGGAATAATCTCAGTTAAAGCAAGATCATTTATTTGAGATAAACACAATGTTTCACAGAATTGATGAGAAACAACTGCACAATGAAACAGATGATAAAGGATGCATGTAGTGATTACACATTTCATGACATGACTACTGAAAGAGAGAGGGGTTGCAAATGAAAATCCTGGTTCATTGAACATTTCAAACCTATACCGTATGATGTTAAAAATCCGGTGTTCCCTAAATTGTTTTGAGTAGTATATTAACTTGAACCAGAGGCTTCATAAAAGAAAAACGCATCAAGAGTCAAATATACTTTTCATACGGTACAACTTAACAATTGATAAATCTGAAATTTCACTTAGTTCATTATAATCTGCATACCGTCAACCTGCATATAAGTAAAACGAAATAGGATGCTTTATTTCTACAAACTCATTCATATCTCGGCCAGCGTAAAATATACTAGTAGTGATGTGCCGTCATCAAATAACGAAATAACTGGGTCATGTAAATAGCTTGTACAAAATAGAAGGAAATACATAGAAGAGAAAACGTTTATAAAGAATTAATAAGCATGTAAATAGAAATGAATCGTTTCATAACAGAATATTATTTTGCAAGATCTTTGTCACAGGTAAAAAGACTGAAACACAGGTATTGTTACTACATCAGCTAAATATATCTGTAAACTGCAACTGATTTTATTTATTTATCTGATACACTGCACAGTGATATTTGCTAACAATAAAAGCGCACACGGTTACCGTTTGAATCCCTGTCGTGTGTATAAGGTTTGTTTTTCTGCTGTAGTGATTCGTCATGCTGTTTATAAAAACAATGGACCATTGTTCGATGGAAATAGTGAACTTGTTTACGATACATATAATAATTATCGAGAAGGTATTTGTGCTTTAAATGTGCAATAGAACTTAGTTTATGGTATGTAAGCAGTCTTGACTCTAATATTATAATAATGATGATGATGATGATGATGATGATGATGATGATGATGATGATGATGATGATGATGATGATGATGATGATGATGATGATGATGTGTGGACTTATATAGCGCACGTATCCACCAACTAAGTGGTGCTCAAGGCGCATTCTTTTTTACGTGCATTACACAACACACGGGACCTACGGCTTTACGTCCCATCCGAAGGACGAAGCAATTATGGTCAATTACCTTGCTCAAGGACACAAGTGTCACGACCGGGGCTCGAACCCACACCCTGCTGCCGGCAACAACAGAACTTTAGATTTGGATTTAGCTGATTATAGTTGATAGTGCATCACGTGATATGGATTCTCTTTAGGCCTATATTAAGAGAGACTGCAGAGGGATAAAAAGCACAGTGGCTTGATATTCCGTCAAGATGGGTTACAGAGACGCTTGTCTTGACGCTCATTGCACACCCATTTTGAGCTAGCCTAAAATAATGTAAAACTATAATTTAAATCGAAATACTTTGATTCTCTCAGAACCTGTTAATATCTAATTCTAAGCTCACCTGTAATCTCTTCGTTACATTTTAGTTTTGAATGAAGAAGTTAGATGTTATTTTCACAATAAGGCACAAAATGGTATCTGCCATTTTTCATTGATACGCCAGAACACGAAACAAATGTGTTTGGTTTCTAGACCAATGGTTACTATGTTCCAGCATACTTTAGTATTGTATTCTGCCTTATGATGGTACCAATTAGACTGTAGTTGTCTCTTGTTTGGTTCGAGGTCGCCTGTATATCTTCCTCACAACATTCTCTTCCACAATATGCCACTGTCCCCTCTCAAAGATAGTTTGGGTCACTCTCACCTGTAATAACAAAAAATACGAAACGTGTTTCATCACAAACTCAACCCCCCCCCCCCCAATAACACTCACCACGATTACTACTAGTTTTATAAGATCATTTTACATTCCAACAATATTTAGCGTCAAACCTTCTAGGCAGACGGAGCGACAATCATACGAGCATATTTTTTGCTTCTTATGTATCCGAAAATTTTCATGGGTTTGTAAGTAAATTCCCAAATTTTTATGTAATCTGAACAGGAGAACTTAGGCAAGAACTTAACGAAATGTTGACCAGTTAAAAAGGGCTAAACAGGAAGACTTACTTCTTTGACGAATCTGGATTCATCTGGCACCGAGCCAGGAATATACATAATTTCTGAACTGGAGATGACATCCGAATCCTGCCAGAAACCAACAAAAGAAATCTTTGCATCACATGAGACATAACTTCTCTTTCGAGCGAATCAACCGTATTTTCATATTTTTTAATTTTTTAAATTTATTTATTTAAATTTTTTTTTTAAATAATTGTCATTCGCTTTAAAGTAAAACAACACAATGTTTTTTGCGTGATGGTGCAAACATTTCAAATAAAAACAAACGAAAACTCACTTCATGTTGTATTAAAAATTATTTAAAAAAACATGTCATAATGGTAATTAAATCGAAGTAAATTCTTCCTCAATCCCAATCACTTCAAAATGCATACATAACGAATCGGGAAAAAATTACAATCCTGATTAATTGATATTTCATATTTCTTGTATTCCCATACCGCCATCTTGCTCAGAAATATTGACTAAGATATTTTAAATAAACTCACAGAGTAAGGCCTGGACGGCACAGGTGTTGTTGATCGAGAGGCTACTTGCTGCAGAGGAACCTCGGGAAAATCTGAAAGCAAATAATGTTTTTCACTCTTAGAAAAATCGGGTAAACACGGTTGATATGTTTCCCAACACCAGTCAACATATCAACAGGTTACACAGTTGGTTTACCATTGCCCAATGTTGTATAACTTTTCCCCAAAATACATGAACAATTGTGGTAAATACTGACCAATTCTGATAGAAAGTACTTTACCTAACCACACTTTGACGGTTTTCCCAGTGTCTATAAGACGGTGTTAAACAAAATTCTACCACTTTATGGCGCAGCGTGTAATGCAATTTTAATTAAACACATGAGTGTTGTTATTCATAATGACAAAAGTATATGCCCCAATAAATTAAAAATAGCTGGAAAAAAACACCTTTGAAGCCTGCATTGTCCATTGCGATGTCATCAATCCCATCGCCGGCATAAATCGCAGATATTGGTGTTGATACGACAGGAGTAAAGTCAACTTCAATGTACGAAGCACCGCGTTTCTTTCCCTTTGTCTTTGTCGGTGATCCCCCCTGTAAATTAATTGGTTGAGATATAATAACTTATGTTGAAATAAACCTGTTTATGGGTTTGTGTCTGTGAGACAACAGGAAAGTTAGTGCATGCTGCAAGTAATTACAATCACACCTGTTGGTCCAACATTTTTTTAGAGAATCAAATCAATTAATTTTTTTTGGACATTCACAGAGATATATATCTATATCACATTGTATATTCTGTGCATTCAAGAATAGTGTCTGCGGGGGGAATAAATCTCGGGCAACTCGGGTGGGACTCGAACCCATAACCAGACTTCATATTTTGATAATGCTCACCTTTGCAGTTGGTACATGTTGATCTGTAGTGCAAGGTTTGCTGCGCTCTGTGGCTGGAGCTTGGCGAAGCTGAAAGAACATGCATGATCATTTAAAAATCGGGTTAACAATTTGACATAATCCTTTTTGCTCTTTTTGATAAGCATCGACTTTGGCTTGGCTTGCCCGTATAACAACTCAAGACACATGCATATACTAGGGACCCATGCTTACAAGCTTAGCTCAAGACAAGTGCATGCACTAGGGACACGTGATTACAAGCTTAGCTCAAGACACATGCATGCACTAGGGGCCATGCTTACAAGCTTAGCTCAAGACACATGCATGCACTAGGGGCCCACGCTTACAAGCTTAGCTCAAGACACATGCATGCACTAGTGGCCCATGCTTACACGCTTAGCTCAAGACACGTGCATGCAGTAGGGGCCCACGCTTACAAGCTTAGCTCAAGACACGTGCATACACTAGGAACACACGCTTACAAGCTTAGCTCAAGACACACGCATGCACTAGGGGCCCACGCTTACAAGCTTAGCTCAAGACACATGCATGCACTAGGGGCACGGTGAACATTAAAAAAAAACGTTAAAAATTGAAACAGAAAATAGTTGTTGACTAGTATTTAAAACATTAAAATTGTGAAAATATTATTTCTTAAATTATAACTCGTCACCTTTATGTCGTAAAGGCAGCAGAGGAACAATGCAAAAGGTCCTTGAAAAGCATTGATGATGACAAACATCCATTGAATCGGTGTTATGTTGCCAGTGGGTGACGACAACGACGTCGGTATCAGACACAAACCCACCGTGGTCAGAACAGCCAGAAATGCAAATTTACAAACCTCATTCCTTTATTCAAAACGAAGAAACGGAAACTGTGTCAAAGTTCGCATTATTAAATGTATTTGGTAGCTATATAAAACAAGTTGAATCAAAAAATGTTAGGAAATATTATGTCATAACGGGATCAACTTTTTGGGAAATATGATAGCGCCCGAAAGAGAACAGTAAGATTGTTAAATTGTTTTCTGTCGGAGATGAAAGTGTTTTGGGATGTTTAATTAGTATTGATCACTAAAAGCCTCCTTGCTAAAAAATATATTTGTCCAAACTAAATTTCCGAACACATAATATTGTATGCACGTTGTAAGCGCAGCTGTGCGCAAATGCAGTGTTGGTGACGTCATTACCAATCCGTGCTGGTATATACTTCGGCTAAAAAGAGGACCATTGTAGGAAAGTTGGAATTACTTTACTCGGTTGCAATACATTTTTCGTAATTATTGGAAAAGGTATACACTGTGGTGTTCAAGAACCCATCGGGGCGGAGGGGGGTGGGGTGGTTTTTTCTGCATACTCTCTTAATGTAAAAGAGTGAAAACCACTCTTTTAAAGAGCTGTATGGCGGACAAGTCTTTTTTGGAGTGAAACCCACTCTGATTCGATTGAAAAAACAGTAAAAGGCTACCAATTCACTCTTTATACACTACTAATTTTACTGTTTATCCACTCCAAAAAGACTTGTCCGCCATATAGCTCTTTGAAAGAGTGGTTTTCACTCTTTTACATTAAGAGAGTATTCTTTTAAATGTAAAAGAGTGAAAACCACTCTTTTAAAGAGCTATATGGCGGACAAGTCTTTTTGGAGTGTAAAACCCACTCTGATTCGAGTAAAAAATACAGTAAATGGCTACCAATTCACTCTTTATACACTACCAATCTTACTCTTTATCCATTCCAAAAAGACTTGTCCACCATATAGCTGTTTGAAAGAGTGGTTTTCACTCTTTTACATTAAGAGAGTACATGCACAAAGTGGCATGGTTGAAACACAAAACTCCAACATATGGCAATAAACAATACTCACTTTATGTCTTCTGGGTTATGCAGAATTTCACCAGTTAGTAGACTTTTCGCAGTCAGAGTTAGTAAACACAAAATAACCTGAAAACAAAATCGAGTTAAATTTAAAATAAAAATAGCTTCTGACAAACAAAAATGTAAAACGAATGAAGAGACAAGCTCATCAGTCTCTCAGACAAATATAGCTTCTGACAAACAAATATGTAAAACGAATGAAGAGACAAACTCATTAGTCTCTCTGACAAATACATGATTGAAGGTGAAGTTTAGGTTTGTTATTGACTTGTGCACTATCTATATCTTTATACGAGCCATGTTTTCAGGGTTGGAGTAGCAGTATCTAAGAGAATCATTTTTATGTATTACGTGAACATTCAAATTGAGCAAACTGTAAGGATTCTTATCTAAAAGCTTTCTTGGTTTTCAGATGATAATGGTACCAACATCTTGAGAAGTTCCTTCTGACATTATTATTATTATTATTGGTTTATTGTTTCACTATCGCAGCCAAAGAACCTGAATTACAGTAATAATTACAATTTATAAAAATATACAAACAGGAATTAAAATATTAAAGATTATTAAATATCAATATACAAAAATACATAACTATACTACTCAAAACAATTTAGGGAACACCGGAATAATCTCAGTTAAAGCAAGATCATTTATTTGAGATAAACACATTGTTTCACAGAATTGATGAGAAACAACTGCACAATGAAACAGATGATAAAGGATGCATGTAGTGATTACACATTTCATGACATGACTACTGAAAGAGAGAGGGGGTTGCAAATGAAAATCCCGGTTCATGGAACATTTCAAATTTGATGTTAAAAATCCGGTGTTCCCTAAATTGTTTTGAGTAGTATATATAAACTTATTTTCTTTATATTAAATATTATTAAAAACAAACAAATCAAAATAGACGAAGGGGTAAAAACACAAGCAGGGACATTGAAGAGTACCGGTACTTGAAAGGACAATCGACTAAAGACATGAATGAGATAAAAAAGGGGGAAAGAGTTCTACCATTTTACAGAATTATTCATGATTAAGAACTGGCTGCACACCAGACTATAATCAAAAATATTGTATTTTTCGAGAAATAAATTATGTAAATATAAATTCAAATCTGAAAAAGATCATCAGCCGGGTGATCAATATCCACATTAGAATGAATCAAAACAATCCAAGTGTATTTTCACAGACATTGGTTGGTTTCTATACATATCTCTTGATTCTTATAAAGTATGGATGCATTTACAGACATTGGTTTCTGTAAACATATCTCTTGATTCTTATAAAGTATGGATGCATTTACAGACATGTGTTGGTTTCTGTACATATCTCTTGATTCTTATAAAGTATGGATGCATTTACAGACATTGGTTGGTTTCTGTACATATCTCTTGATTCTTATAAAGTATGGATGCATTTACAGACATTGGTTTCTGTACATATCTCTTGATTCTTATAAAGTATGGATGCATTTACAGACATTGGTTGGTTTCTGTACATATCTCTTGATTCTTATAAAGTATGGATGCATTTACAGACATTTGTTGGTTTCTGTACATATCTCTTGATTCTTATAAAGTATGGATGCATTTACAGACATTTGTTGGTTTCTGTACATATCTCTTGATTCTTATAAAGTATGGATGCATTTACAGACAATGGTTGGTTTCTATACATATCTCTTGATTCTTATAAAGTATGGATGCATTTACAGACATTGGTTTCTGTAAACATATCTCTTGATTCTTATAAAGTATGTATGCATTTACAGACATGTGTTGGTTTCTGTACATATCTCTTGATTCTTATAAAGTATGGATGCATTTACAGACATTGGTTGGTTTCTATACATATCTCTTGATTCTTATAAAGTATGGATGCATTTACAGACATTGGTTTCTGTACATATCTCTTGATTCTTATAAAGTATGGATGCATTTACAGACATTTGTTGGTTTCTGTACATATCTCTTGATTCTTATAAAGTATGGATGCATTTACAGACATCGGTTGGTTTCTGTACATATCTCTTGATTCTTATAAAGTATGGATGCATTTACAGAAATTTAACGGTGAACCGGCTGATATAGAACTTGTCGACTAAAATTGGCGTTTGATTACAGTTTCATTTGCTGAGGTGGATATACAATTCACATCCAAAAAACAACGTATTAATATGAATTTATAAAAACCAATCTTACAGTAAAGTTTACAGACATTGGTTGGTTTCGATAACCCACATCAGGGATGCATTTACAGAGGTTTCTGTAAACACTCTTGATTCTTATAAGATCAAGATCATTAAATCTGTCAGTATTGTTATAATTTCTTTCAAGTTAGATTGGAGAAAGTTACATATTTCTCACAATTAAAAACCCTTAAAATGCCAATTCCCTTAAAATTAACTAATCTAGATTAGCCTATAACAAAGTGACACGTAATAATTATCCCGAGATAAAAAATATTGGGCAAATCTCCACTTAAATATTTCTCTGTAACTATAGATGATTATTACACCAATTAATTGCTGTATTTGATGATGAACATGGCCCTTTGCTCTATATAACCGATAACCCAGTAAGGTATATTTTTGAATAGAATCTCACCCAATCCTTGGCACGTATGGATGCATTTACAGACATTGGTTGCGATACATATCTCAATAACAGGGACGCATTTACAGACATTGGACGCAGATATCTCTTGATTGACTCAAAGAGTCTGGATGTACACGACATTTGTGTGATTGAATGAAGATGACGGCACCTCGACAGACCATCCATGATGAGGTGGATATGTATGCGAGATGCATCACAATGGCGTTGAACTTGCAAAAAATCTGTAGATTGTGAGGATGAAATCAGGGTACAAATGATGAGCTTTGGACAAATGATGAGCTTTGATATTCACGGACATTAAAGATAGTATATTACACTTTTGGAAAAAAAATCTGTAAATTTCTTGTTTTTGTAAACAAAATAATGTAATAGGATAGAAACTAAGATGAAAGGTAAAAAGGAAGACAAAACGATCCATATAGATATATAATATAATTTAAAAAAAACAATTTTATTTAATTTTTTGTAATGCAAATCGCCCTACACAAGGCCAATGGCCAATCCAAGGTGGGAGCTACTAAGTCAATGGGTTGTTACAACGAGTCCACACTGAAGGAACCAGCCCCTCGCACCGAAACAAGACATGTTAATAACCAGCCTCTTCACGGTGCGAATAGGACTGGGAGGGGTAACTAGTCCAGAACAAGACAGTTGTTAAACTCCCTCTGCCCCTATAAGCAATTATGGTTAATTAAGTGTCTTGCTAAAGGACACAATTTGGGATAACAAAGCTTAGCATAATTCCATATGCTGACCTGATTCTCAATTTGTTGCACTGAGAGTAGCAGACCCATCTGGATCATTGCCATGGAAACGAGAAGATTCGTGCGGATGAAGGATGCGTCCGTATTCCACAAACATCTAAATAAAATAATCGATCGTTAGTCATTCTTAAGTTAAAGATGGCAATCCTAGGAGGCTAACAATCAAATCAGGGGCAGTTTATAATTGTTCACTTGTTGTTCAAATTGTTTCCGCTATGTCCGATCTCTTAATTTTTCTGGGTCTATCATCAGGGCTGTGTGATCAATTGCTTCTATTACTATTGTTACAAGTACTGGTAGTATTTCAAATGCCATACATGATGTAAAACATACACAGTTTACACAACTCGTCCCTAATTTGTCATAGTGACCAATCCCGAATTAAGTTGGCATAGTGACCAATGCGGTATTGGTCACTTTGCCAAATTACAAAAATAGCCAGTTAGAGCATTCGTCATTTGAATGCATGCTCTATCTCCAAAACTACTAGGAATGCATGCATGTGGATTAGATACAATGGTAGGTCTCTTCCTGAATGTACTAATGGGCGGGAAAACTTAAAATTTAAAAAATTGGTTGGTCACTATGACAAATTAGGGACAAATTCTGCAATTCCCTCCTACTTTAGCTGAACTTTAGTGGCAAGTAGCTATAGTGGTCAAAATCAGTCAACTGCCTGTTTTGACTGTTGACCCAAATGTGCACACAGGGACAGTTTTGACTGATTTTTACTGTAATTTTGACTACCCTGAACAATACCAGACAATGCTTTTACCAGTCAAAAACAGTCAACTCATTTTGACCTGTAAATGTACTTACTACACGTAAGGTTTGACAGTGTTCGACGTTTAAGTGCACGAGATATACCTTGGCAAGTATATCAACATTTTGACTGATTTTGACCCTTTCCCCCTTGCAGTCACAGAAGGGATAAATTAATAGACATTTATTCACCCATCAAGTCTCAGAAGTCATACGATGGTTTTTTGACAATAAAGTTGCGGTATAGACTACAGAGGGAGTTTTTTGTGGAAAATGGAACTTGCATAATTCCTTTAGCAGATAAACTCCAATATACAAATATTCCCAACAACAACAAAAGCCGAGTTTTACCGATGTATACAGATTTACAGAATACATGTATATGGGTAAGATTTCAAAGCTTTACTGTGTTATTAGAGGCATGTTCATTTATACAGAGGAGTGATTCTTACCTTGTGTAGCTCAGGAGCAGTAATACAATGACAGAGGTGAGTAGAGATATAACACAACTGACTGATGACGACCATTTTAATATCTCAGAAATATTCCAATACACCTACAGCAAAATAATGCAATTAAATGTATATTCTTGATAAAATGAGTATATAACTATACCCAGATATGGTGAGTTTAATTTTATTGTTTTAGGTTGGAGCAAACTGCTCAGGAAATAATTGTTCAGGATAAGATTTAAGTTTAGGGGATCAACAACAATGGGCGGATCAAGAATCAAGGGCGAATCAAGAACGATTTTCAGTACTACAAAAATTACAATGAAATAATCAAAGGGAGAGAAAAACAAAGCACAGTGAGGGGGAACTGAGGGGAAACATGAGGGGGAATACCTTACCGTTTGTATCTAATTCTGTTATTTTTATTTATTTATTTATTATTTTTTTTAATTTTTTTTAAAACGATTTTAGGGCGGGGGGAGGGGGGGGGCTACAGCCCCCTTAGCCCCCCCCCCTGGATCCGCCAATGACAACCCTGACATTTTCTACCTTTAATGATATTGACACCAACTTAGGCGATGCTCATATAACAAACATGAGCCAAAACAAACTAGACAAGTAAATCAACAAATAACATTGGCAACTTGCCTTGATGAAGAAAGTGAGGTCATCTGTATGATGACAGTCACATGACAGTTTCTCTGTAGATTCGGCATAATGAATGAGTCTGCATCCATTCTGTTCGTCAAGTCCACTTAATAACAACAAATATTTTTATTTATTGATTAATTTCTTGCTGTGGGATATTAAATTTGATTAAATTTGTTGAATTTCACGGACGTGTATGAAGTAGGCTACAATGATTATACTAAGTACTTTCAGAGTGTCTGTAGGGAAAACCCTCCAATATTTTAAACACATGTTCACCCTATAATAATCTTGAATAGCCAGCATCATTCACAAACTATCGATGACATATCTATGAAAATATACTAGAAATACTTCAATTAGTTTATATATTTCTTTTCTTTTCATTACATCCTCTTTACCCTCTAAGTATAACGAATATAATGCATTTCTTACCGTCTTCCGTCGTCACTGTGAGCAATGCAAGTTGTCGTTGATGATATCGATGTGATAATAAAACTATTCCCCTGTCGAACCATTGCTTCCTAAATGGGAATACAATTATTACAAATCAACATGATCTTCAACATTCAACCTTTAACATATCTCTAACTAATGTTATGTAGGCAAAGGCCTAAATACATTTTGAGATGTGGACATCAACTTAAAGAGAATTTAATGGGCTTTCTGATGCCAAACATTCATTTTTGGTTCATTTCATTCCTGTGTTAGGATGTGATAAATTGATAATGTAATAATGCAGTCATGCACGTTTTGTGAACTTTGGAAGTTCATTACACGGAGACATGTGTTGGGGGCCATTCCTCATTTCGATGGAGCGGGTCACATATTACTATGAAGACACTCAGAAAGACAAACGTTATGACGGACAGACACATTTGCTCACCTCTCGACGTGATAACTCAATCTCGGACGAAAACTCCAATACACTGATGGGAACAATGTACCGCAGGATGGCGTGTTCCGTCTGCGAAGAGCCCTGAAAATAGCTATTACCATGGAAACAGTTATAAATGGTCATATCATTCATATGCTTAGTGGCTCTACTGGTTGTTTTCATACTTTGATACAAAATAACCTTCAAATCGTACATGGAATAATGTAAGATAATCAGCAGATCATATTTGTGAAAATAATATTATTCTAAACAGTAGACGAATTGATAAAATATAACGTCAACTTAAATTGTATGTATCTCTTACCCCCACCTTGGCCCTTCGTCTTAACTCACTCCTATTTCAACCTTGTCATCTCCCCTTTCCCGATCCCCCCTCTCAGTCTTTTTGATAATTGATTTTACCTTGTTGCGTTGAAATCCATTATAAGTTCACTGTCTACGTCGTCATTTTCATATCCGAGGGTTGATTCAAATTCTGAAAAATAAAGTGTTTTTTTATTATTATTTTTTTTAAATACAATTTATATCTATTTTTATTTTTGAAATATATTGAGAACTCTAACACATTTTGTTGTTTTTATATATTCATCTTATTATTGGCGCATGCGCTGATGATATATGAAATAAGATTTAAATAAAATAAGCGAATATCCAAATCTAAGACAACACTGCTGTAAACAGACTTTTGAGTCAATGTTACCATTTTCAGGAGTAAAAGATAATAGACCTACCACCATAATTCCAATTGGTGGAAAATATATAAGCCCATGAACACTGAAAGAACAATGTTCTTGTACTGTACCTGCACTATAGCCCAAGAAATCTTCTGATTGGCTCTCAACAATAACAACCGGTGGGTTCATGACCCCTCGACGAGTTGACATGAGCATGTTGTCGATATTGAATGAGTCCAAATCCTCTCTTGTTGAATCATCTTGATTTCCCAAAACAATTTCTGTTTAGAGGAAAAGAAAAGTAAAACATCTTGTGCTGATTTCGTTGTTGTAAAATGGAATTAGGATCCAACCACACAGCGGCCATATTGGTTCGTCTACAGCTAAGTCTATGAACACCAGAATGAGGCTAATATCCAAACTATAGTTTGGTGCTTATGATGAGGTATTATGACCTAGTCAAGAAGATGGAATTGGATTGGGCATGTGTTAGAATGGAGGATAACAGGCACTGCATGACGGCAATGACACTGCACTGCATGACGGCGAACAGTTGAAAAAGAAAGAAATAGTCGAGGATGGCGGTCACAGAACGAAGCTAAGCGGGTGGCTAGTGACATAATGAACTGGAGAGAGTGCTCGGCAGCCTTATGGGCCACTAGGCCCGTAGAGGATAGGTGAGGTGAAGTGAGGTGACTATACGTTTAGGGAACTAATTGACAATAACGGTGATTTAAGTGTTTAAAGCGTTTATCCATCACCGGATTTATTAAAATAGGTTACCCTCTATAGGTGAATTTCTCTGTTTAATCCGTTCAATTTTAATACAAATCTCATTACATTCAGGAATATAAGGGAATATTTGGGGATGTGAGATTTGAGTATGTCTAGGGTAAACTATTTATTTTACCTCGGTCATTCTGAACCATACGTAGTGTCGATCCTTTCGGCAAAGCCCGAGTAAGTGATTTTGTAATTTGCATGATGATTGTTGTGCAATCCAAGACAACATCATGTGACTGCAAATAAAGACAATTTAAATAAATTTAGGACAGTGTATTTCATATTATTTCAATTATAATGTTTCAAACGCGTTTATTTTCCCCCAAATAACCTGATTGCCAGTAGTCATGGAAAATAAACCCTTTATTTGAATAATAGGCTTATTTAATGTATTTACCTTTTTCAGACCAGCGGGATATGACGCAATCTTCTGAAACACATCGGCGAGTAGCTTAACATAAAAAAGCGATGTGTTATGAATTATCAAATAGGCCCTAATTTGTAACTCACATCCCTCTCAAGGAAGGATCTAGAATATCAGACGGGGGGAGGGGTTATGGCTATCTAAAAACGATCTAGGGTTTTTAATTTCGCCCGTGAGCAGTAGATTTATCCCTCCATATTCGCTATAAATACACCCATATTGGACGTAGGTTTTCTTTGTTTTCCCGTTGTTGTGGGTGGGGTTGGGACGGCTACACCCATATTGGACGTAGGTTTTCTTTGTTTCCCCGTTGTTGTGGGTGGGGTTGGCGCGGCCTACCTTATCAGGATTAGATTTGTTGGCCAAGTTGACCACTTTCTCTAAAAATGGTAATGTTATTATTTTTATTTGTTTGGGTGGGCCTCATACAAGTAATGCGATATTTGTGTCAAATAGTAATTCCCTGGATTATCAATAGGCTCAATACTTTTTCGAATAATTTTAGTTGATTAAATAAGATGTACGTACTGTGACAATGTCTTCAAGACGAGTGACATCTATTCCTTGGAAGTTGACGCCTAGAATAGAGCTAAGTGTGCAACAAATTTCTCTAAGCTCTTCTCTTGACTCCAAAGACGACACAGCCGACACCAGGGTTTCTTCAGTCTGCGAGACATCGGTGCTTGAAGAAACGAGTGAAATTGTCAATACTTTGAGAAACATCGCGAGAAAAAGCAGCGATGAGAACTGCGGAGGAAACAAAACAGAATCTGTTCGAAATATCTGAATAATTATGAGTTGATTAAGATTTGTTCTTAGTTTTGATAGGCCTTAATGTTTATATAAAAAGATATGGGGGCCTATATGTTTTAATACGAAAGCGGAACATGTTTGTTCAGCGGGGGTGCGTTCCCAAGAACCCCTCCCTTCCAATCAGCGAACGGGTGTATATATTTAGCTATATATTTATAAAAGGAATCTTACCTTGTGGGAATTACGATTTAAACCCGTCATCTCTGCTGACGTGTATACCGCACACGATATCGCATTGTTTTATTCTCAATGGTTACATTCCTTAGAAACCTACTCATATATACGCAATTCTACAAGGCTGTCTCATCACCAATAATTGACATCATTTGTAATTATTCCAGTAAAGCGACCCTGTTTTCTTACATCGAACGGAACTTGGAAGATTATTCAGATATCGATTAACCCACATTCGACTCCAACCTTTCGAAAATGGAGAGACCTAAATTTGTTTAACATGCTAAATTGCACTCGCACATCAAGGACCACCAAATCGACTGGCAGGCAGCCCAACTCATCACACCCATCGACACATGGCACCCCAGACGCATCAGAGAGGCCATCGAGATCGTCAAACACGACACTGTGCCACAGGACATCGGCTTCTACATCAGCGACATTTGGCGACCACTACTACTAGTACTACAGACTGAAGGATCTTCTATATCCAAAGTCCATAACCCACCCCAGACTGAGGGATCTCCTATATCCTAAGTCAACCACCCTCCATCCCCCTGTGCTTGTCAACAACTGATTCAGTTCAGTGAGCACACACTCCTCTCCCCCAACCCATAGGATCCTAGTCTCAACAGTTCCCGCCTGCGCGCCTCAACGAACTAATCCTCCAGCATCCATTCATGGGATGATCCTCCAGCAGTCTACTTAAGCAGCAGCATTTTCCAGAGTCCGGCATTCTCCTGAGGACGATCAGAGCATACTGATCGAAACGTCGAGTTGTACCACCAGTTCTTTTCAGAACTAATTACTACTCAATTGAGATTCCACATGGTGTCACCGCAATTAGTCTTACTTATCATCCTCACCATGCAAAGCTACAAGTTTTACCTATGCTAAATTGCCTAGACTCTGTTTCATCAGCTTATATTTTCAGTGTGGAAAATGGGTACGAAGAGGGACACTCTGGTCTATAGTAACTTGCCATTTATTTGAAAACAAAGTAGGGCCTACTAAGCAATTACCGACAAATTGTGAGCCATTTTATCGCTTGACAGTTATATTCTCCTTGTCTATTCAAAAAATCATTATTTTTCTGACTCGATCTGCATAAATTGCTCTTAATTAGTCCAGTGCGTGTCAACTGAATACGTGCAAACTTCAAGCACTTTGCGGTTTTTTTATATTTTATTTTTATTTACTGTCAGTCACCCTAAACAAGGCCAATAGCCACTAGAGTGTAAGGGGTTACATTATGATATGTCATCCACCATTTAAGCAAGATTACATTGGTTGATGTTTTTCTTAAACTTAAATAAATCGTAAGTCAGTGAAAAGCAATCAGCTGGAAGGGCGTTCCATTGTAATGCTGTTCTAGGGAAGAAGCTATCCAAATGGAACTTACTCTTGATTTTGGGGAGTCGAAGATAGTGAGGGTGTTCACCTGCTTGTTTAGCAAAGCGAGTAACACGAGAGAAATACCTGTGCTTAGGACTAGCTCATGTGACTTAGAAAGACAATCCCGTAAAAATAACGGTAGAACAGTGAAAGGCTGGCTACATTCCTACAATGTGAGAGAGGTTGAAGGGAGGAAAAAAACTCTTCACCAACTAGTCCCTTGATGCGGTGTTGCAGTCTATCAAGAACAGATAGTGATGCTTTGGAGTCACCTGTCCAGATGTGGGCACAATATTCCATCTTGGGTCTGACTTGACTTTTGTAGAGGTAGAGGATGGCCTCAGGGGTCAGCATTTTGCTTGACCGATAGAAAGATCCTATCATCTTGGAGATCTATTTCCCCACCTCTGAGATGTAAGAATTCCATTTGAGATCAGTTGTGATATTCAGACCGAGCAGTCTGTCCAGGCTTGTCTGTTCAGTTAGCATTTCACCCTTCATGAAGATGGGGGGATATGCTTGGACAGATCGATGGTAATTAACAGACAGAAGTTTAGTCTTGGTGGTATTGACCATTGTCGCACCAAGTATCAAGCCCTGGGGAACACCAGCATTTAAAGTGTGTATGTCTGATGACTGACCATTTAGAACGACCTTCATGGAACGACCTGTGAGGAATGATTTGATAACCCTAAACACCCTGCCAGCAATTCCATAGGCCCGGAGTTTTCGCAGGAGTCCCTTATGCCAGACTCTGTCGAATGCCTTGGAGATGTCCAGAGCAATGAGTCAGGTAGGAAATAACTGATCAGGAGCTCTACTAATGCGATCTGTAATCAGCGGCGTAGCCAGGACATTTTCAGTGGGGGGGGGGGGGGGGGACAGGGGGCACTGCTTTTAAGTGGGGGGGGGGGCAGCCCCAGAGGGTATGGGTTTTTCCCTTTTCTTTTTCTTTTCTTTTTTTGGGGCACTATCGGGATTTTTCGTGGGGGCACCTGAGGCGGGGGCACTGGAAATTTGTGAGGGGAACGTGCCCCCTTAGGCCCCCCGTGGCTACGCCGCTGTCTGTAATAACTGTCAGGACATCGGCCGTAGACCTGGAAGATCGAAACCATATTGCTTATCACTGAGTGGTTTTGGTCTGAGTTAAATTATTCAAAACCATAAATAAAAACACAACAAAACTAAAAACACACAACAAAACACACAGCCTTCCAAGAAAACAAAAATATAAAATAACATCAGGAATGAAACAAAGATTAAAATATGCATAATAGTCAGGTATAATATTTGAGTGGTGACACTTCATATTTTATTTTGACTCACAAACTTATAATTTAAATAATTAAATAGACAACTAGCTACAGAATGAAAGCCAAAAATGAAAGAATATTGAGCTCAATTACAAAATGATATAATTATGATCCGAAAGCTTTCTTGATATGAAGTTGATCTAAAAATGCCCTCTAACTCTCTGCAGAGAATGCACGATCAAATATGCACATTTTCAGAAGGGGTTGCCAAATCGAACAGCAACTTTTTCCTGTAAAAATTTTAAATGTGTTTTTACACTTTTCTCATGACTTAGACCCCTCATTGAGCTAAAACGTACACAGGCTGGTTGTTTAATGTAAATCATGATTCAAAGAACGTAAGCTTACCCACAATAAGCAGTTATTACCAGTATTGTTCCTTTCCTCTTAATTGTTTCCAGATGATTGAATTAAATTTGTGTTAAGCTTCATGGAACGGTTTAAAGGGGCAGTATCGTCACGATCAACAGGACATGGAATCGGGGTGATTAACTCAGTGACTGAAAATAATGTCCCACAAGATAAGGTCATATTTCCATTGCTTCTGCATACAGTCACTATGTTCATCTTAAATTAGGACATTGATTCCATACCCTGTTAAAAGTCTGCTCTGATCGTGACGATACTGCCCCTTTAATGAAAATAAAGTAAACATTCAAATAACATATTTATTAAAAAAAATTGAAATAAATTGTAACTGTATTATCGCCGTACCCTAAACATTAACGCCAAGCTTTAAAAATATATCTAAAACACAATTATTATATAATTTTTTCATTTAACAAATATTTCAAATTATTTTAAACTACTTACCAAATGGTATGAAATGTGACAAACATAGCCGAAAGGGGAGGGAGTCAGGGTGCAAAGAAACCACTTTGGTCTGCATGATTTTATTTTAAATATTGGGGTTAGTGAGATTATTGTTATCAGAAACATTGTTATCAAAACAGGAACCCCCTTAAAATATCCCGGTAACGCCCCTAGTTTCTGTTATTCAGTTTAAAGATTAACTTGTGTCATTATCTTTGTTGTATCTGGTCCTCAAACAAAAGCCTATAACCACGTGTCTATTGTTCGTACATGGAACATTTAACTTGAATGAAGAATCTAGATTGATTTCATTATACAACGTACATGTATCTTACATCCAAAGTACAACATTGTTAAGAGCAATAATGTTAACCAACTTGTTGTACAATTTATGATGCCCCCATAATTTTTTTTAATTATTATTATTTTTTTATTTGTGTATAATGGTGCTATCATTCAAAATCACGTTATTATCAATTAATTATCAACCTTAGTCTCGCAGTACCGCCCCACCGGTCATAACTCCCGAGTACGTACATTGGAGTAAGAATTCCTTTAAACACTTTTTCTGAACGACTGTTGCGCGGTTGCGCTATTTGAAATGACTTCAAAACTACATTTCTTTTGGGTTATCGTGGATGCTTTACTGAGATGATTTAAATCTATCACTTGTTGTTGTTGTTTTTTACTAAAACATTTCACGAACACGATACCTGTCTCTAGCTGACTCTCAGATAACGTTAAAACTACGCACAATTAAATAATTAAAGATTTAAACAAACATTATAATAATTATGATTTAACTTAATATACAATAGTAATAATTAGCTGTTGCTTGCTTACCAACTGCCTGCCATCTAATGTGATCTAAAAATATATAGGCTATGCAAAATTCAAAAAATTTTAAAAGGCCACTAACGGCAATTTTGCGATCTTAAATTAAACTACGCCATTTAAGATTATTATAATTAAATTTTCAACTTTTTTGTCAAATAGTTAATTTGACCATTTCTTTCTACAAAGTTCCACTATACCAAAACTGCAAATCACTTAAAAGGTAACATCGAATAAAATCGCATTTAAATATAACCTACTTTCTGCTGGATCGTAAACTGTATACAAATAATTCGTCTACTAACAATATTCACTATTGAGTTGGGTATAAGGTTGATGTGACTGGTACCCGAACCTGATTTACATGGCATTTTTTTCCTATTGAGTTGGGGGGTATGAGGTTGATTTGAATGGTACCTGATCACGATTTACCAAATTAATTGTTTCCTGTTGCCAAGTGCAGGGGACTCCATACACGATCCACGAGGTTCTAGCATTAGAGGCACCCTGAAACCTGACAAACTTAACATTAGTCAAGTCAATACGAGTTGAATAGTCTTCCAGATCCATTTCAACTCCTGAAATACTAAAATTTCCATTTCCTATGACAATCTTACCGCGAACATTGCTCATTATCTCCCCGCTTTCCTGTTTACTCCAATCATCATTATCAGACAGACGGAACCCCGATGCCAAAAATTCTACACGGAGTAAAGAAAAACAGGCATAATGTCACTAGGGTCCATTTCACTTTATACTTAAAATGCAATACTTATTATGATACACTGGGTTGATTAAATCTAAAAGACGATTCAAATTTGGTTGATAAGTTTATTCATGTGCACTTCATGAGTTGCTAGCCACACACATTAAAAATAATATGTAATAAATTAGACGTTTTCCCTCTGTTTGAAATAGTTGTGTATATATCATGTCTTTAGTTAACACCCTTTTGCTGTTTACAAGTAATTCAATTGTCGTTTTGTTGTGAGTCGCTACCCAAACATTAGTGCATACAGGTGTCAATGGTATTCGACCTTGTAACTTCAATTCTGACTTAAGCTTGGGAGGGGCAGATCTAGGGGAGGGGTAGATCTAAGGGAGGGATAGATCTACGGAACGGGTTGATGTCGGGAAGGGGTAGATCTACGGAAGGGGTTGATCTAGGGAAGGGGTAGATCTAGGGAAGGGGTAGATCTTGGGGAGGGGTAGATTTAGGGAAGGGTAGATCTAGAGGACGGGTAGATCTAGGGAAGGGGTAGATCTTGGGGAGGGGTAGATTTAGGGAAGGGGTAGATCTAGGGGACGGGTAGATCTAGGGGAGGGGTAGATCTAGGGGAGAGGTAGATCTAGGGGAGGGGTAGATCTAGGGGAGTGTCTAGGGGAGGGGTAGATCTAGGGGAGGGGTAGATCTAGGGGAGGGATAGATCTAGGCGAGGGGTAAAACTACGGGGTAGATCTTGGGGGTAGATCTAGGGGAGTGTCTAGGGGAGGGGTAGACCTAGGGGAGGGGTAGATCTAGGGGTTGATCTAGGGGTTGATCTAGGGGAGTGTCTAGGGGAGGGGTAGATCTGGGGAGAGACTAGAGGAAGTTAATTGAAATGTTATTGAAGGAGCAGTGCCAACAATGTTCAGTGATAATTTCGAATATGATGAATGTGAAATTATAAAAGCTATCAGATCAATGACGTATTCTGGATTGTTTTTCAATAGAAGGGGTCACAAAGTGGAACAAAGATTTTGCAGAGGACAATTGTGTGTGTATAGAGTCCTACCCATCTCTACGCCACAGTATAAGCAAACCTTGTTCTCTGGGAAGTATTATTCACATAATCTATCTTTCAATTTATCTGTCACTTACCGATTTTAAACGTATAGCCATTTACAGTGTCCCCTCCAGCCGATGTAAACAAGTAGAGTTTAACGCCCACTACCGGTTGAACACTGAACTCAAGCTCCCATTCCTTGTTGTTATTCAGAGTAATGGGTAAAAATTGTGTCTCCTCGCCAGATTCCACGTCGAGCGCGATTTGGTGAGTACACATTGTCGTGGTTGCAACTGATGTAGGAGACAGTGGTATGAAATAATAACAAATGGTAATTAACATCAGTGGTAACCATGGTAACAATGAGATTAGACTTGTTTCAAACAATCATTTCCATTTTTTTTTCGGAACATAAAATGGCGGACGATCAATCCTATGCTGATGATTTGGTATTGATTGTTCATAATTGTAAGATTCTTCCACCGATGCATTCATGACAACCTGTTATTAATTAAATTAATTATTATTATTATATATCGTCCATGTACGTAATTCACCGCACTCGTGAAATGACGCACTTACCTTTGGCTTAGCATTTCTCAGAAAACTTACAAAACTATGGCGTATTACTGGTTGCATAAACTTATCTAAGTCGTGCTTGTTACAAAAATAAAAATCATAGTGAAATTGTATGATTTACTGGAAAGTTAGTGCTTGTGAAAGTGGACAAAGTTGTTTAACATGTTGCCATAGTTACTTCTGTTGTTTGTATTTTGTAGGCCTATATTTGTTTTGGTTGCTACGCTGATTGTAAAACTTATAACTTAAAAAGCAATGAGCAAAATATAACATCTTTACCTGGTTCTTCAGTTGTCTTTTGCGTGCAATTCAACCATTTCATGATCTCATGAACATCATCACCGAGAACTAGACCATTCGTGTACCGACGTTTGAATGATCTGCTCGCCGGGGAGTTGGTGTTGATTCCCCCAAGGCGAATCTCCGTGCACCAGCACGGGTCGTCGGAATCCAACACCCACCTGTGCCGGGCACCGTGTTGTTCCTGCCCGACGTAGCACACGTCGGCCAACACTTGCAAAACAACGAAGGCAACTTGATTTTAGAATTCTGAGGTGATTTTCCAGAAAACTATTATGTATTCCGGCAGTGACTAATATACAATTTGCACAGAAATCATGACACGTGTTTTATTTTTTTAAATTTTTATTGTGAAACACAAAAGGGCAAATACAAATTGTGATAACAGGGTCTACACAGTTGTAATGCTGATGTAATGCTATACATAAAGTAGTAAACATTTTTCAGAGAACAAACTCAAATAGTTAATTTTTGGGCATCATAAAAATCATTAAACTGTCTTTTTAGGATTTTAATTATCATTAGATAATTATTCATTGATTCATAACGAAATTGTATAATTTGGCTGATGCACAGACCTATAATACTCTATTGTGGGCAGATCGGTAACTAAAACAAAAGAACAAGCCATACCAAATATTACTTGTAATTTGGTTACCTCTCTCCAATATGGTTATGTAAATTAGATTTATATTAATCATGTCACACCAAGAACCCATAACCTACATGTATATAACAAAAGTATTCATAAGAACTCACTCAGTCTGAAGAAGTGAAACACCAGAGCAAATAACAGATACAACCAAGGTCGCATGGTGATACTATGTCTTGGATCGGGTACGTAGGATCTGGGAGTTAAATTGAGACAAATATTAGGCCTTTTTATTTGTGTAATACTTTCATAAATTAAAAATATCAAAATAAACAGTTTACGGAATTTTTACACGGTTTTTATCCTTACAAAATGAAGTTAAAAATTACTGTATATCGCTTAATCTTTATAAAGAAAGCATTATCATTTTAACATACCTCGATTGGTAGAATTATCAGCGAGGTTTTGAGAATGCGGAGCTAGAATTATCCAGCGCTCGTCACGTTGCGTAGCCACCTGTGTACTGGTCCTTCCTCCATGGTATAACCATGGTATAACGGAGCCAGCAAGCTCGACACGACACTCTTTAGGCGTTGGTAATGGGTAAACAGGAAATCGTATTGATCAAAAAGTTTGTCGTGCAGCCGTTTAGCAAAGCTTCTTTGAATAACAATTGCTTTCGTTTTAGTCATTAGGTTAAATTTATCCTCAGTCACCCGTTACCAAGGAAATATAATCATAATATTGAAATTCCCTCAGTGATAAGTATATTAAACAAACGTAAGGTATAATCAGCCATTTTGAACATACCCGTATACTGGGGTGTTTGATTGGTCTGTATACAATGTTTAAAATAGGAATTGGTGCTAAAAGTTTCAATTATAATAAGTTTGATTTCAGGCGATGTCGCTGTCACAATCCAACTATGGTTTCGGTATAACAGACCCAGCTGGCGAGACACGACACTCCTATAAAAACATCAGCTTCACTATAATTCAAGACCCTTGCTTGGTGAATCTTGAAACTATCGCAATACTTGTCTCTACACCAAGTGGAAATTCTCTGCTCATTTCAACAGTTTATCGACCGCCAACTTCGCCAATTTCGTTTTTTGATGATCTTGAATCAGCACTGGAAGTATTTAGCTCCAGATCCAATAACATGATCATTGTTGGTGATTTGAATTGTGACTTTAATTCAACTTCTCCTCGATTGACGCGCCTGGAGGAAACAATGAATCTTTTTAATTTGAAGCAGATTGTCCCTGAGGCTACTAGAGTTACATCTAATTCATCATCTTTAATCGATGTGATTATTACCAACAACTTGACTATTCACTCTGATTGCAGAGTCATTCATTGTGCTATTAGTGACCATGATGTTATTTACACTCGTGTCAAATTTAAAATTCCTCACCAGTCACACGTTGAAAAAACGTTCAGGAGCTTTAAAAATTTTGATTGTGACGCTTTTTGAATGACCTTATTGGGATGCCTTGGTCAATTTTGGACGAGGTGACTGATCCTGACATTGCCTGGAACATTTGGCACAATTTGTTTAATAATATCTGTAATAAACATGCCCTTTTGTAACTAAGCGTTTTAAAGCTAACCTTCCTAAATGGCTAGAAAACAGAAATGACATTTTCATTTAATGCATGAACGGGATGTAGCCAAATCCCAAAGCTAGGAGAACTAAATTGAAGGAGGACTGGGATAGGGCCAAAATTTTGAGAAATGATGTCACTAGACTTTGTAGAACTGCTAAAATTGGTTATTATCAAAATCATGTTCGTATTAATCAAAATAACAGCAAAAAAGTTATGGGCCGGCATAAGAGAGATTCTCCCAAATAAGAAAAACAATAATCTTCCTGGCACTTTTTAATATTGATAATAAGGATGTCTCAGATCCAAAAACCATAGCCGATAGTTTAATAATTTTTATGTTAATATCAGCAATGTTCTGTTGGCCAACAACATTTCAAATGACGCTAATCAAGATCCGTGCTCTTATCTAACACATTGCTCAACTAGTTTTTCCTTTTACAGAATTCCTCCAGATTTTGTTTTTAAGGAGATTGCTAGGCTGGATCCTGGGAAGTCTGCTGGTCTGGACAACATCGATGGTAGGTTATTTGTTGGCGGCGCCTGTTATCGCCCTCCCTTGACACATATATTCAATTTAACCCTTTCCACCTGTACCATTCCTCAAGCGTGGAAAAGGCCAGTTATCCCCATTTTAAAGCAGGTAATCGCAAAGTGCTCAATAATTACAGGCCCATTTCGATTTTGCCGTTGGTTTCTAAAATAATTGAAAAGCTGTCCACTCACAATTCCTCTCATACCTTACTTCAAACGACCTTCTGTCTTCTAATCAGTTTGGTTTTAGACCTGGGTACTCCACACTTGCAGCAGTAGCTCATGCTCATGATAACTGGCTTCATCACATTAACAATGGTAATTTAATTGGTTCTTTATTCATTGATTTACAGAAAGCCTTTGATACAGTTAACCATGATATCCTTTTTACGCAAACTTTCTTTTTATGGATTATCTACCTCAGCTGTTGATTGGCTAGCATCTTATTTATCTGGAAGGACGCAGCAAGTCTGTTATAAATCCAAACTTTCTGTAGTTAATCCTGTAACATCTGGAATACCTCAGGGATCAATCCTCGGGCCCTTACTTTTTCATTGTACATTAATGACCTGCCAAAATGTCTTGATCACTGCAACATTGATATGTATGCAGATGATACTTATTTATTTTGGTGATAAAAACACTTGTCTCATTGAAAATAAATTGAACTCGGATCTTATTAATTTAACAAAATGGCTGCATGCTAACTAAATTATTTTAAATCCTCAAAAAACAGAAGTTATGCTAGTTGGTACTGCTCAAAACTTAAAAAGAGCAATCCCTCGAAATTTTTATTTCTGGCCAAAAATACAACAAGTTGATTCTCATAACACCTAGGGATACTAATGGACAACAAACTAAATTTCTCTGAACATGTGAAAAAGTCTGCAATAAATTAAGTTCTTCAATTTCTTTGCTCGCCAGAACAAGAAAATTTGTTGACCAGCCAACAACTTTTTATTATATAATGCCATGGTTCTACCCCACATAGACTACTGCTGTATGGTGTAAGTGCCAAACCCACTCTTGTCTCCAAAATTCAAAAACTCCAAAATAGAGCACTTCGCATTGTTCTTAAGCTTTCCACCCATTTCACCCACCAACTTACTTTTAGTAATCTCAATACAATGACAGTTGCCCAGCGCATTCACTTCAACTTGCCTGCCAGGCTTTTAAGGCCTCCATTGGTGTTGCTCCGGACTGTCTCTGCCAAAGACTTAACCCGATCCAGCCTGGCGATCGACCAACAACTCGGGCAATTACACATGGTAACTTTATTATTCCCAAACCTAAATGTGAAATCTTTAAAACAGTTTTAGTTACAGAGCTCCTTCTTTTTAAATGGTGTCCCTTTCACCACTCGTTCAAACTCTTATTCTTCATTCAGGCGTTTGCTGAAGGAAGGCAAGGTTTGAAGTAATATTTTTTTTATTTTATTATTATGTCATAGATTACCTTGTGTCTTGCCCGAGATGTAGGTATACAATTGATAATTAATTAAAAAATTTTTGCTCCATTTTTAATCTTCCCTTTTAGTCCTATCTTTAATCAGTATGGTAGACTGGGACGGGGGTCTATTTGTGCAATTTAGTCCTTTACGTTTTATTTTGTATGTAATTGTCCATTAAGACTTTTTATTATTATTAATTCATCTGTACCTCCTGTAACAATTTTTGTATAATATTGATATATTTTTATATTATATGAGGGCCCCAAATGATCAGCTGTGCTGGATGGGTTACCCTCGTTAAAGATGGTTTTAAATAAATAAATAAAAAAATAAAAAAGGCATTGATAATTGGTAAGCAGGCAATTGTATCGATCAAAGTTTGTCGTGCAACTGTTTAGCAATGCTTCTTTCGTTTTAGTCATTAATTTTAGGTTAAATTTATCCTCAGTCACCCGTTACCAAAGAAAGATAGTCTTATAATTCCCTCACCGGTAAACAAATTCAACAAGCTTATAAAGATAGCAACC
The DNA here is from genome assembly GCA_029582265.1 of Zoroaster sp. YZ-2022. Lineage (NCBI taxonomy): Eukaryota > Metazoa > Echinodermata > Asteroidea > Forcipulatida > Zoroasteridae > Zoroaster > Zoroaster sp. YZ-2022. The sequence continues at coordinate 3,026,795 of CM055831.1, forward strand.
ATTAAACTGGGGATTATGTAAAGGATAATACCCGTATAGTGGTTGTGTGCATATGTTATATATCATTGTTTTCTCGCTAACGACACAATAGTAATAATCTGAAATTTGCCATTGGTATGTTTTGATTCGAAGAACGTAAAGATTCTTTTCGAAGCAGGCTGGTTGCCAACATTTATACCAACATGGCTGTAGAGAGCGGTGGATGTTTGGGGGTGGGGGGTCACACCCCCAATAATTTTTCTCAGTCGGCATTTAGAGGCTCGGTCGGCAAATGAAGCATCAAAGGTACTATAGTACCTTTGACGCTTCATTTTGGACCAACCCTTGTTCTATAGAACAAGGGTTGGTCCAATATATTTTTTTAGTCGGCAGACCTAGAGCTATGGGTTTGCCGACTGCAAATATATTGTGTTTCTAAGCACTGAATATTTGCCGAGTTGTTTGTTATCAGTTGAGCGACTTTAGAGATTGTCCATTTTGGGGGAAAACAAAGTAAATTTGTCTGGTCATATAAATGTTGTGTCGGTAAATTAACCCACAAAACAGTTCCCCCCCCCCCTTCCCCCTACTCTGAAAATCCTAGCTTCGCCATTGATGTCAGTCGGCAAATTGGCCAACCAATGAGAAGAAGCCTTTTGACGGGATTTTTTTTATAGATAGAACCATGATAGAACAGAATGAGCAAGGCGCATCGCCCTACAGGTGACGAACGACGGTCACATGTATGTGTATACGGATCCGTGCACTGTGACCAAAGATCGGATAGCTAAAAATATCCATAGGCATTCGTAAAATTCTGCGACGAAACCGTTTCGATGCGTTTTGGCCAAGGCTAACCGTTACAAGACAACATTAATTGATAACACGAATCAGCTTTGCCGACAGCCATGTACATGACGATAGACCCGAGTACAAAATTATAATTGTGGGTTTTAATATAAAGCAAGCAAGAACATAGGCCTATTATAATGTTTAAGAAATGTAAAATGCTTCTTTGGAAGGAATTTTATTTTGAGGTTTTTCAGCCCATTGGTCTGAAATTAATAAGGAATGAAACAAAGATTAAAATATGCATAATAGTCGGGTATAATATTTAAGTGGTGACACTTCATATTTTATTTTGACTCACAAACTTATAATTTAAATAATTAAATAGACAACTAGCTACAGAATGAAAGCCACAAATGAAAGAAATTTGAGCTCAATTACAAAATGATATAATTATGATCCAAAACCTTTCTTGATACGAAGTTGATAAAGATGCTATCTAAAAGTACCCTCTAACTCTCTGCAGAGAATGCACGATCAAATATGCACATTTTTAGAAGGGGTTGCCAAATCGAACAGCAACTTTTTCCTGTAAAAATTAAAAATGTGTTTTTACACTTTTCTCATGACTTAGACCCCTCATTGAGCTAAAACGTACACAGGTTGGTTTTTAGAATGTAAATCATGATTCAAAGAAAGTAAGCTTACCCACAATAAGCAGTTATTACCAGTATTGTTCCTTTCCTCTTAATTGTTTCCAGATGATTGAATTAAATTTGTGTTAAGCTTCACGTAACGATTTAAACATTCAAATAACAATTATTTTATTTAAAAAAAAAATTTGAAATAAACTATAACTGTATTATCGCCGTACCCTAAACATTAACATCAAGCTTTAAAAATATATCAAAAACACAATTATTATATAATTTTTTCATTTAACAAATATTTCAAATTTAAACTACTCCCCAAATGGAATGAAATGTGACAAACATAGCCGAAAGGGGAGGGAGTCAGGGTGCAAAGAAACCACTTTGGTCTGCATGTTTTTATTTTAAATATTGGGGTTAGTGAGATTATTGTTATCAGAAACATTGTTATCAAAACAGGAACCCCCTTAAAATATCCTGGTAATGCCCCTAGTTTCTGTTATTCAGTTTAAAGATTAACTTTTGTCATTATCTTTGTTGTATCTGGTCCTCAAACAAAAGCCTATAACCACGTGTCTATTGTTCGTACATGGAACATTTAACTTGAATGAAGAATCTAGATTGATTTCATTATACAACTGATCTTACATCCAAAGTACAATATTGTTAAGAGCAATAATGTTAACCAACTTGTTGTACAATTTATGATGCCCCCAAAAATATTTATTATTTATTATTTGTGTATGAGGTGCTATCATTCAAAAGATAATCACATTATTATCAATTAATTATCAACCTTAGTCTCGCAGTACCGCCCCATCGGTCATAACATTGGAGTAAGAATTCCTTTAAACAATTTTTCTGAACGACTGTTGTGCGGTTTTGTTATTTGAAATGAATTCAAAACTACATTTCTGTTGGGTAATCGTGGATGCTTTACTGAGATGATTTAAATCTATCACTTTTTGTTGTTTTTACTACAACATTTCACGAACACAATACCTGTCTCTATCTGACTCTCAGATAACGTCACATTAAAACTACGCACAAATAAATAATTAAAGATTTAAACAAACATAATAATTATGATAAAACGTTATACAATAATATATATAACATTTAAAAAGGCCACTAACTACAATTTTGCGATCTTAAAATACGGTACGCCAATTAAGTTTATTATAATTAAATTTTCAACTTTATCAATCGATCGTGTGAATATTTAGTTAATTTGACCATTTCTTTCTACAAAGTTCCACTATATACCAAAACTGCAAATCACTTAAAAGGCAATATTGAATAAAATTGTATTTAAATATAACCTACTTTCTGCTGGATCGTAAATTGTGTGCAAATAATTCGTCTACTAACAATATTCACTATTGAGGGTATGAGATAGATATGACTGGTACCCGAACCTGATTTACATATTGTTTTCCTATTGAGTTGGGTATGAGGTTGATATGACTGGTGCCCGAACCTGATTTACTGTTGCCAAGTGCAGGGGACTCCATACACTGTCCACGAGGTTTCACCATCAGAGGAACCCTGAAATTTGGCAAACTTAACATCAGTCAAGTCAATATCAGATGAGTCGTCTTCCAATACACGTCCGGAAATAGTAAGTGAATTTTTTTCATTTCCTATGACAAGCTTAAGGCGAGCATTCTCCATGGTTATCTCCCCACTTTCGTCTTCATCCAATCCATCATTATTATACAGACGGAACCCCCGATCGACAAATACTACGGAGTAAAGAAAAACAAGCATAATATCACTAGGGTCCATTTCATTGAAAATGCAATACTAATACATTGGGATGATTAAATCTAACAAAATTGAAATAAGTTTATTCATTTGCACTCCATCATGGGTTGCTAGCCACACACATTAAAAATAATAGGAAATAAATAAGACGTTTTCCCTCTGTTTGAAATAGTTGTATATATCATGTCTTTAGTTAACACCCTTTTGCCGTTTACAAGTAATTCAATTGTTGTTTTTGTTGTGAGTCGCTACCCAAACATTAGTGCATACAGGTGTTTTCAATTCACTGACTTAAGCCTGGTGAACACTTGATTATTAAGGGGAGGGGTAGATCTATGGGGAGGGGTACATCTAGGGGGAAAGGGGGAAATCTATAGGGGAGTGGTAGATCTAGGGGAGGGACTGGAGGAATAAGGGGGGAGGGAGAAAGAAGAAGTTAATTGAAACGTTATTGAAGGAGCAATGCCAAAAAAAATTCTTCAAAAGTTACTACCCACCAACGGAAATGTTCAGTGATAATTTCGAATATTGTGAAGTAATGTGAAATTATAAAAGCTATCAGATCAATGACGTATTCTGGATTGTTTTCAATGGGAGGGGGTCATAAAGTGGAACAAAGATTTTGCAGGGGACAATCGTATGTGTGTATAGAGTCATCTCTACGCCACAGTATAAGCAAACCTTGTTCTCTGGGAAGTATTATTCACTTATCAATACATCTTTCACTTACCGATTTTAAACTTATCATCGCCCTCTCCATCACCCTATTCTGCACCAGCCAATGTAAACAAGTACAGTTTAGCGCGCTCTGCTGGCTGAACACTGAACTCAAGCTCCCATTCCTTGTTGTTATTCAGAGTGATGGGTAAAAATCGTGTGTTCTCGCCAGATCCCACGTTGAACGTGATTTGGTGACCACACATTGTCGTGGTTGTAACTGCTGCAGAAGACAGTGATACGAACAAATAGTAATTAACATCAATGGTAACCATGGTAACATCGAGATCAGACTTGCTTCAAACAATCATTTCCAATATTTTATCGGAACATAAAATGGCGGACAATCAATCCTATGCTGATGATTTGCTATTGATTGTTCATAATTGTAAGATTCTTCCACCGACACATTTATGACAACCTGTTATCAATTAAATTAATTATTATTATTATATAAATCTCCTAACAAGAACTAAACGCAAAATAAATGTTTACCCTTTCATGGCAAAATGTTTCAATGATAAAATTGTTAGCACATTTTAACTTTATACTTTGAGCAAATGTAATATTATGAAAACTATGTTTGATACATATAATTTGACATAACTTTTTGTTGTCTTTGACATATAATTCTTTCTTTAGCACATGGTAAGAAAAATTTCAAATTTCAAAACATGTTGCCATAGTTACTTCTGTTGTTTGTATTTTGTAGGCCTATAGTTGTTTTGGTTGCTACGCTGATTGTAAAACTTAAAACTTAAAAAGCAATGAGCAAAATATAACATCTTTACCTGGTTCTTCAGTTGTCTTTTGCGGGCAATTCAACCATTTCATGATCTCATGAACATCATCACCGAGAACTAGACCATTCGTGTACCGACGCTTGAATGATCTGCTTGGTGTTGATTCCCCCAAGGCGAATCTCTGTGCACCCGCACGGGTCGTCGGAATCCAATACCCTCCTGTGCCGGGCGCCGTCTTGTTCCTGCCCGACGTAGCACACGTCGGCCAACACTTGCAAAACAACGAAGGCAACTTGATTTTAGAATTCTGAGGTGATTTTCCAGAAAACTATTGTGTATTCCGGCAGTGACTAATGTACAATTTGCACAGAAATCATGACACGTGTTTTAGTTTTTTTAAATTTTTATTGTGAAACATAAAAGGTCAAATACAAATTGTGATAACAGGGTCTACACAGTTGTAATGCTGATGTAATGCTATACATAAAGTGGTTAACATTTATCAGAGAACAAACTCAAATAGTTAATTTTTGGGCATCATAAAAATCATTAAACTGTCTTTTTAGGATTTTAATTATCATTAGATAATTATTCATTGATTCATAACGAAATTGTATAATTTGACTGATGCACAGGCCTATAATACTCTATTGTGGACAGATCGGTAACTAAAACAAAAGAACAAGCCATACCAAATATTACTTGTAATTTGGTTACCTCTCTCCAATGTGGTCATGTAAATTAGATTTATATTAATCATGTCACATCAAGAACCCATAACCTAACAAAAATATTCATAAGAACTCACTCAGTCTGAAGAAGTGAAACACCAGATCATATAACAGATACAACCAAGGTCGCATGGTGATACTATGTCTTGGATCGGGTACGTGGGATCTGGGAGTTAAATTGAGACAAAATGTGATGTGATCTGGGAAAACCCTTCACATGGTGAAATTTGTCATTTTTGTGTTATATACATCAAATTAACGAAGACACTGTGTTGTTTTTAAAACTGTTTTATTCATGATTCTAGGTTGTCTATAACTTGAGTTATGCTCTCGTGAAGTTATAGCCGCCGCTGTCCTTTTTAATTATCTGTCATCATAACACTATGTTTTTACATAAAACGATGGAAATTTTATTTGTTTTCAAGAATGATCAGGGAGGGGAGGGGAGGGGAGGGTGGGGGAGGGCAGTGGTGGGGGAGGGGAGGAGGTGGAATTGATACGCTAATGCTTGGCCAACCAATGAGAAGACGGGATTTTTTTAGATAGAACAGAATAATCAAGGCGCATTGCGTGTGTATACGAATCCGTGCACTGTGACCAAAGGCATTCGTAAAATTATGCGACCAAACCGTTTCGATGCATTTTGGCCAAGGCTAAACCGTTGCAAGACAACATTAATTGATAACACGAATCAGCTTTGCCGATAGCCATGTACATAAATATAGACCTGAGTAAAAACAATTTAATTGTGGGTTTAATATAAAGCGAGCAAGAACACAGGCCTATTATCAGGGCCGTAGCGAGCGGGGGTACCAACCCCAGTAACTTTTCTCGGTCGGTATTTAGAGACTCAGTCGTCAAATGAAGCATCAAAGGTACTAGAACAAGGGTTGGTCCAGAATAACTACCGGTATGGGTTTGCCGACTGTAAATGTATTTTTTGCAGATTATTTATAAGCTGCGGTTTCGGGTGGCAGTTCGCCCTACGCCTTCCCCCTCCCCCTCCCCCTCCCCCCAGTGAGACTGTGTATGTGTGTGTGTGGGGGGGGGGGAGCGAATTTGTCTGGTCATCTTAGTGTTGTGTCTGTAAACTTACCAACCAAAAAAAATCTTTACGCCCCCGAACTCTGATGTCAGTCGGCAACTTGGCTTCCACATCCCCAAAGAAAATGCCTTCGCTACGCCCCTTCCTGTTATAATTTTCAACAAATGTAAATTAACACAACCATACAGAGACACAAATAAACAGTATTATATTTCTTTGGAAGGGATTTTATTTTGAGGTTGTTTTCAGTTGGTCTGAAATTAATCATAACAACCAACAAACAACCAACCAACAACCAACCGACAACCAAGATAAACATATATACCTCACGGCTGTTGGTAGACCCACCTGTAAGCGAAAGAACTCTAATAATACTATCTCGGAATAAACTCTTCTTTTTGTTCACGTATCCACGGCTCGAGTCTTCGGGTACAGAGCCGTATATTGAGAGAGTTGCGACATGGCGAGTACCGGTTTTTCTGGTCACGTGGTCTATGGGCGCCATTTTGGGTCCTCAAAAAGTTTTTCCCGCGACATGACAGCAGGAGGAACGTAAGGTACGTGCATGTTATAGCATTAGTCCGAATGCTTCTTCTGTTCACAAACAGTCTCCTATTTTTGGAATAATTATGTAATTTGTCGCTGTGAACAATGCGACAAATTACATAATTATTCTAAAAATAGGAGACTGTGAATAGTGTGAACGGAAGAAGTATTCGGACTAACTTGTTAACGTCGTTAGTTTCTATAGTAATATTAATGTGTGACGTGTCGGAGCTGAGGCTGTGCTAATTTCTCTATAAATAATCTAACGTTAACGTTGGGGAAAATGTCATTGCTGCTGTGCTTGGAGTCCCATGTCAAAACAAGTCAGGGAAAGGTTTTAAATTGTAAAGATTTCCGATATATTCCAGAAGAAGGAAAGCCTGGAGTGGAAAGTTAACGTCAACTGACTCGGTTAACTTGAGACTCACAAACTGACACAGTAATGAAAGTTTTATTGCCCCATAAATGTAGCACGGACACGCCCATAGGCCAAGGGGGGGCGTGTCCGTGCCACATTTATGGGGCAAGAAAGTGTTAATGCCAATGGCGGTATCGGGTCAACTCGTACCCAAGTACAAAAGTCAACTCGTACCCAAGTCAACTCGTACCCAAAACATCTTACCCACCAGGTCATTTTGTATGTATACGCAAAAAGAAATATTAATTAAGGACATAAAATAGGGACGCAATACTGGCATGATGCGCATATGTTCCCGACCCTAGTGCTCGAGGCAAACATATTTTCTTGTACTCTTTTTTTTTTTGTAGCCTAAATATCCTAGTAAAAATACATTTGTGCAGAGTCATGAAAGCTGCACGTACTGAATTTGAATCTTCCGTAAACATTTTGCTACAATATTTGTTTTGTCTAAGGAGCCGTTGTTTTTATTGTCAATAAAAAGGGCAGGAAAGAACATGAAGAATGTTGAACCCAACGTCTGAAACTTAACGTTAATGCTAGCCTAAGTAACACCAACAGTTAACTCTTTCTAACGTTAAGCATGTGTTTTAGCAGACGACAAAATGGCCACCACCTCACTGGTGTGCTTACATTTATTGCTCCAAATCTTGTTTCTATCATCCTTTAAAAGAAAATGTGATATTTGTCATATTTGGATTGATTCTTCACAAAGCCACTATGGTTAATCGGTTAACGCGCACTGCATTTTAAAACATAGAATTCAAAAATGGTAGGAAATTAAGGTAGTAAAAAGGATTAGATGTTAAATTTATGTTATTCACTATCTGGTAAAGTTTGTGGATTGACAGAAGAGATGGCGACAGATTTTGTATGTGGTTATTGCACAAAAAAGGTAGCATAAATTTTCTAGTTTTCGGATAACCAAGCAGTAAAAATTAACTGAGTAAGCGTTGCAGCACATAAAAAAATTGACAGGAAATTAAGGAATTTAAAAAAAATTCATTCATTCACCCATAGTTTTGCCTATTTAACAATATTACCCTGTCCCCTCCCCAGAGAGCAAGTGGGCATTGGTGGTAACACAATGTAGGCCTAAATAGCATTCTTTCTCCTTTGTGAAATAAAATGTTTTTTGTTATGAAGTCTATTTGTTGGCAGTGGTAAAGCAGTTAAGCACAGAAATGTATTCCTAGTGCCACAATGCTAGCAACAGGTCACGTGAGACACTGACATTTATTGGAGAACACAGTTTGGCTGTATGTGGTTTAAGTTATTTTGAACATGGAATATTTTTAAAATTTGGTTGATGTGTTACCCACTGTGTTACTAATAAAAAGCACCTCAGGTTGACACAGGTCTCTTGGTAATGTGCAGTATCTGTACTTTGATCCAATAGTGCCGTTGTGGGTGGTTCGATTCCACTGGTGCTTTGTTCAGAACTTGTGAGGTACACTGACACAATGATAATGAAAAAAGGAGAAAAAAGTCTCAGCCATGAGAACATTAAGTCCAATGGCCTTGACCATGGCACCCCATACATAATATTGATTGAATACTCAATGGGTTTACTCTTTCAACTAGTCAACTCATTTATTATTTTTTCTTTGAGACATTTTCAAACATTGTAAAATGTAAAAATAAAGATTCAATTGGATAATGTGTACAGAAGTTTAAAGGGAGTGTGCAACACTGGTAATTATCAAATTATTTAAAACTTACTTGGTGTAAAGTTAGTACAAGTATTAATCATCCTTTCTGAAGTGCATTATGTTAAAACATGTTAAATCATCCAAATGTACACAGTACACCTAATAATATTTTGACAATAAGTTACAATGTTGTTAAAAATTACAGCACCTCAGACAAATTTTTTTCTACCATCAAGTAATTTTGAAATATCTAACTCCATTCTCCATGTACATCAGAGAGAAAAACAAAAATTGCAATCCTTTATCTCAGTATCAGAGCTTCATCTTAAAATAATAATCCTGTGTAAATATTATTGAACAAAGATTTTAATATTTAGTTGAGATGTTGTTCATTGTGTTAATTCAAACTTTGTTTTTTAGAAAATTGTACATTACGTTTTCAGCCTAATAATAGACAACAGGGTGGCTATTGTCATGCTGATCATTTAATGCATATTTCAATGGTTAAATATTGTTTACACCATCCTATTGAAATGATGTAACAATCACCATAGAAACAGCAGATCAATACAACACACCCACAACTGAGTTGTAACCCCTCAAGCTGAAATCTTTAAATTGTAGCTACACAATGTGTGTAATGAAAATTTTGAATTGCAATCAGATTATAATTGTGACCAAATACCACTGATTCCCAAGACACATAAAAGGAATTTGTTTAACCCTAAATCCTCCAAAATCCTCTTTGCTAAAGTGAAGGATGTTGGAGGATTGAGGTTATTAGGCATACTTGCCTTTCCATGGCACATTTACATCCATGTTTGTTGTAGTGATTGCAAGGTCAGTGCTTGGGTCAGTGGACACTGTTTATTGATCCATGCATGCAGGAAGGGTCCCTGGCCATGTACATGTATATCACAGATTATAAACACGTGTGCATACATGTCATGTGCTTGCTTTACTACTGAAGGATTTTGGAGGATTCAGGTTATGTGTAAGCAAATGGGCCTAGGGAGTTAGGGTTAAAGTAAAAGATAAAAAAATAAAAAGAGAAAATGGAGATAAAATGTCCGGAACCAGGGATCATGCATCAGATACATCAAATTATCTGAATTATCTGATAATTATTATAATGTTCAGGCCATTTCTTTTGAAAAGTTTTAGACAGACACTAAATCAGTGGGTAAACATAATTGCTATATCAGGGGGAGGGGCATGTGAACCAACTGCATGACTTCCTCTCTCAAACAACACAAAATCTAATTGTAATCTGTATTAATGGAAAGAGACAAATGGAAATTGCTTTCAAACCAGTCTGAGTTGGTCTTAGATAGGTTTTTTTTTTTAGGTTGAAGGTGCAGGAGATGCGAATATGCTGCCTCACTCTTGATGAGATGTCATCACTCCAAATGTAGAATATGATGCATCAAGCAAGACAAGCAGTGACAGAAGTGTTCAGTTTCTAAATGGGAAATAAACAAGAAAAAAAACATTGTAATGTCATATATATATATATGTTGTGACCAACTCTGTGAAAATGAGTCACAAGTCGCAAATTTGAATAATTGCGATTTCTATGTGGCTTTTAATATTTTATTGATTGAAACTGACATCAATTTCAATCAATAAAATATTAAAATCAATTATTTTTTGTGAGTAGGTTGTTTCATTTCTGTCATTTGTTTTCCTTTCGAATGCTTGTTTTCCTAAGAATTCAATTGCGTTAATTATGCAAATTATTGATTATTAAAAATGGATATCTCCATAATGCAATATGTCACACACCTCTAACATATACCAAATTTAAACTGATGTACTCTTTCCAGCCACATAGAAATCTCAATTTGTGACTTGTGACTCATTTTCACAGAGCAGGTCACATTTTACATTTTTGACATTTTAGCCTGTAATTTTGTAAAGCACCGGGAGCATGTTTATATGGATTTAGCGCTATTTAAATGTGACCCAATCTTACAAAATGAGTCTGAAGTAGCCAGAGCTGCTTTTATGTAACACACCCTTATACATGTTTTATCACAATGTGAAACAATAGAAAATGTTAATGAATTTCACTCCTTTAAATGTCTTTATTTACAAGATACTGACATCTGTAAACAGTTAATAAGATTAAACACCCCTCAGATCCAAAGAAGTGGCTTTAATTCTTAGATGATATTCCACAACTCATTAACAATGTGAAGGCTGCCCTCGTCAGTGGTCATGTGCTCACAATGGACCCTGAGTGTTAAATAATTCAAGCTTCCATCTAGCCATGCAAGTATCACTGCAGTAAAAGATCTGGCTACCTTCAAGATGACAATGAGTTAAACAACTCACCTGTAACTCATCCATGCCATCTAACACCTTCTCACTTGAAAGTATCAAATGCCCTTAGCCTCTTAAGCCATTCAGTTAGTGCCAGTGTGCGTTATATGGTAGAATGTGAAGGAGAAGCACCAAGAATCTCACTACAGCATGGCATGGTTCCTTGAGATCATGAATCACTGGTTTGACATTGTGTCAAGCATGCAGGCATCCTGTCACGGTATTAAGCAAGCTCCATCACCGACAAGCATGCAGGCGATTCAGTTTCTAAAAGATATAAAAAAATATTGTAATGTCACACATATTTGACATTTGACATTTTAGCCTGTAATTTTGTAAAAGCACTGGGAGCATGTTTATATGGATTTGGCACTATTTAAATACATGCCTTTTCACAATCTGAAAATTCACAGGATATTGATATGTACTATATAATTTTATATGTAAGTTTAAAGATGAAGATGTGTTTGTTTTACTTAGCTAAATTCCGTCCTGGACAAATTTCCAGCCATTTTATTAATGTTATTGCTGGATATTTTCTTAACAATATTTCTTATTAAGAGTATTTTATGCACAATGTGAGTTCAGCAAATGAGAAAATGACCAACATCTCGGTCATAATTTAATGAAAGAGTGCAGGCCCCATGATACAGCCACCACTTTTCTCTCTTGACTCTACTCTAAAAAGACAAATAGAAATACCACCATATTTCCTGAAAAATATATGATTGGCTAACGTAGAGGACAAGCTAGTAAATGAGAGGGAAATGTAGTAATTAATCAAGGCCTGATGGGACGAGTTTGGTTTTGTGCAAATGCTTGCAAGAATACAATTTGTGCACAATGTGATAGGCTGGCCTGGCTACCATCAATCATACATACTGCTAGTGCTAAGTGCTAGCTGCTTACTGACTTATTACTGTACTGAAGCATGGAGGTATTTTATACCTCCATGACTGAAGTAACAGTTGTAGGCGCGGCAAGGCCTACAAATATAATCTTTTGGGGGAACATTCATTCTATCATTTCAAAAAAATTCAATGAATCTAAAATAATAACTGTTGTTAAATAATTAAAAATAGCCTACCTTAACCTTCATCATGACCGTAAACTTCCATCATGTCCATGGTCATGACCGAGCTACGTTAGCCTGTTGATCGACCTTCAACTTATCCTGGAGACATTTCAACAACGAGGGAAGATTTCTTCTGTCACAGGCACACCATCCTCTCGTCCATGAGTTTCCCAAGATCCAAATGGATTTTTTAAAGCAAACTTCATGATTAAAAACTCTTATTAAGTTATAACATTGACCGTCGCCGGATGCGACAGTATTCACTTTACGCATATTTATATACGGAATGCGCACACACGATCGACACGTGAATTCGCGCACACACGTTTCTGGGACCCAAAATGGCTTCTAATCACAAGTTGTCGCAACTCTCTCAATATACGGCTCTGTTCGGGTAGCATCAATAGCGCCCTCAACCGGCGGCTTAGTGTCGCAGCTTTCTATGAAACTATTACGTCCCGGTCGCGTATTTTTTTTTTACACCGCAGCGACGGGTTTTGTACGCATTTCGCCCTTGTGTCAAGACTATGAACCCATTCAGCACGCATGCGCGCGAAGGGAATTTCGACACGCAAAAAAAACCTACCATCAACGGAGAGGGAATGGCTCCATGAGTTCCACTGCAGAGCGCCATGGTCGACTGCAGCTTGGAGTTTTCTATCGTCGCGCGCCTAGGGTTTCGTAGTCTCTCTCTCAAGACCGGAATTGGCACTTTTACTGCACAAAACCTGTCGCTGCGGTGTAACAAAAAAATACGCGTCCCGGTCTTGAATCAAGACTATTTGTGGCCATGAAAAAAGACAATAATAACTGCTTTAAAAAAAAAGGGCATCAGGTTGTAATGGTAGACTTTGTTTTAACTGTTATCACCGACTAATTGTCTGGATCCAATACCAGTACAGTTGACAATGTATAAATCTGCAATCTGGAACACGTGCACATTATTATTTATTATTTATTATTTATTATTATTAATTATTATTAATTATTATTTATTATTATTATTATTAATTATTATTAATTATTATTAATTATTATTAATTATTATTAATTTATTATTATTAATTTATTATTAATTATTATTAATTTATTATTTTTTATTATTTATTATTTATTTATTATTATTTATTTATTATTTATTATTTATTTATTATTATTAATTATTATTATTATTATTAATTATTATTATTATTATTATTTATTAATTATTTATTATTTATTATTATTTATTATTTATTATTTATTATTTATTATTTATTATTTATTATTATTTATTTATTATTATTAATTATTATTAATTATTAATTATTATTATAATTTATTATTTATTTATTATTATTATTATTATTTTTATTATTATTATTATTATTTTTATTATTATTATTATTATTATTATTTTTATTATTATTATTTTTATTTTTATTATTATTATTATTATTATTTTTATTTTTATTATTATTATTATTTTTATTATTATTTTTATTATTATTATTTTTTTACTTTTAAAACGGCTTTTAATGGCAATTCTATATTTCTGATCAAAATATCGCAACCGTACACGGGAACAAATGCAACCATTAAGTGAATCCCGTGCTATGTGTATCTTTAGTTATACGTACAAACACACACACCGTACATGTTGCAAATTCCAACCTCTCTAATAACCACTTCAAGTCTAAAACATAATAGTTGCTTAGCGATAAACGTACGCTTATAAATATACTAGTGCTAAACATGACAATGGACGTACCAGCCAGGGAAGAAATACAGGAAATTAAAAGCTGGTTTCTCTTTCAGGGTTGGCAAAGTGAAATTAATTAAAGGCGCACCGCTCTGTGAACTCTATCTCTATCAGGTAGATAGACATGCACAGAACAATTTGGGTAACAATTTATGTTAATTGCAATCGTGGATATGGACACCTATGTTATGTGCATGTAAGATATGCTCGTGTGTACTTAGTAGAGTAACAATTTAATCAACGAAATTGAAATCTGTAGGTTTATAAAATAATAATTAGTTTCTTTTAAAGTTTAGTGATTTATCCTTATTATTAAAAGCAGTATACACTTTTTTTTTTTAATATTATCTAAATGCATCCATACCTCAAAAAAATGAAAGCATCTATGTCCTGTTGGTAAGTGTGACGTAATTCCAACATAAACACGCCCACTTTTCTCGTGCTTGCACCAACGATCATCAGAAGCCCATCGGGAATGTATTGACAATCCTTTTCTTTAAGAAATTGGATAGATGGGGACTTGCCTTTAACAAATGTGTTGTAAAGACTTAAAAATCTCATTCATATAGTCAAAACCAAGAATCGCTTTTGAAAGTTAAAACCAAGGAATTTAGGTTACATTACACCACAATGGTATGCCAGCTTTGGAACCGGAAGTAGCTAAAAGAATGCACGTACTACCAATGCGCGCACGTATTATGTATCATTGTCGTCGTCGTCGTATCATCATTACCATCATTACGCGTTAGCACAACATGAAAAGAAAGATCTTGTTTTCCTTTCTGCCGGTTACACCTCGAGTCAAGCTACGTCCCGTAGCCTTAGATCTCGAGTGTCTTTCGCAGAATCCTTGCTGTCCCTAAGAGTGCCGCCTTCTGTAGTAATTATACTCTAACAGATGTTCCCATCTCCTTGAGATGTTTCTCCAACGCCTTCGGGATTGTACCCAGTGCTCCCACTACCACAGGAATAACCTTGACTTTATTATTATTATTATTATTATTATTATTATTATTATTATTATTATTATTTTTTTTTTTCTTTTTTTTTTCATTTTTTTTTTTCATTCCTTTGGAGTCATACAACTCCATTTATTTCAATCAAAACAAAACACAGTTTATAACAATAGGTGAGTTAGAACAAAAACAAGTACATACGTAAAATATTAAATAAGGGAGACAATTTGTAAGTTAAATATATAAACAGTAAAAGATCACACGAAAACTAAAATAAGCAAG
The DNA here is from genome assembly GCA_029582265.1 of Zoroaster sp. YZ-2022. Taxonomy (NCBI): domain Eukaryota; kingdom Metazoa; phylum Echinodermata; class Asteroidea; order Forcipulatida; family Zoroasteridae; genus Zoroaster; species Zoroaster sp. YZ-2022. The sequence continues at coordinate 3,042,211 of CM055831.1, forward strand.
ACTTATAATCAAAAGGTGAATTTAAGTTTGTCTTTGTCATAATAGCACAGAGCACAATTTTTGCATAAATCAGGTTAAAGCATCTATACCCAATCTGTTATTTTCCATAAGAATGAATTTCTTCAGGTTTCTTTTATACACTTTAAGTATATCAATATGAGCACTGCAATCTTTTTTTGCCACTTCACAACGAACATTCCAGATAATTTTATGCAATTTACCAATTAAAAGTAAAACCATATTGTTCGTAATGTTAATGCCGAGGATTCTATTACTGTCGAATATATAAAATGGGTGTTCATTAAGTATTTTTTAACAATGTTTTCTACAAAGAGCCAGGCGTCATAACATTCCTCGCATTCGATAAAAGATGTTCGATGGTTTCAGTAGACCTGTTGCAGAGTAGGCAAACATTATTGCTGGTAATTCCTAATCTATAAAGTTTGTTTTTGGTGGGAAGAATTTTATGCTTAACTTTAAACCACAAGTTCCTCTCTTCAGCTTCCATAAGAGGACAACGTCCATTTTTCCAAATATTGATATCAGGGTCAGTTATGTGAAAATAATTAATCCAATATTGGACAACAGCAGGAGGCTTAAATTGGTTAGTAATCAAACAACTGTAGATAGTTTTTACATTCATATCCAGAAATCTCTTATTGATGTCTCCTTTCTTATCTTTGAAAGTGAGATTGTTCAGAAAGTGGTTTGCTGGGCCCTCTCGGTTTTCAGTAATGTAATCATTGTTAATGTTTCTTTCCAAACTGGCGACTATCCTTCCTGCATTTAAAGGTAAAATGTTACATCCATTTGCTAGTGTCTGATGAGACAAAATTTTACCATGTTTAAGAACATGCTTCAACTTTTTAAAGCCCATAGGCCTTAAAATGTTGCTGTCTAATTATTTTCCATTGTCCTTGGTAACAGTACCATTTTTCCAAAGGGGAAGCTCGTGGGTTTCATTAACACAAGAAAAAACTTTATTGTAATTAATTCCAGATTTCTTGAAGCCAAGAATTAATTCCTTATAAAAAACTTGGGTATTTGGACTAATAGCATTAGGATTATCTAATATGTACCAACCAAGTTCATTCTTTCCACTAGCGATACATAAACAGTAATCAAAGAGGTGTCTCCATTTCTTGGATGTAGTATGGTATTTCTTCAACACATTTAGTTTTAAAGTCTGTAATTTAAGCGGAATATCAACAATTCCAATACCTCCCCTGTCTATGGGCCCAGTAATCGTCTTTCTTTTTATTTTATCTGGTTTACCATCCCAGAAGAAAGACCACTTGATACTCTCCATTTCATTAACATAATTATTGGGGCAGTGAATGATTGAACCGTGGTAAGATAAACTTGCACCAATGAAACTGTTGAAAATAACAGCTCTTCCTTTCATAGTTAAATTCCTCCCCTTCCATTTCTCAAGAACAGCTTTCATTTTGCTTATTCTCGGTTCCCAATTTCTTTTTGTGTTGTCGTGATTCCCAAAGAAGATACCCAGAATTTTTAAGTGATCGTTAGTCCATGAAAACCCCCCCGGTTTATCTTGTCTATCCTTCCACTTACCAATCCAAAGCCCCTGCGATTTGTGTATATTAATTCTAGAACCCGATCCTTTGCTAAAAATTTTTAACAATTTTCCAAGAATACTAAAATCGTTATTATCAGAAATAAAAATAGTAGCGTCATCAGCGTGTTGAATCAGTTTCAAGGAGCAATCAGTATTAGGAAGTGAAATGCCTTTCATATTATTTCTTATAAGATTTCCTAAACCTTCTGCACAAATAGCATATAAAAGTGGTGACAGGGGGCATCCTTGCCTAATACCTCGAGTCACTTGAAAAGGTTCAGTAATGAAATTATTAACTAGAACTGTACTGTTAGGATTACTGTAAAGAATTTTAACCCAATTAATCAAAATTTTAGGAATTCTATAGCCCCATTATGTCAAACATATATTTCCATTCAATTCTATCAAAGGCCTTTTCCTGGTCAATACTGATAAGAGCAGCTTGTTCTTCATTATTAACGTAATAAATAACATCTCTGAGTAGCATTAAATTATCATGAATATTTCTGTCTTTCACACCACAGGATTGATCATTTCCTATAATAAACGGCATAATTCTCTTTAAACGATTGGTAATAACTTTGGAGATAATTTTATAATCAACATTAAGAAGGCTAATGGGCCTCCAATTTTTAAGATCACTTCTTTCCCCTCTATTCTTAAAAATAAGACGAATCAAGGCGGTATTCATAGTAGTTGGGAGAAAAGGTCTTATTACATTCATTGATAATTTCTAAAAAATCGTCTTTTATGAGCGGCCAAAAAAAAGGTATAAAACTCAGTAGTTAAACCATCTAAACCTGGTGATTTACAAGTATTCATTTGATTGATGGCTTGAAAAACTTCGTTTTCTGTAATGAAACTTTCTAAGTCTTCAATTTCATCATCAGGTAAATTTACTTGTTTAATGGTGTTCAATATATCTTCAGCAGCTTCACTGTCAATATTCTCAGCTGAATACAAATTTTGGTAAAACAAATTAACATATTTACACATGGAAATGGCGTCAGTGTAAATTGTACCATTCTCATCTTTTAAATTATGAATAATATTATCGTTAGATCTCTGCTTTTCCATTCCAAGGAAGAGTTTACTTGGTTTTCTTCTGCCATTTTTATTATGTGCATTCTATTTCTAGATTCGTCAAAATCTTTCATCACATAATTTTTAATTTTGTTCTCAACTTCAAAGATAGCGTTGGGGTCGGGAGTAGGTTTATTCATAAGATTTCTAAGAGTTTTCTGAAGATGACATTTATGCTTTTTTTCTTTGTAATACACTTCCGAATCGTAATCTTTAATAATCTCTTTTAAATTTTACCCACATCCCACCAACTGAGAATGCTGTCAAAGGTACTTTTTTTTTATTTCCAATAATCCCAGAAGAATTTAATACGATCTTTGCATTGATCATCTTTCAAAATATTATTATTACAAAACCATCTGCCTGGTCCCCGTGTGACTTCTTGTTTTTGAAGTCTAAAACTAAGAGCACAGTGATCAGATAAACCTACAGAACTGACACTGGCTTCAGGTATGATAAATAGCAAGTTGCTTGTAACAAAGGAATAATCAATCCTACTGCTTCTTTTGAGACCCTTATGATAAAATGTATAACCCTGCTCATCTGGATACCAAGTTCTCCAAACATCATACATATCTTTTTCTAAAATAAGGTTATTTAATTCAGGAATACTATTATCATTACCATCAATGTCAAGTTGACAATTAAAGTCACCATTAACTATCCAGTTATGATCTTCATATAAAAGTTGGCCAACGATTTAAAAACTTTTTCCTAGGATACATAAAATTAGGAGCATATATAGACACAACACCGATATTTGTCCTTTCCAAAGAAAATCCGCTTTAACTAAACGCCCCTCTTTGTCATTATCTTTGTTAGTGAGTTTAATTCCGCTTTTATTTGATGCTAGAATAGCTACTCTCTCGAGAAATTTTCACCATGGCTGAAAAAATCTCCCCTCCACTGTTGTTTCCAATAATCTTCATCTTCTAGAGTACTATGAGTTTCTTGTAAACAAATGATATCATGTTTTCCCGATTTAAAAGATTAAAAGAAATTCTCTTTTTTGATTGTTACGGAGCCCATTGACGTTTAAAGTAGTTATTCTAAGCATCATACAAAACAAAATTAAAGAAAGGCAATCATAGTAAGGACAGAAAAATCTCACTTATTCTTGTTCTCCCGTCATATTTTTCTTTCCTCTGCCACCTCCTCTTCCTTTGTGACTGATGTATGGTACCACCCGTCTGCTTTTTATATTCTGAAGGCCGGACCCCCTTTTCTTCCTGAAGTGTTGTATCCCTTGACGTGTATATGGTACAAGTTCAAAGGAATCTTGTGAGTCCATAATGTCTTCGTCTGTACTTGGTACTTCTCCGTTATCAGTTTTGCTTGTCGTTTTCCTTGGCGGCTTCTTTTTCCCACCTTTAACTGCATTTGCCCAGTTTTTGGTGGTTGTCTCGGGTTGGGGCTCATCTGATCTCGAGGACGGGCCTGCTCTATCACTAGAGTTTGGCGTCTGATATTTGCAACTGTCCCATATGCAGACAGAGCTGAAGTGACAGTTTGGTCAGCCATCTCGTAAGGTGCTTTTACATACCGGTACACCACTACTGAATTCTGCACATTGGCCCTCTCACAATTGATAAGAATTCCGTTGATTGTTATTCCATGCAGTGCGATTCTTTCACAGTTAGCCTCATTGTTAAGGGATACGTTGTACCAGCCTGTGTTGAGCTCTGCAATACACTTGATTGCATCACGCTCTTCCAGTTCTTTGTGTGTTGCGTAATACACTTCTTCAGGCTCAACTTTGAAATCTGGACGGAACTTTATTGTGTTTGGTCTTTTCAAAGAATTTCTATGCAAGGTGTACGCCATGGTCTATGGGCAAAATGGCGTCGGCGTTCTTCGCCTAGCCTAGCCCGTGCAAATCCAAAACCAATGTGATGGAAGCTATTTCAGCTCTTATCAGTCAAAAGGCAACAACCACTGTGATCTATAAACAATCTAAAACAGTACCTTAATTCCAAAAGTTGTAAAAATCTCTTCAAAAACTGTGAAAAGGGCGATTTTCTGGGAGCTAATCCGATGACGTGTCTTGCAACCGGATCGCATATTATTGTTATTATTATTATTATTATTATTATTATTATTATTATTATTATTATTATTATTATTATTATTATTATTATTATTATTATTATTATTATTATTATTATTATTATTATTATTATTATTATTATTATTATTATTATTATTATTATTATTATTATTATTATTATTATTATTATTATTATTATTATTATTATTATTATTATTATTATTATTATTATTATTATTATTATTATTATTATTAAATAATTCGTCTACTAACAATATTCACTATTGAGTTGGATATAAGGTTGATATGACTGCTACCCGAACCTGATTTACAATGTACCCCCTATTGAGTTAGGGGGTACATTTTTCATTATCTCCCCGCTTTCCTGTTTACTCCAACCATCATTATCAGACAGACGGAACCCCGATGCCAAAAATTCTACACGGAGTAAAGAAAAACAGGCATAATGTCACTAGGGTCCATTTCACTTTATACTTAAAATGCAATACTTATTATGATACACTGGGTTGATTAAATCTAAAAAACGATTCAAATTTGGTTGAAAAGTTTATTCATGTGCACTTCATGAGTTGCTAGCCACACACATTAAAAATAATATGTAATAAATTAGACGTTTTCCCTCTGTTTGAAATAGTTGTATAAAAAATGATATCATGTTTTTAGTTAACACCCTTTTGCCGTTTTCAAGTAATTCAGTTTATTTTTATTTTATTTATTTATTTATTTTTTTGAAAACGTGAAATGTAAAATTTAAAAAAGGATCACAGCCGTTATCCATTTTCTTCATATCTCATTTTTGTTCTTATCAGTTCTTTTGTGTTCTTGCTTTTTTGGATAGAATCTCTTGATTCTTAAGTACATGGATATATTTACAGAAATTTGGCAATGGTGTACACTGCCTTTATATCAGTCCAAGTACGACGTCTGCTTTGAGAAGGGATACTCTGATTTAGCTGACAGTCAAAGCAGACCCTATCATTTAGTCAGTTGTTACCATGAAAATCATCGGCTTCAAAATAATTTTATTATTATACCCTCGGTAGTATACCGGTAGATAACATACATCACAAGCATATGGTCTTGGGATATTTAATTACATGGTTGCCCTTCACCGACTTAGAGTCAATCTATAACAAACAGTATATCATACAAAACATACAAAACTGAATGCAGAACAAACGACCAAAGATCGATTTAATATAATTTTATTCATTAGTTATAGGTCTGTGTCACAGTAAAGCTACTTTGAAAACAGTGATGTGGCTGCAGGATTGGGTTGTGTTAAATGAAATTCTCCCATACAGAAGATTGTGCCCCCAAGGTGCCTCACTGAAAACAATGTTTCTAGAAAAGCCAAGTGTTTTCATTTTAATTTCACCATGCAAATGGCTCCCCTCACTACGATATCCTTGTATCCACAGTGCCCCCAAATAAATCCTTGATGTGTTTTGGCGACCACTACCACAAATACGTTTCTGACGTCAAATTCTTGACCAGAAACAAGTTCTCAGAGCTAGGTAAGCAGAAGCTTGTTTGCCGTTTGTGACGTAACATCCTCTTACAAACGTCAACGTTTCTCAAAATACACGGTGTAATTTAAATTTTGGAGTAATAAAAATGTATAATAAGCAATTATGAACAATAATTTAATACATTTATTTTTATTAATATAAAACGAAAAAAATCATTACATTTTTACATTCCGTCTTCTTGAAACCAAGCGTGACTGAGCAAAACCTTTGTTAATAGATTGGTATGCCTTTGTGTTGGATTAGTCACGTGATTGCAGCACAACCGAACTCGCTCAACTGATGACTAAAACCGAAACATGTTTCTGGTGATGGTCGTGAAAACACACCCCTGGCTGTGTCACTATTATACATTCATTTAAGCATTTTGTTAACATACATCAATTAGTCAGACTAAAACTAATTTTTAGAAGTTAAACAAAAAATAATAATAATAAAATAAAATCTATAGCAATGATTCATAAAAATATTCCAAGGCAATTATTTACAGAATGTGAGAAATAAATAAATAAATAAATAAATAAATAAATAAATAAATAAATAAATAAATAAATAAATAAATAAATAAATAAATAAATAAATAAGATATAACCAAATGGTTGAATATTTATGTTAATTTTACTTGGTTTAAATAATTTCAAGTTTGAATTATTTTAAGAAAGAGTGCTCTTTCCTAAATTCTAAATTAGTATAAGTATAATATCTAAATGCATTTTCCTCAACATAATGAACCTTCACAGGATGATTGTTTAATTAATGTATAACTTAATTCAAAGAGAGTAAACATACTCGTAGAAGACGTTTGGCAAACATGACCAACACTGAACCTTCCGTTTATTGAAATAATTAATAATTGTCGCATATATTGTGTAATTATTATAGACCCTTTTATTAGCATTATTAGGTAAACCGTGTAAGACCAATATTTACATATTGATCACATGGTACTTACGTCACATATATATTATAGTCAAAAAGTGTAGTTTGTCATTGACAATTGCCTAATTTCGACCTCAAATCCTCTTAAGCTATTTTTGCAGATATGTTGGGTTTTGCAGTCATGTGCGTAAATCGTGGAGATGTTAATTCCTCTCCCATATCGTCCATCTCCTAAGTATGGTGGCCGTGGAGGGACTTCAAAGGTTTAAATATTAAATATTCACGTCAAATTTCACGACCTCCAAATTTGTATGCAATATTCATGTCAAATTTCATGACTTTGGCTCCTAAACGCGCACAAATTACGTCAATATTCAATTTCTTAAAAAGGTCAAAAATACTTAAAGGGACGGTATTGTCACGGTCAACAGGGCATGGAATTCGAATGCTAGTATATACTCAGTGACTGCCATAATAGACCCACATGATAAGGTCACATTACCGTTGCTGTTGCATAAATGAGCCAGTAATATTCAGTCACTGTGTTCATCTGAAACTGTGAAATTCTCTATTGAGTAGTAATTAGTTCTGAAAAGAACTGGAGGTTACAACTCGACGTTTCGATCAGTATGCTCTGATCGTCCTCAGGAGAATGCCGGACTCTGAGAAATGCTGCTACTTAAGTAGGCTGCTGGAGGATCATGTGATGACTGGATGCTGGAGGATTAGTGCGTTGAGACATGCAGGTGGGAACTGTTGAGACTGGGATCCTAGGGGGTGGGGAGAGGATCCCAGTCTCAGATCCCCTAGGATCTTACATATCCTCTTCACCATGCAAAGTTAAGTTTTACTTAAAAATAAATACATTAATTAATTTAATAATAATAAAAGGTAAGATACTACTACTGTGGTATATGACTGGTAATTCAAAATAACCAAATGGTCAAAATGTTAATCTTACTTGGTATAAAGTTGATATAAATCTTCCCTAGAAATGTCGCTGTCTAAGGTTCTGTAATTTTTAAGGCAAATAATTTAAAGTTTGTATTTAGGAAAGAGTGCTCTTTCATAAATTCCAAATAAGAATTAGGCCTAGTATTATAACATCTGAATTAATTTTGTCAAGGTTATAAGCTAAAACATTCAAATGATGTATAAACGTATAAGACTTAATATTAACGTATAAGACTTAATATATATATATATACTGATCACATGGCACATACGTCACATATTGGTAGTGATGATGGCAGTCAAAATGGTGGATTTTTTGTATTTTGTATTTTGTATTTTTGTTATAATTTTCTCATAATTTGGCCTAAAACAAATTTCAATGCTCATCATAGTCATAATTCATTGTCCGCTCTGCCACGCATTATACTCATGTTGAATTACATACACTTGAAGAGTAGCATGCTTGAGTACCACGTTTAATCGTATCCATTGTCCATACAATAGTAATACCATTGTCCATACAACAGTAATGCCATTGTCCATACAATAGTAATACCATTGTCCATACAATAGTAATACCATTGTCCATACAACAGTAATACCATTGTCCATACAACAGTAATGCCATTGTCCATACAATAGTAATACCATTGTCCATACAATAGTAATACCATTGTCCATACAACAGTAATACCATTGTCCATACAACAGTAATACCGTTGTCCATACAATAGTAATACCATTGTCCATACAATAGTAATACCATTGTCCATACAACAGTAATACCATTGTCCATACAATAGTAATACCGTTGTCCATACAACAGTAATACCGTTGTCCATACAATAGTAATACCATTGTCCATACAACAGTAATACCATTGTCCATACAATAGTAATACCATTGTCCATACAATAGTAATACCATTGTCCATACAATAGTAATACCGGTACCATTATACCAGTAACTCAACTATACTAAACATCTTGCTATATACACGCAGAGCATAAATCAAGACTTTGATTTTAAAAACGTTATAAATTGAATTTCAATTTTTAAAACTGATTAATAATTCAATGTTTTTTGTTTTGTTTGTTTGTTTGTTTGTTTTGTTTAATATATTTTTACGTGATTAAAACTCGACTATTTACCCATAGGCTCCAATTACATTTATCTGTATATATCCTTTGTAAGCGCAGCCATTTTCAAATATATATATTTATATTGTGAGCGTCTACATTGTTGTATTGTATCATGCTTTTATTGAACGGATCCATGTTCTGTACAAACTGACATCACTCAAGTCAAAGACAATTTTGTGGAATTTACTTCGAATGAGTCCAAGGTAAAAAGTTCAGCTTAAGATTACTGAAGATTGATGTCACGTTTCCATGGAAATGTGGTGGGTACACATTCTTTGTTTCATTGTGTTCTATTGCCAAGAACACGGTACATTGAATAGGGTCCACACGCAGTCTACCCCAGATTCGCAATCGAACTGGACAAACCCAATGCCATTCAAATCAATAGTAGACAAACTGTAAACATGGGATAAGTCAAGGGCAAATTTTCCATTTCCAATGCTCAGATGGTGTTTGGCGATGTTAATACCGGTATCATGTCTCTTAAGCTGTCTCTCCATTTCACTCACATATTCACGTAATTCAATTGCATTCATTTCGATCACTGTAAACCAAAGATAAGAAATATCAAGAAATATCATAAAGTCCTTGAAGAATTTCATATTAAAATTTTGACACATTAGATTAGATTAGATTTCGTTTTTTTTTTAAATCACTAAACAAAAAGTCCAGAGACTAAACAATATTTAGTTATAATCAGATAAACTGGCACTAAAAAGTTAAAAATATAATAATAATAATAATAATAATAATAATAATAATAATAATAATAATAATAATAATAATAATAATAATAATAATAATAATAATAAAAATAATAATAATAATAATAATAATAATAATAATAATAATAATAATAATAATAATAATAATAATAATAATAATAATAATAATAATAATAATAATAATAATAATAATAATAATAATAATAATAATAATAATAATAATAATAATAATAATAATAAACATATGTTTTCATGATTTTCTTAATGTTATAAAGAAGTACTCACCAATTTTATACTTTCTGCTCCGTTCATCTTCCGAGTTGGAGAGGTACATGTTTCCCTTCATATTATGGGAGAGCCTGAAACTCAGCGCCCAGATAAATTGATTGTCGAGAGCGATGGGCAGAAACCTCGTCTTTTCAGAAGTTGCCAGTGTAAACGTTACATCACTACACATGTTCACCGTCACGTTTGCTGCAGATGACATTAACGACGATTTGTTATTAGTTTACTTTTAACACGTTCATTTCTAATTACAAAATTTCATTTTTCATCCACATCTTTTTTTTTAAAGGGTTATCGAAATGTTAACTTCAGGCTATTTCTCCATAAAAATCCATAAAGTCAGTTACGACAGCTTTATATTTTTGTAATCAAAAAGTAAGAAATTGCAGCTGTAAATTTGTAAAACAAAATTAAATTGTACCCTTCATCGTCGGAAAAAAATTATCAATAACAAGAAATTTTTCATTAGGCCTATATGATGTAGCATCGTGGAAGGTTTAATTAATTGGCAAAACAAAATACAATAAATAGTAAAAACTAGAAACCATGGAAACACTATAAGGTTGCCTTGGCCTGTTATTCATAAGAGATGTGATGAGCGGGGAAGGGACATTATGCCTATGCGATGAAGCATCGTGGAAGTCTTAATTTCCCAAAAACAAAAACAAAAACTGAGTGGTTAGTTACACCTCACCAACCGGCTATTTACTACTCAAAAGAGAATGTTTACTTTGTGTCACTCAGTGTCATAGCCAGGATTTTCAGAGTGGGGGGGGAGGGGAATTTTGTTTGGGGTAAATTTACCGAAACAAAACTCAAATGAACCGACAAATTATGTCAATCAGAAACACCAACAAGTTTGTGAATTTACCGACAGACAATATTTTGCCAACAAGTGGGCATCCCCCCCCCCCCCCCCATCTTTGGCTACGCAACTGGTTCGGTCTCACCGTAAACAGTCCTTTTTCACCATACAAAGCTATATTCAATATGACATTACATGAGCCCCCCCAAAGGTCAAACTGCGCCGGGCACAAAATGTACATTGGTCTGTGACAAGAAACCATAAAATCTGATATTTTGAGATGTCAGCAGCAAAATTATTGTTTTTAATTTTTTTTTTTTTTTAAATTTTTATTATTATTTTTTTTTATATTTTAATTACTTCTCAAATCTTAATAGTCATCTGAAAATTTAAAATAAATTCTTGATGTGATGTGGAGAAATACAAAATATACAAACTCTGCATACAAATACACACACTTTTGCCCAGTGGGAAATCACCCTGGTACTCTAAAGTCACACAAAGAGTAAACAAGTAACATGGTCTATAGCGAAAAAGAGGTAAACTTGACAAGCAACACCTAGGGTAAATTGTGTCAATAAAAGAAGAAATATTCAGTCATTTTTTATCCCAAATTGTGTATGTGAAGGGAAGGCATAGCATTGGTATTTTGTATCAATCGTTCAGTAATTCAACCGTCTTGTTTTCAAGAAATATGTCATCAAACTATAGGTTTTTGAGAAAATTCAAATGCACACACTTTTATGTGTTCCTTTGGCAGTGTCCACTCTGCTGTGTACCCCCTCAGTCCCCTTTCAGCCCCCTGGATCCAACCCATGTTAGCAAACCAATGAGCAAAGAATACCTTTACCTGGTTTTTCAGTTGTCTTTTGCGGGCAATTCAACCATTTTCTGATCTCATGAACATCACTACCGAGAACTAGACCATTCGTATACCGACGCTTGAACGATCCGCTCGCCGGGGTTTTGATGTTGATTCCCCCAAGGCGTATTTTCGTGCACTCGCACGGGTCGTCGGAATCCAACACCCACCTGTACCGGTACTGGGCGCCGTCTTGTTCCTGCCCGACGTAACACACATTGGCCAACACTTCTAGAAATAAAACGATTATGAGGTTTCTTTTTAGTTTACTTCCGTTGGTTTATTTTGCTTTAAAAATATAATGAAAATGATTTAGAAATTCTGACCAGGCTTTGTGAACGTTTGACAGTCTTAACTTACATCACGGGAGCATAAAACACCGTTTTCTCTTTAACAAATAATATAAAAGTGAATTTAAAAATGTATTTTTTTGTTAAAATATTTCTGGCGCATGTAAACATTTCAGGCGCGTGCGGTTCAAATGGTAGTTTTCAAGCTGCTTGGGTCAGTATTTAAACTTCAAGAAACTATTTTTTATGTTTGTTCATGAACGTCAAATTCACGCATTTATATAAATTATGTGAAATCTTTTAAAACACTCACCTTTGAACACATCGTTGGATAGAATAAGCGCGATCGTAACCACTAAACTCACAACGAACTCCATCACTCTTACTGGAATGACAAGACTGAACAGGCGTGAGGCTCTGCAAAATGGCACGGATGCTTTGCTGAGGCGCGCATGACTCGTTTTTCCTACAATCCATCACTTATTCATCAATATTGTTTTCAGACGGCAATTATGATAATGTGATAGATAAGCAATACTCTCAAGGGTAACCATTAGAGCGATGCTTATTTAGGTAGTTAGGCACCATTTGCCTGGATTTTTTACAGTAGGCCTAGGTCTATTTTCCCCCACTATCTCTTAAAGCTGTAATGAAGAGTCGTTCATATTTGTGACGTGTTCTCCCGAAATCAGACACTTTTGGGCAGGTTATCAAAATTGAGTTAGTTATTGATTATGAATGTAGAGATCCTCAGCTTTACAATGATACCTCTTTTTTTTTAAACTGGACTCCCCAAAGCGGAGTTACGTAATTTTTAGGTTTGTCTTTACGAAAATTACAAACGGAGATAATCGACATTAAAGTTACAAGTTTCATTTGGTATGTTTTAAGTAATTAACTTCTTACAAAGATACTTCTGTTCCCCTACCAACAGGCATGTCACCAGATTAATATTGCCTTAAATTGCTTTATTAAGGGTTACCTATTAATGAAATGACTTGCTGAGGAAAACAAAAAAACATACTGCGCAAAGTTGGTAAATTTTGCTTCATTTTGAAACCAAATTAGAACAAATTCATCATTTTCTGAACTGACATGCCCTTCTAAATCGGTAAAAACTTGTACTTATCAATTAATTTTTAATCTGAAACTCTCACAAGATGTTATAAACATTATAAATATTGATAATTTACAAGAAACTCAAATTCCACAAAAAACACCCCCAGGCATATTTTTGCCCGTTTCTCAGTTCCGAGCTCTGCCCAAAAGTGTCTGATTTCGGGAGAACACGTCACATTTTATAATTTCCTTTCTTATGATATAATCAATGTTCCAATGTTTAGTACAATAGGGACAATCACAGGCGATCCATTTAAAAGTTTATTTAGTAAACTTTGGGTAAATGTCTGTAAATGCATCAACACTTTTATAAGAATCAAGAGATATGTGACAAAACCAACATGTTACAGTTTCAGCATATTTCTGAAGAAATTTTCACTATTTTCTGGTTAACTACACAATGAAAAAAACAAAATCTTTTACAAAATTTCTAAACATAATTATCTCTTCAAGTAGGCCCATATGGATGTATTTAAATACATTTCCCCATCTGGTTTGAACATTGCTTTAAAGGAGACAATATCGTCATGATCAGAGCAGACTTTCAACAGGGCATGGAATCGGTGTCCTTGTTTAAAATGAACACAGTAACTGAAAAATACTGGCTTATTTATGCAACATCAACAGCAACATGACCTTATCGTTTGTGGTATTTTTTTCAGTCACTGAGTTAATCTAAAACCAGCACTCCGATTCCATGCCCTGTTGATTGTGATGATATTGGTCACAACAGGTAAAAACAGCGTGTCAATCCAGACACACTGTATACTTTGCTATGATCACGGTACCTTGCTAGTATGAGCATTGGTATTCTCAGTAATTACGATCTATACGCAGTACGGATATTTGACAATGAAAGCAATTTGCATTATGAACAATGCAGTATTAATTGTCCGTGAGGTGGTTGCCTTGACCGGATACCTTCTGAAATTGTTACGACAAACATTTAATCATTTTGCAGTTAATGAATAGCCTCGTTGGTTTTGTAATTGCTGTATTTTAGGATCATACAATATACAAAAATATATAAACATTTGAAATACACATTTTAGGATCATACAATATACAAAAATATATAAACATTTGAAATACACATTTGAAATACACACTTTCCTACATACAAGATCAGCAAGAACGCTAGATCGGGCATCTCGAAAGCGTCTCGAATTGACTGACACCCTGTACAGTTTTGAGTCATGGTAATTAAAGAGGTATGATGACATTGCAATTGATCAGGACAAACAGTTCAAAGGATTTATGACAAAAAAAGCTATTCCGCAGCAAGAAAACAACCTAGACAACGAGAGAACCGGCGTCTCTCAGGAGATACCCTCCAATAGCAACGATTTGTACTGCTGGAGTATATCACATCATTATCACCAAGATATATAATTTATTATAAATAAGGAAATATTAAAGTGCGCCCGAGAATAATTATACTATCCAGAAAATAGGCAGAGAGTAATATTGTGAAATATTTTGTAAAAGACAATCAGGTTTAATATTCAATATCAATAAAATATATAACTTTTGAAATTTAAATATTAAAAGGAAAGCTACGGCTCTGGTAATACGGGCAAAACTGCTTCTACGAGTATACTGGTCTCTTTGAAAAAAATATATATTTATATAGAAAAGATTATTTAAAAAAATAGTGAAAATGCATTCAGTTTGTTCATATTCATTCTTACATGATAGGAAAGAGTATTCTTTCCTAAATTTAATCTGAAAATTATCTAACCTTTCTTTAAAAATACAGTACCTCAAACAAAATCATGTCGAGGAAAGATTATTATACATAAAAAACTTTATACCAAGTGAGTTTTACATTATCGTCACAATCAACAGGGCATGGAATCAGAGTGCTAGTTTTAGATTAACTCAGTGACTGAACATAATACCCACATAATAAGGTCATATTACCGTTGCTGCTGCATAAATGAGCCAGTAATTTTCAGTCACTGTGTTCATCTTAAACTAGGACACTGATTCCATGCCATGTTAAAAGTCTGCTCTGATCGTGATGTTGTCCCTTTAAAATCCAACAATTATTGTATTGTATTACTCTCAAAATTAACGTTTGGGGAAAGAATGTTCACCATTTTCTCCAAAACTTGATTATTATAATCTTCCATATAATTATCATGTATGATAGTATAGTAGGCCTCCATCCGTCTCGAAAGACGATGGACTTATAAAAAGGGGGACGCTGATTTGCTTGGATAGTTAGGTGCATTTGCGGCTGTGACTTGCAAGGCCTATCCGGGAGTGACAGTCGCGATGGCAGCCCCGACAGATGAACGTCGAGGCAGCAGTTGGTAGCTGCTTCCTTCGACAGCGTTTTCTCCTGATGTTCCTCCTCACGTCTGAGGTTCCACGAGTGGTTCCAGAGATGACTGTTCCATGACATTCCATGCCCTGTTGAAAGTCTGCTCTGATCGTGATATTGTCCCTTTCAAATCCAACAATGATTGTATTGTATTACTCTCAAAATTAACATTTGGGGAAAGAATGTTCACCATTTTCTCCAAAACTTGATTATTATAATCTTCCATATAATTATCATGTATGATAGTCATTACATAATGCATGCATTAAAGGAACAATATCATCACGATCAGAGGAGACTTTCAACAGGGCATGGAATCAGTGTCCTAGTTTAAGGTGAACACAGTGACTCAACGGTAATATGACCTTATCCTGTGGGGTATTATTTTCAGTCACTGAGTTCATCTAAATCTAGCACTCCAATTCCATACCCTGTCCCTTTAATGCCTCAGCGACCTTTATTTCAAATAAATCCTTTGTATAACCGTTTCTTTAAGGATGTTTTACTCTTCGGTCACAATTCCCAAATTTGTGGGCACCAATACATCATGACCCCACCTTATTTTTGTCTGTATTAAGTCTTAAGACACTATATCACAACTCTCATTCATCTGTAATACACCGTGATGTTTGATATAATGTGGAGGTGTGACAGCCTAAACGTGCGCTTAATAAACACGTGCGCATTACACTGTTTACCTGCCACAAAATGGCCCTTAAATTAATTAATAGACTCTCAAGGATATACTCCGAGCGTAAATAATTTATGTGAGCTGGCATTGCGCTCTACACGAACGTTGTACCTAATGATGCGAATCATGTACCGTATCCTGAAAGAAGGGCTCTCAGCAAATATCAATAATTTACTTCTTGCATTTTCACAGAGGTTATAATTATAATGAAACCAAACAACATCAGTTATTTATATTAACCACAGATCAAATAACGTCAAAAGTAATTTTGTCCATATCACACCCAAACAAAATCAGAAAAGCCCAAGGTCCACCGGGGAAACAACAGCATGTGTTTTTCAGTGTTTTCCGCGTCAGTGTTTTTACAAAATATCTGGCCAATACTTGAGTGATTTTGTCCACTGAATGTTATTATTTTATTATTATTATTTTTTTGCAAGTGCGACATCAGGAAGGCGATTTTTAAACGTAGGTTGACAATATGTTCTCCCCCAATTGACAATATTGGTCTTTTTCTGAATTCGAGACACTCAAAAGGGGTCTCAGAGAAAAGTGACCTTTTGCAATGGGTTGATATAAAAAAAAACGTTTCCATATGATATGTAAACCTCTCTCATAATGGGGAAAGATCAATTATTAATATTTGCCAATAGCCCCCTGCGTTTTTCTCATCAATTTATAATTTATGTGAAGAGCATTTTATATGCACCAAAATACATTGACATTTTGTTCATCTTTATTACAATTCCACATGACCAAATCAAGCACGGAAAACACAATGCCATCTTGTTCGTCTTTATTACAATAACTAAATCAAGCACGCACGGAAGGTAAAACAGTCTGGTCCCCTGAATGCATTGTGAATAAACTCTATTATCGTATTCCCAGACAGAAAAAAGTTTATTATTAGTAAAAACATGAAGATTTGAGACAGACATGTTCTAATTATAATTATGTTGATATTTATGTGCTTCTGATTATATGATTGTGATATAATTATGACGTAGGCCTTTATATACAATGTGTTATTACTCGTAGATCATCGTACAGGATGGATATAATACACATAAATTAAATCGCTAACAACAAATTGATAAAAACAATCAAAGAATTAATGTTTAAAGTTAACCAATCAAGTATTTTGCGGGGGGAGATGGATAATTGTACACACCTGACCATTTGATAACAAATTTTGAAAGATTTGAGGCTTTGCATGGTGGAATATCGATATTGTTTCGGTTTGCGGTAACACCATGTGTTTATCTCAACTGTCGCGAAGATTAGAGCAGGCTAATCGAAACGTTGAGAATAACCCGTGAAGTCTCCATGGTTCTCCCTGAACCATATTAACCCGTGAAGTCCCCATGGTTCTCCCCTGAACCATATTCTCACTTAGCGACAGTGTTGTGCGATAAGGTTCTTTTCAGAACCTGTTACCTCACTTAGCGAGAGTTGAGATAAACACATGGTGTTACCGCAAACCGAAACGATAACAAGTTTTAAGAAAAAACTTTTAAAAACTGCTATTTAACGAACATTAGCAGAAATTTGGAAATAGAAACTTTTTTAAAGTGCTAAAAAAATGACTGGAGATTGATGCAAAACTTGCCTTGGATCCAATCAAAGTGGCCGGGACAAACAGACTATGGGATTACGCTTATATGCATTGTTTAAATGAGATTCGTATACTGTTGCAAACTGATTTTAAATTTAGTCTTTTTATTTATTTGTTTGTTTTTCTTTATTTTAAATTTTTTTAATTTCCTTTTTTCTTTTCTTTTTCAGGCGTGTTTGTTGTATAACCAAACAATTGTTTAGTGCAAATGTTATTTTAGTCTGTATCATAGAAATATAATAAGTCATACAAAGTGAATTACATCTTTGACAAAGATTACGTTTGAAGAATATATCATGAAAGGTAGGTACAATATTTATATTTGAATACATATATGGTGTTAGCAAGACCCGTTGGCATCCTATGGAATCATAGTGGGCCCGGCCATAAAAAAAATCATATTTCGGTTCGTACCTTAAAAAATTGTACACCAACTTTCTACCCCGAACCCCCCCCCCCCCCCTTAAAAAAATTGAAATTTTTGTTTGCTTAATAACGGTTCTTATTTGTTTAATTATTGATGGGTTTTCTCCTTGGTATAAAATCTAATAAGCCGTGTTATATAAATTTGTGACAAATAACAAAATGCATGTGATCATTTGTCATTTGCACATGGAACGTCCATTTTGAAACAGGTGACAAACTCGCTACTGGAATGGAAAACGTGCATACCGCCCTCTAACAGATGATGTTCTTAAATGCACCGAGGGCGCTGTTTCGTACGGTCTGCAATAATAATCAGACGAGCAAATAATTATTGTCAACAGAAACATTAAGCAATAAAACAAGGTGTCGTCACATTTCAGGAGATAAAAAAGAGAGACAAATATCAAAATATCAGAAAAATATCAAAATTATTATCAATATTAAAATTAATGAAAGGCTGAATTTAATCAAAAATTCACAATTGTCATGCCGTTTAAAAATTGACGAACAAAATCAAATAAAAACTAAATGCATCTGCCATTTGAATATCCAAACCACAAGGGTATTTTTTATTTGGAAATTAAAGATTATAATGATTTTTAATATAAGATTGGGTGCTTGGAGGAAGCAATTCGGACCAGCGATGTATCCAACTCGATTGTTACCATTGTATATATACCTTAAGGTGATGATACTTGGACTACAATAGATACCAATCAATAGGTCTCGTGAAATATTGGGTATCACAAGAGACTAGCTGAAAAGGGTCTGCCCGGAGATCTTTCGAGGATTAAGCTCGTTAGATCCACTTAATGTTGAGGTTTGTACGGCATTTAACGAGAGACTGCTAAATATAGCGGGTCGCTGCAGCTGCGGCACCCGGCTGTTTAGAGGGACACGGCCGTCTCACCTCCTTTGTTTAGCGCTTCAAAGGGTTCGTATAATCAGCTGTTACCTGGTGTGGTTGTAAACACATGTTTGTGTCCAAAAAGTGACCCCAATAGTCCATGTTTTTTAATTAAACCTGGATGCAACAAGACCAATTGCAGTACAAATGAACTACAAGGACTCTTTAAGAATTTTACTAGTGATTATACCTATATGAATTTAATTTCAAATGCTATATTTTATGTTTGGTGTACACTAAATTATGTTTGGTGTACACAAGTCCGGGCTAACAATTCTGTAAAAGCTAATCAGTATAGTTATATTATGGGAGAAGTATAATGAGTGAACTGCCATTATACTGTGTCATCAGTGCATGTGAATGCAACGACTGACCATGGAGGAAGGAAATACATGTATTTCCTTCCTCCATGGACTGACATGTCAAAGGTTAAGCTTGTGTCGTTAACGAGAAATGTCAAACAAAAAATTCGTATTTTATCTGTACGTGTACCATTTTAAATACTACAGTTATTAAAATTATGACGTTAATTTTGGAATATAATATTTGACTTTTCTTTAAAACGATAGCACCAGATGGAAAGATTTCAAGGGATGCTTGATATTCTCATCTACTTAATACCAAGTAAGTTTGCCTTGAAAGATGTCGTTTTATGTATTTCATTAAACGTACTCCAATGTGTTTAATTTTCTTTATCTGATTTGTGTTTACATTTGAACGAAAAGACATGGATGAATCGCATAAAATGTGTTGCATATTAATTTCCATACAAAATGATACACATACAGTAATATCGTTATTTATTTATTTATTTATTTATTTATTATTATTATTTATTATTATTATTTTTTTTTTAACGCAAATTCGCCCCACACAAGGCCAATGGCCACTCCAAGGTGGGGGCTACTAAGTCATTGAGTTGTTACAACGACTCCACACTGAAGAAACCAGCCCCTCGCACCGAAACAAGACAAGTTAATAACCAGCCTCTTCACGGTGCGAATAGGACTGGGAGGGGTAACTAATCCAGAACAAGGCAGTTGTTAAACTGCCTCTGCCCCTATAAACAATTATGGTTAAGTATCTTGCTCAAGGACACAAGTGTCACGGCCGGGACCCGAACCCACATTCTACTGCTAACACCTGAACCTGAGTCCGGCAAGCTAGACCGCTCGGCCACGACACTCCACAATTATGATTAAAAAAGAATATACCTCTACAAAACAATGAGTTGTTGTTCCTTTGTTCTCTCTCTATAAGAAAGGAGGAAATTAATTGGACAAACGAAGTGTTTGGGAAGTTTATTGACAATGCTCCAATGGAATGCAGTGAACGCTTGACTTTTGGGCTTAGCCAACAGATTGATGTTTGTGGTTGAGCCCTCAACCCAGTTGACCGTAAACAATAGGCCAGAGCGGCTCGAGTCACAAAGACCACACAGAGCAGATCAGAATAAGATCATCCACTGGGCGGTCCCGCTGGCCAATGAACGGATCAAAGAGAAATTAGTACAGACGGACACAATCTAAAGGACACATTTAGATAATGCAGCAAGCAAAAATGTGATGTCTTACAACTTAATTGTTTTACATCTTATAGCGCAGAATAATGGGACTGGGAATATTAACAGTAACATTATAAGTTTTTTTTATTTTCCCCCAAATGAAATTTGCTTGAAAAGTTCCTTAGATGTGGTACCAATTAGGCGGTCATTTCTGTGAGGATGAAATCGATTGAGCTGGGCCGATATTCATAAAAGCCTGCTAACTTAGCAGCCAACTAGGCCTTAGCAGCCTGCTAAATCCGTAGTTTCCTGCTCCGCGGTTACCAACTAATTTTGTATTCATAAAACCTTGCTAAGAATGTTGCCAGCTAGTTGCCAGCTAGATATTTCTAGCAGGCAGCTAGGACGTTAGGCAGTTCGCGAAACCACAAAATCGGAGAATGGCAATTTGCATTTCAAAAGGGTATGGTGTTGTTTTGGACTGACAAGACCAAGATGGGTCAAATGACTTTTAGGAACAGCAGTAAATCCTGTACATGAGGCCTATATGTAACCCACAAATGAGGCCTATATGTAACCCACAAATGATTTAGTTGCCAACTAGTGACTTAGAGACACCCCAGATCAACTCTAGCGTTAGCAGCCAACTTAGCAACTACCTAAGCTTAGCAAAGTTTTATGAATATCACTTAGCTTCCAACTAGGCTTAGCTGTCAACTAGGGGCCACTTTAGTTGCCAACTAGACTTAGCAAGCTTTTATGAATATCGGCCCTGGATTATCAGGGGATTGGTAAGAAATTAACAACAGTATTATTCATGGTGTGCTCGCAACTTATGAAACAAAGATGCAAACAAATGCATGATCAAACAATGCAAATCAATTTATATGATAGGGCCTAAGATATACATGGCCATTGACTGTACCGTAATTATTGTACCGCTTCATGCGTTCGCTTTGTTTCGCTAAATTATTACTATTATTTAATATTCTTATTATTAAATATTGTTATTTTTATCAATATTAATTGTTGTAACTATTGTACTTAGAAATTGTTTTGATGGATGCACCGATATTTACATACATCGTGTGCCACTGTTTCAAAAGTGTAATTCCAAATAAATAAATAAAATATGCTAGTTGGTGCTGCATCTACATAGTTTTAATGATGGACATTAATTTTTTCAGACACTTTAAATGCCCCCACACGGATGATTTTTCGAAATAAGTCTTAGTCTTATCGCAGACTTCTCTTGTGAATGATGTGACTATCTGTTGCCATGACTTTTCAATAATATGGTAGTTTAGCGGAGAAGTAATTCAGTTAGATCGACGAGTAGCTTTGAGGGCGTAAAGCAAGTCATCAGCATTCCGTATTCTCGTTCGACTATCCACTTGTGACATGGTCTATTGAGGGCGCAATTTTCTACCTTCATGTGAGTCTTACCTTTATAGGAAAACACATTTTGAAGGCGCAATTTTCGCGAGATCAAGATGGCTAATGAATTGAGCCACATGAGTGTATTAATAAATTATATCTCATTATAACTATAATGGCTGTTAGTGAAATATAAACCCAAGTCAAAGAGATTTAACTCAAAGGTGAATCAATATTCCAATGTTATTTGCCATTCTCCTAATCAGCGGTGGCCTTTGTGGCGAATTTCTCATGATTTCACTAAGGAAAATACATTCATTGTTGTCACATCAGTGCCGCGTGTCGAATTGACAACAGCAAGCGGATTACGCTTTTGTTACTGAAAATGAGCCACGGTAAACACGATTTTATGGTTCGTTTTTTTTTCTCCTTTCAAGCTGTGCTGCCATCCGTGAACACGTTACTGCCACGTGTTGCGTAATACGCTGGGTACGCTGTTATTAATATTCATCCAGTAACTGGATAACCTTGAATATTTGTTGCTTTATCACCGTGTAGATGGAATGCAATTTTCCTTTTGGCTGAATAATCAAAACGAAATGATGCTTCCTAAAATAATTATTATAGATGATTGTGGATTAAAATCATTTTAACACAAACTTTATGTTCCTTTTTATTGTTACTTTTTATTGTTACTTTTTATTGTTTGTTACTTTTTATTATTACTTTTTATTGTTACTTTTTATTGTTACTTTTTAATGTTACTTTTATTGTTACTTTTTATTGTTACTTTTTATTGTTACTTTTGTTAATTTATTTTGTTTATACTTGTTTTTAATCCCTTGGATTGATTTTTATTTGGCTTTTTATATTATAATATTTTATTATATTGTTTGATTATGTTTGGCAGCATTATGGAGAGCCACTAGATTGTGATTTGGTTCACATTTTGGTAATCCTACAGGGGTGCTGTCAACATTTTGTCATGTTTACCTTATTTTCATCATGTATATGTATTTTATATTTTTCTCTAATTGTTTTTTTACCGTTGTGGTTTGTGATTGTTTCTGCCCTGTGAAATAATAAATGACATGAAATGAAAAAAATATATATATTTTGGAAAATATATAATATGTTTTGTAATTGTTTAACAGTACTTCGTTTAAACAATAGGCCATCTACTCATATTATTACAAAATGTGAGTTGTATATTATCATGTTTAAGCTGACAATGGAGGAAATAATCATGTTACCATGATCTAACCTACTTCCCCATTTTCAAAAATTAATAGAAGGTGCATGTTGGTGTAAGTTGATTGGAGAGAGAGCCAATTATTATGGTAACCAAAATTTGTGTTGGTCCTACATGTAAGTATTTGCAGCTGTGAAAATATCAAATCAAATAATTTCAAACCTGGAATATGGGCTTCTCCGCTTTTGGAAAAAAATTGATATCATAATCTCTCAAATTGAATTTTACCGGTTTTACAACGGCTGACTAGAATATTGATAACACGAATGCCGTCTGTTGTCCGAGGCCAGTCCCTTGTGAGACAAAAGAGAAGAAACCTACTTCAGGTGATATGGAGAGTCTTCCATCCTGCTTACTGCACAAACCAAGACGGTAAGTGTCTCTAAAGATTCTCGACACGAACTGCACGTTTATAACGTCACTAATCCTTGCTGGACAAGTTCCACCGATCATGCAGCTGACGCAGTTTCTTGCGCACACACATCGCGCCCCCACTCAGAGAACGTGCAATGTTAACAGAGCATAATAAATCTGGAGCCAGTTGTGTTGTGTACACTGTACACTTTACGACCATTGTACAGTTGCTTTTGGTATAATCCTCATCTCGCAGACGAGGACCAAATAAAGGAACTTGGCATCGAACAATGGAAACTTCATCTGGACTCGTGGAATGACCCAAACAAAAATCTTTTATGGCAAGCGACGGACCGTGGTATATTGGATTGATGCAATATAGTGAATATACCTTTGACTGCAAGATTATTTTATAAACAGGCGGGGTTGTGAATGGCCCACACATTCGGGGAACAGGCACGCCGTGGGATTCTTTCTTCAGTTTTTGGTCATCGTGAACATGAATGAATCATGTTGTTGAAACTTACTCACATGATATAATGAGTCAGAACCGTCAGAAGTTGGTGAAATTGAGATGTTCAGTTCTTTTGGAGTTCAGGAGAACATACCTTAGAAAGCGACCACATTTTGGGAACATTAAAAGTACCCACAAAGGAGTTGAGTATATTTGGAAGATTGTGACGTGTTCGAAATTAACGGAATGTCCAGTGATACGAGAATCCAATCTGTGATGTGGGTAGTTGTGTGTGCCATCTGCGTGATGTTTACGTGTTGCGGTTCCGTTTCTGCTGACAGAGGTAGGTAACCCCATTTAAGGATATACGTTAATAATAAGTTGGTTTTGTGAAATTTTGATTGAATAACTGTGGTTTTATCTAGTCTGTGGCCAGAAGTCGGATTTAAGAATCATGAACTTAGCTGTTATCGTCACTCGGATAGACTTCTTTATACTGTATTTCTTAGTCAAAATTTCAGAATGTTTTTGGACTGAGTGTAAGATGATTTCACCGTGTTCAAGGTTTGTCGTATAGTGCAGAATACTTTTTTTTATAGGACATGAAATAAACATTAGAACAGACGCGGGGAACTATCGGCATTATAGGTCGTCTCACGTTATGAGAAAGTCGTGAAAACCTAGTATTACAGTATTTATGACGGGCAAAGAATGCATGAAGCTGTGAAATCTATTTATTTATTCGCTAACATTCCCGTTAAACTAAAACGGAAGGAAACCTTAATGACTCACACATTGTAAGGCCTATTTTATGTGGATAAATAGGCCTAACATTTGTTCATTATCATTTGATTATTTAAAACATGGATGGAGGAAAGGGTAATGTACATTTTACCCGTCTAGTTTTCAAGAAATATACCTTAAAACTAACAGAATAGGTTCTCACATTTTTTTTAATTTTATTTATTTAGAAAACAACGTAAAACTTTTACATGTTTTGTATGTTTTATGTTTAAGACAGCAACTTTTTGTGAAGTCGACATACTCTCTTAATATAAAAGAGTGAAAAACTACTCTTTTAAAGAGATATGGCGGACAAGTCTGTTTGGAGTGAAACCCACTCTGATTCGATTGAAAAATACAGTAAAAGGCTACCAATTCACTCTTTATACACTACTAATTTTACTGTTTATCCACTCCAAAAAGACTTGTCCGCCATATAGCTCTTTGAAAGAGTGGTTTTCACTCTTTTACATTAAGAGAGTACAACAATTCCTTCTGAGATTAGATGAAAGCACTTTAGACGAAGTTATTTCTCAGTATGATTGGTACCATCTTAATAAGCTTTTAGATAATAAAGTGGTTAGTTTGATAATCCTGCAATTACCAGTGATGTAACTTTTTTTTTAGCCTAAAATATATATATGCATAACGCTTGTCTTGTCGAATTTCAAGTTTTCATGATTATTTTTATGGATCCATACGCGCGTACATAGTAATTCCTTCAATGACATTATTATTCATCAATAGGTATTGAGATCTGTACCAGTAAGTTTTATTTGATTTTATTTGATTAATGTTAGAAGAAATTCCGAGGGGAAATACAATCTAAAATCTTCAAACGGAGTTATATTCTCAGTCCTGTTATTAGATTTCAATATCCTATCCATTCCCTCTGGGTACCGTCTTTTAATGTCTACCATGGTTAGATCACTCATAATTCGTTGATTTTTATGTTCATTCAGAAATTCCATCACATAGCCTGGCCGGGTGAAAGTAGTGATTTGTAGTCCGCGTTGCGGTAGCGGTACAGAGGTGTCACGACGCACTATACGAGCCCTAGTTATTAGATATACGTATTGGGTTTCGCGTTACGTCGGATACTGTCCCGGGGATTGCCGAACTGCTGGTAAAACATATCATGTGACATCGACCGACTGGCGTTATGCATAAATGCTAAATTAATTTTTCGAGTAGGGAGATAGTTATTCTGTCTCAGTCAAAACATTATGTGCGCCACGTTTATCTTGCGAACGTATGTGTTGCTGTTTTATGAACGTATTCCTTACCAAGTTTTTGTTTAAATGTTTGCGAGTGCGCATGGCCACGGAATGCATTGTTTTGTTGAGTTAGTTGGAACAAGATAAGTACGATCATTTATTGATATAAATTATGACCCTTAGGAATTCAAGAAAAGTAATTTATTCCTTGTTTCTGTGACCTGTTTTATCTATTGTTAAGTCAACACACGTTTACGAGTCTCCTGTTTCTATCAACATGAAATTGGAAGATCGATGCTTGTCTCTTGTCCAAATCTGACAGTTCTTAATAATTAAATTTAATTACATCGTGTCTGCAATTATTTTATGCATGGAATGGTCGTCTCCAGACAAAGACATCGAGCTTTCCATTCAAGTGTATGATGTGAGGCACATCTGCTGTAGTCCTAATGTTTTGATACATTGTATTAATAATGTGATATCATTTGTCAAAAAATTCTACCCTTTGTCTCTGCTTGAATAACAAAGCATCGAATAATCCTTTGAATAACAAAGCATCGAATAATCCTTTAAAATGAAGAAAGCATCTTCATCCCGCCCGTGTATGTGACCAGGCAATTAATTACAATTGATTGGGTCCATTTTTGTTGATATTGGGAGGTACTTGTACTGTGATAATGTGCCTGGGGGTCGAACTACAGAGAGTAGATTGTCAACTAGCTTCTAATCAGATGGATGGTCGTGATATTTATATGTGCAACTTGTTTGCCCAGTTGTAAGTGGAAATATATTGGCAGAATTAACCACTAGTGGATGCCGCTGTACCTGTAAGTGCGACACGGACCTGGGTGCATTCGCACGCTGTTGTTTTAACTTCATCAAGTAAAATAATACACCTAATTTTTTGGGCGTGAATGTATTATATAGAACGTTTGGGCGTTCATGTCTTTCGTGATAAATAGGCTAAACTAATAAAAGTGATTTATATAAAGCGCATTCGCTCTAGGACACCAATGCATATTCTATAGTCAACATTAATTTCTCCTGAGGACGATCAGAGCATACTGATCGAAACGTCGAGTTGTACCTCCAGTTCTTTTCAGAACTAATTTACTACTCAATTGAGAATTTCACATGGTGTCACCGCAATTAGTCTTACAAAATTAATTTAGAAAGTTAAACTTAATTAGCATATACATAGATTAGAAGGTTATGCGCATAATTATTTATTAATATGTATGCCGAAGAATGTAAACATATTATTATAACTAGCGTTTGCCTTTAATTTATAAAACATGATAATGGGGTAGACCTTGGGTGGAATACAATAATAATAATAATTATTATTATTTTTTTTTTTAAACACAGTTTGGAAATAGTAACTTTCATCGATTTTCAAATATATTCATACTTGTGGAATATTTTATATGTTAGAGGTAGAGGGCGCTTACAAATCGTTTTGTTATGTTTTATGTTCTTATGAACTCTAGAGGGCAGTCTGAAACTGTTCAGGTTGCTGCATTCTCAGGAAGGGGTGCTGTAATATTTTTCCTCGGTTTGGAGAGAGGCTTTTATATTCTGCCAATATATTCCTTGAACTCTTTGAGGGTAGACGTTAACGTGTTGGTTGCTGCATTATTGGGAAGGGGTGCTAAAATGTTTTCCTGGGTTTGGGAGGGGGACGATTTCTCAAATCTGTAACCCCTTCCAATGCAAATGGATTATGCTTCACTGCATGCATTTCGAAAGGCGCTCATCGCAAGGAGAAAATATTACTTCTTCTCTCATATTTGTTTTCGTGAAGTTGGGTAGTCTGTGCTAAATCACAAAAATGCCGAGTATTCGTATTTAATGAGACAAATTACAGAAACAACCTAAAAAAGAGTACTTATTTCCTATATCTGTTCTGGCGTACTTAAAAAATACGAGTGGTAAATGTTCATTGGAGTACCCTTGAGGTATATGTACGTGTACACTATTTTCTTTCTCTTCACCAGTTTAATATTCATTTCCTTCAAAACAAAGCTGGAACCCGGCTGCAGTATAGATGTTGATGTGCCCTTACAAACCTGCCGATATTGAGACTGACACGTTGGACGTGATTTGGAACGGTAAACATGGACTTGTTTTTCGAATTGTACCTTGCAGTCCTTAATGATGAGGGATCGAGCGACAATGGTGGGCACCGATCTCGCTTTTCAGTAATTACCCCGGTGTGCACTGCCATCGCTGAAGTGAGAAGTAGGTCCTTGATCAAATGCTCTGCGTAAATTTGAACAGTAGAGGCCTCCATTTATAGCACACGGCTTCATTTAGGAGTTTTGTGTACTTAATAGTCGATTGGACAAACGGACAACTCGATTTATTTAGGCAGCTTCGTTAACCAATAAATCTCAACATAAAACAGTCGGGGCTTACATTATGAGTAATCACTTTATCGAAATATTAGCACTACTTTCGTTTTGAAGCATTCTGGATTCCGATCATTTAAGAAGAAAGCTTGAGACGACTGTCTGAAATACAAAATGCACATGAGTAAGAACCTTCTTGCTTTGGTAATTTGCTTCCAATTTCATTTGTCCTGAATTTCATATTTCATATGTTAACTTAAATTAATATGCCACTGTCATTCTGTAGTTACAGTATGCTCAAGAGTAGAAGGCTTAACCTGCGGGTAGCTAGTTCGCGTTCTTTTCTCCCCGGTAAATGATCTCCATTAAGTTAAGGTACCCAGAAGCTCTGGCAAAAGAATATAAAAAAGTCCGCCGAACAGGCGGTGAAAAAAAACTACATGTACACACTCAAACGTGCAATATCCCTGATTGATGTCGCGTTATTGGAATGGCCTCCACAAATGTACGAAAATAAACCTCGAATGTGGCCGGGCGGTGGAACACTACACCCGGTGTTAGCCCGGAGGTGGGTAGGGTCGGATAACCCCTGTCACGGCCTTCAGGTCTCCAAACCGGTTTCCAAATTCCTTCATGGAAAATTGCAATAACGATTGCCAAGCTTATTGATATTTTTTCGCCGAGTTATATTGCAGGTTTGAGGGAAGAAACTGTGAAGGAATTTGGCGGATGCAGTTGATGGAGACCTTATTAGTTGCCCGAGGTTCCACGCATATTGAGAAGAAACGATAGCACACGAGTTATCCTAGTGTGTGTTCAGGCAAAGAGCTGTCCCAGCGCTGCTTTGTGGTTCAGCAAATGGGCATATCAAATTCCTTCACGCATATCCATCTTCTTGATTATGTTTGAATTGAAATATGTAAATTAAACAGGTCTTCTGTGATAACATTCTGTGATATATTTCATACATTCCGAATTATTATAAGTTGGATTAACGTTGGAAAATCTTAAAACTTTCAATTCATTAGCGCGCACTTGGTTATGGATTGAATATTTATATTATTGGTCATGAATCACATAATCTTGTTGGTCTAACAGATTTAGGGGAAGGTAAAATTGATAAAATGTTGGCAAAACAGCCTTTTATGGGTTTGCTTACTTTATTTGATTCAAGATACGTTTTAGCTTAATTCGGAGTTTGAGAAAATTGTGAAAAAGCATTCACAATTTTTACAGAAAACACTTAGCAGAAAAGGATATGCCGTTGGTAACTTTTTGTTAATGTACATATACTCTTTCGTGTTTTCTCTGTAATGAAGTGCACTACAGGCAGAATTTGTTTCACTGTCAGTTAGCTTTTGGATAATAATTTGGGAATGTTGTTATCAGTTAAATATCAATATCAATGTCGCACTGTCCCTTTTTACCAGTATTTTCTTAGTCGCACCGTAAATTATGTTTGCCACTATTTGGTGTCAGAAGTGGGATTTCACTTGCCGCATAGAATCACGCACGGGACTAAATTGATGTAGCATCCAGTGCTGTTCATCAGTGTTTCACGGTTTATTTGGTCTCCGGCTTATCTTTGAAAAATCTCCTATCAATCTAGTTGGCACCTGACCAATTCCTTACTTGCAGATGAGAATCAGGTGATTCTGCGTCAGGATAAGCGGCACATGCATTATGCGGTTCATTGGCTTTCTGCTACATTATCAAGACAAGCACTAATTCATGCATTAATTCATGCATTAGCACGCTAAATTTCACCTATGCCACAGCTATCTAGTGATAAGGGGCCACCAGCTCCCCCTGGGCCACCCCCTTAGCTGTGCCACTGCACCCAGTCGAGGCTGTGCACTTTCGAGGCTTCAAAATGAAAGCTAACCACTTCTTAACGTGACGTGTGTCATTATTTCAGTGTTAAACAGAAAGCTCTGAATAGCAAGTTTGTAGGGTTTTCTGCAATTCAGTTGCAATTCAAAGAACTTAAACTGCGCAGCACGTACGTCGACACTATAAAGGATTCATTAACCGTCAACGCACGAGCGAAGTCTATTTTTATCAAATCGAGGCAGTACATTGAATTGTATCACACAGACAGGTGTTAACGCGTGTAGTGTAGTATCGATTCTCATCCAGGGCAGCAATCGAACATGGTATCGGTTTTATCAGAGAAGATTACCTTCTTGTTATATGGACATGATATGAATTCTCCAAAGCATTGAACTCAGTTCTCTTTTATTAACCGGAAATGAAGAGTTGACGGTACGAAATATGATATTTTAGAACCGTTCTCAGAGTGGATATCTTGTGACAATCAACGCCGTTGCACATGCATGTAGAATTAACCTCACCCTCCTACTGTAGCTGCACACAGGGGCATTCTTGACTGGTTTTTACTGTCATTTTGACCACACTGAACAATACAAGACAATGCTTTTACCAGTCAAAAACAGTCAACTCATTTTGACCTCTAAATGTACTTACTATACACGTAAGGTTTGACAATGTTTGACTTTTAAGTGCACAAGATATACCTTGGCAAGTACATCAACATTTTGACTGATTTTGACCCTTGTAGTAGTAGGAGGGTTAACCAAAAAAACACAAAGATTGTATTATTCTTTTGTATGTTTGTTTTGAAATTACATATTAATGCGTGATATTTAAAAGCACGCAAATAATTTTAGTAAATTTTAATTCGAAAATTGCTTCAACATTGGTATGTTATGATTTGAAACCGTAAACGTAAGCTTACACATGAGTGTGTCTATTCCTACGTGTGAACTACATACTGCATATTATACTCCATGTCTTTATAGCTTCAATATTATTGCACGGAAAGGGACCAATTATTGCACTTTGATAAGACGAATTTATTCGTCGAAATTTGATTGTTCAGCGCCTCGGAGCGATGCTGGAGCAAGCGACGTTTATTAGTAAGACTCCAGCGAACATTGTTAATCTGTGCGTGGTGGGATACTACATACGTTCTCTGAAACACCACAGCGATCTCCTGGTGGTGGTGATTCATTGAAATCCTCCTCTCGCCTGGGTGACTTGGAGCTGGAAGAAGATGGTGGAGGGCGCTTGCAGTCATCTTAAACTATGCCTCGTTGGCCAAACTGCCTTAAGCTACCACTTTATGGACGAATGCAGATTGAAGCGTTCATTTTGTCGTATTTTTTGTCTCTTTGGATGCTGAAGTGATTCATACGACTGAGATGTTTTTATTTATATTGCCCATAATGTCTGGCCTTGGTAAGGTAACAGTCGTCTGCCGCCATTATCCCATTGGGTATGCCAGAGATATTCCTTCATAAATCATCACATTCTTCATATTCTCGTTTGATGCTATAAAAACCTTACTATACGGAACACAGAATGTGAAAGGACCTTGTAGTTTATGATTCCACTGGCTTGCTACATATTTAGAATTAAGGATTCATTAACCCTAACCCTCTAGGTATTCTGCCTAGGAACCTTCTTGAATCATCCAAACTCCTCCAGTACACTTTTGGAAACATGCCCTTATCTTCAAAATGCACCATGCATTTTCGTTGATCTTTCATATTCAGCACTTATGGCCTGTACTTCTTGCCAGGTAGTAATTTTGCTCCATTTGAAGAGGTGAAAGTACCAGTTTCCAACAGTGCTGAATTTTTCCCAAAAAGTGCCCCTTGGAGGATTTTGCAGGATTTGGGGTGGTTAGGGTTAATAAACGTTCGCTACCTCTCATATGATGCTTACTGTAGGTGTACTACATTTACACAATATGTTTGATAGATGTGGTGGGGGAAATGTTTGATGAAATTATTTAATGTTTCTTATTTATATTTACAGAAATAATCATATTTGTTTACGCTTTCTGCTTTTTACAATTAGTGGTAGAATCTTACTGTGAGATGTCATTGTGCGGGCCCTGTCATTGTTCAGTTTTCGTCAGCATTTCTGTTTCATCATAATCATGTTGCAAGTTACTTTCTAGTCCTAACGACACAGTCCTCCATCCCCAGCCCACTATTGATTATGCCGTGTCGAATTCCGGACTCCACACCATACGCTGTAATAGCTTCTTGCTGCGCGTTGCATTACCCCATAAAGTAATTTTAAAAGATTCAGTCCTCCCCTCATCCGCCCCCTTGATGGTGAACTTTCTACCTTGCCTTTAATTTGTTTCCAAGTTACTGGCCACACCAGGTGGATTTCTGCTCTACTGCTCAGATGGATTAAACCATAGAGGTTCCATGATTAAACGTGCTGTCTTCCTTCACGTCCTATTAACATTTACTATTAAACCTTTTGATTTAGTTTGCTTGCTGGAGCTTGGCTTGGTTGGTGAACCATGGGTGAATGATTTTTATAAATGAGTTTTGAATAATTTGTTTTTGGAAATTGGAATTAGAGCTTAGAGTTGGTTTGGATATATTTCTTGATGTGCTTGAATGTTTAATACACATATTAAGCATTTAAGGGTAATTCTTTTACAAGCCTACAGCATTGTACCTCTTACCTGATTAAATAATTATCGAATTATTACCCAAAACTACAGCATTGTACCTCTTACCTGATTAAATAATTATCGAATTATTACCCGAAAGTTAACTTGATGTAAAGTTGGTCAAGGTACCGATCATCCTGAACAATTATTCTGTCTGAAGTGTTCTCAGTTCAGAGGAAAAAGGGGAAAACTATGAACATTCACAATAAGGTGCCGACGGCAAAAATGAGATTGTTTTTTCACATTTCGCTCATGACTTAGACACTGCATTGAGCTGAAAATTTCACAGGTTGGTTGGTTAATGTACATCTGGATTCAAAGAAAGAAGGTGTACGCATAGAGAAACGTTTGCCAACAAAACCACTGCTGTATCCTTTTCTAAACCCCCTAGGTATTCTGGCTAGGAACCTTCCTGAATCATCCAAAATCCATCAGTGCACTTTTGGAAACATGCCCTTATCTTCAAAATGCACCATGCATTTTCGTTGATCTTGTATATTCAGCACTTACGGCCTTGCCAAGTAGTAATTTTGCCCCATTTGAAGAGGTGAAAGTGCCAGTTTCAGAAAGTGCTGAATGTTTTCCAAAAGGTGCCCCTTGGAGGATTTTGATGGATTTAGGGTGGTTATGGTTAATATACATCTTGATTCGAAGAAAGAGGGTTTTACCCATAGAGAAAGGTTTGCCAACAAAACCAATGCTGTATCCTTCTCTTAAAGCTGGATAGCTCATACATAGGCCTACAACAAAAATAGTGTTAACGATTTGCTAGGACGTCACTATAGTTGTAGGGTGCGGCAATACTCCTTTAATTGTTGACCTTTCTTATACCTTTCCGTTTATAATTACACGTTAACTTTTTCGCAGTAGAAATCGACGTTTTTAATTTCCCGATATTGCATTCATAATTATAGCGTTCTTGAGCCCACTCCATCAGTATTAAACGTGCGTTTTTTCTTCTTAAAGAAATCGATGTTTTCAAATTGCCTTGAATGAGGTCATTCTGATGCATTAATTTTGTGCAAAACCTCTGAGAAATCAATGCATTATGAAAATCTCATTGTGATTAAGTTACACAATGCTTAAGGCAAGGAGGGTTATTGAATGCCAGTCGATGAAAAAGAGAGAGGGACCTGTAAAAGTCTAATTTGAGAGACGCAGTACGCTGGATGTTGTTTTCAGATCGTCCGTCAACTTGGGTGAAATGCTTGCGTATAGTCTCATTACAAGGAGGAAATTAAAAACTCACCACTTTGGAAATAATTAATCTCGTTAATTGTGATGTTCATCCAGTGTTTCATTCATCGTATAGCGCTGGTATCAGGCTGGTATCTAAATAGCGCTTAATCGATAATTTTCGTTTCAATCAAATGTTTGTGTTTGATAAAATTGACGTGGCTTGCTAATTAGCATGCGAACCATGATAAAGATTAGCGTATACATAATAATATGTCCTTGGCCAGAGTAATTGGTATTAATAATAACACGTTTAAACATACCACAAAAGCTTCAAAGCACTTTAAAAATAACAAAGTCAAACTTAATAATACTGAACTTGAACAAAATACAAAAGTTAAAACCTCAAAAAGAAGGAATAATTAATTGTAAAAAGCAGAACCCATGTATGCTTATTATGTCTAATTAACAGCTTCAACCTCGTGTATAATATATAATAATCAACATTGTATTTAATTACAACAGCATACATGTTATTCAAGACGCCACGATGTGATTTCCTGTTTGATAGTTAAACAAATTATTACACATTGGTTGTCGGCACATATTCAAGTCTCTTCACCGGGGCATTGACATACGTACCTTAAGAAACAAAAATATGCTTTGAAGGTGAATCCCAACTTCGTAACCGACATAAGATCTCTTAAGATGACATCAGATCTCTCCAGCTAGCAAGGGCTGGTGCCCGACTAAAGCAGTCGTTGATATATATGGCTTGTCTAGTTCTTGGCGGGCGCCTTTTAAAAATTTTCTTTCACGACTATAGACATTGGCCCGCCATAAAGTTTGTTTTCTTCAAACTATTGTTAATTATTTATTTACACAAATAGAGAGCTTTTGTAGTAATGGTAAAATAGAGAACAAGCTCAAGTTCCAATTGTGCTGGGCAAGAGTTCGGTAGAGTTCACTTGGAAAGATAAACATTTTATGAACCGAGTACATGTGCGTATTAAAGCGTAATCATTGTTATATTCGCAATAAAGTATCGTAATACATGTACCACTTAGTGATTTATGAAAATGGCGGAATCATTGGCGCCATTTTTTAATAGCGGTGATGATTGAAAAAACGATGATTCCATTAAATTCGATACCATCGGATGCACTTCGTGTAAATACAAAATGCATTTCGGGTCATAAATTAGATGGAATTTTTCACGAAGATGATGGATAAATGAGATCGGTAACATCTGTTTGTCTGCGGTCGTGACCACTGATTTGGCGTTCTTTAATCATTTGCTTACAATCAATCATACATGATTGCTGCAGGCACATATTCACAGCAAAATGGATTGTGTATCATTCAACGCGGTCCTAAGATATGTAATAACGAGTGATGTCCGACCTGTTGGCTACACGGGCCTTTGGCTCGCCGGTATTTCGTCCAAACCAACCGGTACATTTCGTAAACATTGAGTGATGACATTTGTCAGCTATTGCCGTTGCCTTATTCAGATTAAAGAGAACAATTTGCACTAGATTTTAAGGCTGTGCCGAATACCCGGGTATCCGGATACCCGACCGAAACTGTCATTACCCGGTTCCATTTTTCGGTTCCAATTACCCGTAAACTACTTTTGAAAATTTTGACTGAAGATTTAAGCCACACAAATGGAAGTCTCCGATTTTTTTTAAAACTTTTTTGCAGGGAATGGGGATGCTACGAGTCGTTTTTATTACAGAGGCGGGAAATTATTACAGTTAGTCCACATTTATTATGACTCTAATAAAACAAGAGAAACAGTATCCCAATTTCGGGTATCCGGTTCCCGAAATAACCGAAAACACACAGCCTACTAGATTCGAATCTTAAACGCATAACAGCTTCTATCCACACTTGGTACATCATTGACGAGTTCTCTTAAGAATTAGGTTAGAACAACAATATGCACCACTCCTCTTTTTGGACGTTTGCCTCATCCTAATTATCCTAGATTTGTATAAGTCCATTTATTAAAGGTCACAATTGCAGTTCGGAAGTCCATAAGCTATTATTACAGATTGCGATGTGCAGTTAGTGAGTATTTACAGGTTCAGTCACGTTGTGCCAATATCTAGCTATGTTATACTCTGAAATCGCAAAGGTGAGATTGGAAGGGGCGGATCCAGGAGAGCTGGGGGCGTAGTATTAGTCAGCAATACCTTTGGTATAATATTGTTAATGTTTTGGACACCCTGTTTTTCAAAGAATAACAAATTTGGACGCCCTCTCTCCAAATCTTGGCTTCTACTCTGCTGGGGGCACGGCAAAAAGGGAAAAGTTTTTTTTTATCTTATGAAAAGAAAGGAGCATATGAACACATATATGGTAAATATTCTTGCACAGTGATCTTAAACAGTATAAAGATGTTCTTGCCCTTTTCCATATTGTTCAGCCTTTTCATTTATTGTGTAACCATAACAAGGTGTATCCAGTAATTAAAGGAACCAGTTTTACACGAGGAAAATTTATTAGACTTCCTTGCATTTGTTTGGCCTTGTCGCATGTAAATATTTAAAGCTGAGGTTTTCTCAATAGCACGTAAGTTTAGGGATCGTGATCAGAGAAGCCTAACTGCCGACCGGTTGTTAATTAATTCTCAATTCTGTGTGTTTTTGTGTTTACATCACCCAAAATGGAATTCCAGCAATGAATATTTTGGATGTCACTCCCTCCAGATATTTATGATTGCCAAACAAGTTTTACAACCTTTTACAAGATTGATCTGACCACAGTGGGTAATATAGGTCCTGCTGACACAGCCATATCTTATTGGTTATTCGGTAACTAGCGGTTAGGCAAGATAGCCCCCGTACCAGCGTTGTTACTGAACACACACACATCCTGAACTAAGTTACCTTTTGTAATCGGTTCGCTGTGAGAGATTGCCATGCCATCTCACCAAACGGGTTTAATTAAGAACTCAGTGGCGGTAATTCTTCAAAGTGTCTTAAAAACTATGCCGTCTCTCCATCTCCTTGGCCGCATTAGCGGCAAAGCTTCATTGCTTTCCCTGTCAGAGAGGTTAGATCGACAACCGTTGTTCATTCGACTCGTATTGAAGATTAGCTGTCTGCGCTGTTTACATGGCACACGGACGTGCTTTCCATCAGTGTCTTCTATGACCTATACAATTCTTTCTCTAAAAGCTAGTGCTTAATCTTACTTTACACGTATGTATGTAGTGGTAACTATTTATAAGATAGATTAAAATTCAATACTTATAAAGTAGTTTTTAAAAATCAGGTGTTAAATCGAACTTTTTTTTAATGTTAAACTCAACTTGTTTATGGGTTTAATCTAACATATAACAAGTTATCACCTCCCATAAAAAGTTAACTTTGACGTTTAGTTAATAATAATAATAATGTATAGATTTATATAGCGCACGTATCCACCAACTAAGTGGCGCTCAAGGCGCATTCTATTATTATCCCTGCTCATAAGGCTCATAAGGCTCATAAATCATTCCTGAAACCATCTCAGCTCCCTGGGGAGTATACAGCTCAATTGCTGCCATTTCTAGCGCATAGAGAGCAAACCATCTCTGCCTTCACAGGTACCCATTTAACCCCTGGGTGGAGAGAAGCAATTATGGTTAAGTGTCTTGCTCAAGGACACAGGTGTCACGGCCGGGGCTCGAACCCACACTCTGCTGCTGGCAACACCAGAACTTGAGTTCAGTGCGCTAGACCACTCGGCCACGACAATCCACTTTTCGTGCATTATACAACACACGGGACCTACGGCTTTACGTCCCATCCGAAGGACGAAGCAATTATGGTTAAGTACCTTGCTCAAGGATACAAGTGTCACGACCGGGGCTCGAACCCACACCCTGCTGCTGGCAACACCAGAACTTGAGTTCGGTGCGCTAGACCGCTCGGCCACGACATTTTGATTGGTTTATAGCATGTGATACTCAGCACTGTGTAACCGACATGTAAGCCTTTCAAATGATCGTTATAACAAATAATTATTTCAATATAGCGACGATAGATAAAGCGGCTTTGTACCTTTAAAAATGTTGTGTTTTTTCAGTCCGTCACTGATTTACCATTTATGATACTATAATTAACATAATAGACTGTTCTCCAGTCCTCGTGAATACAAACATTTGTCCCCACACAGACAGACATTGACCAAGGTCGATCACATTTTATCTTTATCAATCTTCACAATCTGTTTTGCTTTCATCTCTTATCTTGTCATACTGAGACTTCTCTTTAAGCAACTCTCCCTGCCTCATTTCCACAAGGAATTACACAGTTTGGAAGAATAATCTAACAGGAAACCAGTACTGTCAAGGCAACCAACGCTGACGTCGTCACTATTTTTAAAGGGGTAGTTTCGATCTGTTTTCGTGTTTAAGGTGCTAGTCTCATAAGTTATAGCACTTTACTCTTTAATTAACCATGTATATCCACACCATCGCGAGGAACGGTGAATGATTATTTGTACAGTTACTGTGAGATCCAGGCCCGCTTAAATGCCCAAGAAGCTTCAGCATTGTAGATGCTCCCTGGCCAGTTTGCTCTTTATGTTTGTTTGTATTTTGTGTCTTTCATGCTGCTTGTCTTAAACGGGGTGTGGCCAGTGGTCAAACCCGTTGACCCTCTCCCTTCCCAATGGTCTTGCTGCTGAGCCGTACTTATTATCTGTTGTGTTCGTTGGTCCGATTCTTCCATGCTAGATCCAATTGATATGTCAGTGTGATTATATGTTCTTTCCACGATCTCTTTTTTTTTTTCAAGCCAATCGTCAACACTTGCTGAGTGGTAGGGGGTATCAGTATTACTGACAGCTACGGTTGCCTCGGCACTGATGGTTCGGGTTGGCGTGATTAGGAATTGAGTTATAACCGCTATGTGTTAATTTGCTCGCTGCACCTTAGAAGATAATGTACCGTAGAGCTGATTGCAGACAATAAGTCTTACCTGTCGTCATGTTTAACTTTGCCGCGCTTGATTGTCACCTTTCCATGATCTCTAAAATATAACTTCCTCGATTGACACCCAGTTACCTCGATTGACACCCAGTTACCTCGATTGACACCCAGTTACCTCGATTGACACCCAGTTACTCAGAATGGAGTCACCATTGTTTATGATTTACGTTAACATATACTGGTATATTTATCTGGTAAACGCAAGCTATTAAAATGTTAAAAGTAATGGGTTCATTGCAGTAGTTTTGTTACCCGATCACGTCTAGGTAGTGGCAAGTTGGAGGGTAAACCAGACTGAATTTCTAATACAGAGGTTACTGAACTCTCTCTTCTATG